>JAIGNY010002577.1:45000-372500 GCA_020152595.1 Chiridota heheva | reverse complement strand
ATGCTTTCCTGTATTTTGTATTTTTGATATCTTAAATGCAGTATTATATAATTCAAGCATTTATTTCCGGAGAAAAAATAACATGTAAGATTCGCGCTCTTACATCAGCAATGTTCGGTTTTTTCACATTTAAGAAAATCGAACATCTCAAAGCCACGCCAGTGCACCACAACTGGGTTATCAAAGGCCGTGGACATTGACTTGGTTGTCGATGTTATGTCTGTCCGTACGTCGTACCTGTGTTCTCGTCCGGGTCGTATTAAGCGTTTCGTGATAGCATTGTTACTATCATAACCGAATACGCAGGCGACGACCCCGTCAATGTAATTGTGTGTCCACTCGTCGTCGTCGTCGTCGTTGTCGTCAAAGCCACGCAAATTTACGCATCGCTGCCCTCACACTCCATACATACATTGTACAATTATACATACACTGTACGTACGGAATTTATTTCGGGAATGGTTTAGTCAAACAGTGTGTACATTATTTCAGAAATATTAAGTGAGGACGATGCAAGTAGCAATGTCGCAGATGTCGAGGGCACAATGTTGACTCTGTTCCTATCATCGGCACAAATGCCTATTTTGATCACGACACAACTACAGTCATATAGACTTTTTCAAATCTGAATCGGTAATTTCCGGAAATCTAATTTCAATAATGTCACATGGCCGAAAATCACGTTTCCATAATGGACCAATCATATACTGGGGGAATCATATCGTCTGCAAAATTTACGCAAGATATTGAACTAAGCGTATTATATAATACTTTCAAAGGCACGTATCAAATGCGCGTTATACTTGAAGGCAATACGCGCGCTCATTGTTGCTTACCCCATCGCTGCAGCTAATTGGTTGAGTAACAAAGGGAAAATTTCTTCAGCAGTTGATACACCCTTTTACACTTCCGTAAGTTGCGATTAAACAAACTACATTTTCATTGTTTTAGCGCGCGTACCAAGAGCGTATTTTGCTGTGCACTGATTGTATTAGTTTGTTTACTCGAAACTTGAATGTGACAAGTCCTTGTGCGCATGAGCAGATTGGAACTGTGAACGTGTGTATTTGTCGAAGCACTGAAGTTATCACGTTCGGCTAAAATCGGTCTAAATTTGGGACGATCTAAGAAACGTGCAATCTCTAAAAGGTTAAAAGAGAACAGCATTTTACATTTATCATTGAATTAAAAACCAAAAATGTTCTACTAATATGCGTAAACCTTACTCAGGGTTATTCCATTTCCCCACCTGCCTTATTCATATCAGTAAAAAGCAAAAAGCATATGCAAATCAAATCTATTTCAACAGCTCAAATGCGATTTCAATGTATGTTGAGGAATCACACTCATTTTCTGTGTTAATCACTCATTTTAATTTATAAACTTGAAAAAATCTTTTGCAAAATTGAATATTCCAAGAAATTACCCTTTTCTACATTCATTTGACATCCACTTTCCGATGCTATTTATTTTGATTTATTGAATCTGATGTTGAAATCATTTTCTTTTGCTTAAAAACAGCCAAAAAGAAGAGTTTCACCTCAATTCTTTGGCTTACAGAAAAGTATTATCATAAGGCATGCGAAAACTTCGATTCATTAAACAAATTCAGAGAATTTATATCCTGCTCTTATTACATTAACCTAGAAAACAATTTAAACTTTGGGCAATGGTCGAGGTAGCACGGCTTGTACTGAAATATTGTTAGTTTCGGTTTTTAAGATTTGATAAAAGATAATATGATTTTGTTAAGTGTTCCAAATCGAAGTTATCACGGAAACAGATTTTCACTAGAAGTACATTTATCAACGACAGCATTGTCTTCATGGTCTTTAATCAATAGATAATGACGTTACTAAAATGATTCCAGGGCTATTAATTGTTTTAATTTTTCGTGGTTAAATCCGTGGGTTTCTTTTATATGACAGTGATAATCTAATGAATTAAGCTTAACATGCATTATCCGAATCGAAATGAAATTTGCCGCATAAGTAAGTTTTATGGACATCTAGATTAATTGTTTCATGAAGTGCTACATTTTAACAAGCATAACTATTTTTACGAGCATAACTATCTTAACGAGCATAAGTATTTTAACGAGTATAACTATTTTCACCTCATATTTTATTCGAAACGGCTGCATACCTAATACTTCTTGTTGGTAAAAACAATAATGTTAACAATAATGATTCCATCGTGTCTAAATGTTGCGAAATTAATCAAAATTTCACCAGAATTATATTTATCAATGATAGCTTCGTCGCTATGGGTCTTTAATTATTATCTAATGACATTACTAAAATGATTACAGGGCCATTAATTGTTTGATCTTTTTCGTGGTCAAATCTGTGGGATTCTCTTATATGACAGTGATAATCTAATGAATAAAGTTTAACATGCACTATCCGAACCGAATTGAAATTTGCCGCATAAGTAAGTTTTATGGACATCTAGATTAATTGTTTCATGGAGTGCCACATTTTAAAGAACATTCCAGTCAATTTTGTCTATTTATACGGTAAAGGTCAATTAAAGGAATAAATTGGTAAAAAACAAACATATCTTATTCCGTTTAGGAGTTACTGCATTTCAAAGATTTGAAAAGCGGGTTAAAAGTAATCTTGTATAGTATAAAGTGTGAAGTCATAATTGCAGATCAAAGATACTTCTTTATGTTTTTCTATGAAATACAAATTTATTTTTCTGTCATTTAGAATGTAAGATACATAAGCAGATGGGCAAAGCATGTTCTGTCATTTAGAATGTAAGATACATAAGCTGATGGGCAAAGCATGCTCTGTCATTTAGAATGTAAGATACATAAGCTGATGGGCAAAGCATGTTCTGTCATTTGTAAGATATATAAGCTGATGGGCAAAGCATGTTCTGTCATTTAGAATGTAAGATACATAAGCAGATGGGCAAAGCATGTTCTGTCATTTAGAATGTAAGATACATAAGCAGATGGGCAAAGCATGTTCTGTCATTTAGAATGTAAGATACATAAGCTGATGGGCAAAGCATGTTCTGTCATTTAGAATGTAAGATACATAAGCAGATGGGCAAAGCATGTTCTGTCATTTAGAATGTAAGATACATAAGATGGGCAAAGCATGTTCTGTCATTTAGAATGTAAGATACAGATGGGCAAAGCATGTTCTGTCATTTAGTCATTGTATTTAGAATGTTCTGTCATTTAGAATGTAAGATACATAAGCAGATAATTTAGAATGTAAGATACATGAGCAGATAAGCAAAGCATGTTCTGTCATTTAGAATGTAAGATACATAAGCAGATGGGCAAAGCATGTTCTGTCATTTAGAATGTAAGATACATAAGCAGATGGGCAAAGCATGTTCTGGCAAAGGGGCATGTTGTACACCAATCACATTAAGTAAACAAAAATGTTTCAGATGGGCAAAGCATGTTCTGTCATTTAAATTTAAAAACAGGCAAAACATTTTTTGGCAAGTTTGTAATTAAATACAAAAATAAACAAGCTTGTTTTGGATCTGCAGTTATGACATCACACTTTACACTGCAAGGTCATTTTTCAACTCATTGGTGAAATGCAATAACTCGTAAACGGAAAAAGGCATCGACATGATTGTTATACAAATTGTTTCTTTCGTAGTCCTAAAATGAACATTCACAGGAATATTCCTTTAACGACGAGCATACCTAAAACGGCTGCATACCTTCCTCTTTTAGTCTGTTGGTAAAACACTAAATATTAGCAATAACAATTTTTTTCATCGTGTCCAAGTGGTGTGAAACCAAACAGATTTTCACAAGAATTATTTTTATTAACGATAGGTTTGTCGTTAGGGTCTTTAATGAATGTCTAATGATGTTACTGAAATGATTCCATGACCTTTCGTCATTTTAGTTTTAGGGGTTACGTCTGTAACGTCATAATGGGAATAAAGGTTAACATGTATTATCCGAATTAAATATAATTTGCCACAGAAGTTTTGTAGACATCTACATTTTTGCATTAATTCAATTTGAGTGCCACTTTAACTTTAACAAGCATATGTTTTGCAGTTATATCTGATAAAAATATTAAGTTAAGCAAAAAACGACATCACCCCAAGTTTAGTCGAAAACTGCCTCTTTTGGTCTGTTGTTATATCCAGTGGCGGCGCCAGGATTTTGATGCTGGGGACAAGAGAGGGGCAGTTTTATCTCATGGTGTGTGTGTGTGTGGGAGGGGGTTGGGGGTTGGGAGCCTACAAATTGCACGAAATTGATCACTTTACAACATTTTCTGCGGGCAAGTGGTGGGCAAAGCGATCTCGTGGGGGAAAATGCTCCCTGTCCGGAAATTGGACCAGAAAGTTCCGGCGATAAACCACAGTTATTTCATTTGACCATGTTTTGCTATACTCTCTTGATATATCCAATGGTCCGAAAATTAAAAAAAAAAACTTTTCAAGAAAATACGCAAAGACTTTTGAGACATTTAGGGATGCAATGTCACTTTTAAAACTCCCAGTCTTTTTTATTGTTATATGCTCGGGAAATTTTATGAGTTTATTTTGCGATATACTCCACCGAAATACGCAGGACATAGTATCTTTCTTGCATCACTTCAAGTGTATATACGGAAATAGAACTGTTGTATTCTGAGAGGTATAGTACCCATTAACCCCATTTGAGCACCAGCCAATGACGCAAATTGTACCATCTGTATAGGTCTTCTTCAAATAAAGTACATATCGAAAAGGCATATAGCTCTCACAAGGTTTACAGCTCACGAAAGAGTACAACTCACAAAGAAATGCAACTCACAAATTGCTTACAACAGACCTCAGCTCACAAACTGGGAGCAAGTAGGTCTACAGGCTACAAGTGCAGCTAACTGAGATGTACAGCGCATTAAGTAGTTTACGGTCCACCAAGGACTGCAGGCGGAAAAGTGTATTATAAAAAAGAGAGTGTTGTTTTTAAGAAGTTTAACAATACAACTTATTGATATCTGAATTCATCTCAAGGTCCTTTGGAATTTTTCACATCACTTTTATTTTCAGGATTCATATTGAATTTAACTCACCTTTTAACTCTCCCTTTGAAATTTTGTTTACCATTTAACCAATATTATAAAATTTGTACGCAGTATTTGCATTGCTATGACACGTGCATTAAATCCCGTCAATGCAAGACCATGATTATTTGGTTTATTCCATTTTCAAAAGAGGTATTTTTTTACTATAAAACGATAAAATTTATGTTAACTTTTCTCGTTTTTTATTATTTTTAGCTGTTTTTTTTTTTTTATGCATTTTAAACAATATAACACAATTTTTTATATAAAAAGATTAATGCTATGGCATTGTGTTTATATGTTATTGCATGGTTGGAAGGACTTTGCACTTACGAATGACCCTCCTAATGGCAGGCCATCCCACTCGTGTCAAAAACCTTTGCCCCGTGCATTAAATACACATAAAAACACTGCCTTAACAATAATCTTTTTAATTTTACAGCACAGTAATTCTGTCAAGTTGTAGGTATGAATTTGTAGGTATGAATTTGTAGGTATGAATTTGTAGGTATGAATTTGTAGGTATGAATTTGTAGGTATGGTGGAGCTATTTATCAATCCTTTCCTCAATATCCTTTTCCTCTTTTCTTGGAATCTTTGCCGCCCTTTCGCACGTTAATGTAAATAGTGCAACAACTAAATGTATCATCAATTACAAAATTAAGAATGCACTGGATGATTCAAGTTCGATGTCGCCAGGAAGCATATTTGATGACATAACTGTTAATCACCTCAGGATTTTGTGCGTATATTTCAAGTGCAAATGATGATGTCAGCGTCGTGATGAACGATGATGTCAGCGCCGTGATGACATCATCGCAGTTACCCTGCCTCCGTATTACATGGTTAAGATGTGGTGTTGCATAATTCATTCAAGGAAATGTACCAGTGATCAGATCCTTGTTAGTTGCAGAAAAGAGGTGGGAACTTAATTTTTTGCACGTTGTGCTCATAAAACATGTAGGATGTGACAGGTTGTATGATAATGCGATCATTCTTTCAGAAGCGGAAGTATCAACCCGCTGTGTGCCCGTGTCAAAAAGAATGTCAACCATATTACAGCAGGATAACTGACTAATATTTCAGTGTCTGGATTTTTCTAGGACTTCTGTCATTCCAGCACTGACCGCACGCGGATTAGATAACTGAATATTCATTCCCAGAGAAATAAATAAACAAAGAGTAGACTTTAAAAGCAAAGTGCAAGTTAGTGCAGCGGCAGCGGAACGAAAAGACTATTGAGGGGAGAGCTGTAACTTGTCGACAAAAGGCGTAACACGAAGACCAAAGGGCGTAGAGTCCCTGGTGGGATTTATGGGAAACCCCGGTGAGGAACAGGGGTCGAAGCACGCGAACTGAATCTCTGCAATTCTACTCATTTCTTTAGTTAAATTATGCTTAACACTTAACACTCATGCGCAAAATGTTACCTGAACGACTTGCATTTAACAAAGCTGAACCTCATTGGCCGCTAAGAAAAAATATGAAGCCACGGTCCACAACGCAAAATAGAGACCCGTTTCTGAGACTGACTGCAGAATTTAAAATTTCGGCAATGCTATATTGTATACAGTTTCGAATGCATATCACATTTTTACCGTGAAATATCTGCTGACATTTATTTTCACCTTTCAGCATTTTGGATGCAATTTTATTCGCCGTTTGGGATGGAGGACCTCGACAATCGTGGCCAAAAGTAGTTGCGACAAATCCCCGCTCCCCTCCATCCGCTGTTGTATGTTGCAATTTTAGAAAGTTTGTCGCAATATTTTTGTCCACGTTACATAATGCACGTTTGCATTATAGTTTATTCAAGATTTTTTAGGACTATCTATAATCAATGTAGAAGCGACACTAAAGTTATTTCTGTGTTTATACATTGGGCTAATACAAGTTGGAGCAAAGCACACTCGAATGGACACGTTATAAGAGCAGTAGTGGCGCCAGAAACTTTCAAACAATGGGTCCAAGTAATCCAACAGGGAGGTTCAAGCTAAATATTGATGATACGTTGGCGCGTAACCATTGGGCTGGGGGATAGGGGCCGCGAAGAGCCCCCGGTTAGAGTCCAGGGGTGAAAATCCGGTGGTGTCGGGAAATTTCCTTTAATTATCGAGTATTTTGGCCAATTTTCGGGAATTTTTTGGCCAATTTTCGAAAAATTGTTGAGCTTTGATCGGATCGGTGAATTAAGGCTTTTAATTCGACGACCTCAAGTGCGTCCTATGGCAGGGGTCCAGGCCTGTCTGATAGGGGAAATTGCCCTCCTCCCACCCCGCGGCGCCACCACTGTGTAAAACAGGGTTATAATTATCCTTCACAAAATGGGGGATATGGGGAGTCTTTTCCTTCACACGAAGCATATAGGGGAACAATGTTTGTCACAACCTTATGTATTTCATACAATTTTACCGAAAAGTTGAGGGAAAACGATCCTGTCCTCCATGAAAAAGGCCCTGTAGATAAGGGAATTTTACACTGTTGAAAAGTGTTATGAAAACACACATGCAGTCAATTGAACGTTGGAATATTTAGATTAAGTAGTAGGTCATTAATGCGTTTCTATGAATAATTTTGAGACATTTAGATACAAAGTGTGTGTGTGTGAGAAGGAAAGGGGGGGGGGGGGTTGAGGGTGCGCTAATGATGATTTAGGTTTGGCTGGTAATCCCGCCCCCGTTCTGTAGCCACTGAAAGTCCATACTGATGCATCTGTGCAAGTGAGGGAAAATTGATAATGAGAGTGACAGCTTAATTTGTATCAAAAAGTGAGGGCGCATTGGTGCGATGACCAAAGTGTTTAGCTTTCATATATGAATCATAATCCTTAGGCCTAACTATATTTTTCCTGTGTTATTTTTTAAATTATTATCTGTAAGAATTTTCTGCTCTTTGTTTGCTTTCACATAATTTAGTTCACTATCATTGCTTTCTTTACACTATTTCCTCATTCCGTCGAAAAGTGTGAATTCACTCTTGAAAATCAAATGTTTTCTATTCGATTAATACAATATTATGGTACCAGTACCCCTCCGGATACTTTATTCTTTCCATTTAAATGTTTGTCCTTGACAGAGCTGAAAATATATTGTTAAAATTAGATGTTGATTAGAAATATGGAGAGGATTAGAAAATTGTCAAAATAATTAAAAGAAAAATCTTACAAAAGAGATTAAGAAGCTTAGCCTGCATCACAACATACAAACACATTTCCATTCATAAAGCTGTAAAAAAAAAGTTACTTCAATATTGAACAGTATGTAATAGATTATTTATTTGAATTATATTAACTAATTATACTATTTATACAATTTTTGTTATTGTCGTGGATTAATTAGTTGCAATGGATTTTAAAACAATTTAACTAATAATATAGTCTAAGCCTTACATGGCCGTAATATTATTACTGTTATAAAATACTAATTCTACAAGAAAGCTTTCAATGTTTTACATTAATTTAAAGAAAAGACCGTGCAATCAGGTGAATTAATCTAAAATTAAGGTTAACAATATCAACAAATATTTATAAAAAATAGTGTAAAATGAATACAACGAAATTGGTAAAAATGCAAATTGAAGATAATAACAGACTCATCTACATGTAAAACTGGAGGGAATACAAAACAGGAAAACTAAATATAAGAATATATTTAAAAGCTAAACTGAAGCCAAACACAAAATCACTTACAAATATGAAATATAAACTAAAAGCAAAAAAAAACACGAAATGTAAGTTAACCACATGCGACTTCAGTAAACCAAAACGCTATAGTTGTCACACATGTTCAAACACATTGAAAAATGATATTCAATTTAACGTCAATTCAAGAAGCTTAGCCTTTATTTTAAGAAATGGGTGGGTGGGCGATATATGGATAGAGATAGAGAGGTCCGTATCCTGAATCAACTTCATCACTTGGTTATGAATTCATTATTGTACCCTCTAAATGAAAGATAAAAGCATTTTTGACCATATCTCGATGAAAATGTCAACAAAGTAGAAACTGACCCAATTTTTCAATGTCAGATTCTTTGATGGTTAGACAGTTAGAAAGAGATAGAGAAAAGATAGAGAGAGAGGAGGGAGAGAGATCGTTTCCTGAATCTACAACCATCATTTATACACGCTTTACACTCATATCATATACAAACACTTACGACATGGCTTTGATAAAAAGATCCTCCCACCACCTCTTCAGTAAATATCAGTGAAGATAGAAAAATAAAACAACATATCAAGGAATGATTTTAACTTCAATCACGAACGTGCCATTTGGAATCAGATCAACTCTGCCTTTTGCACTTGTTTTCGGTTTTTTCCGAGTTGTCGGATTGTGGATTCTGCAAAATGTTTAGTGATGGTCATATAGGCCAAAATGTCTGTAATTTTTCACAGATATTTCAATAATTACATTTGTTATTTTTTTATTTGTTTGGCCGCTAACGTATTTTCGTCGTCGTGCATGTACGTCTATGTGTTTCAGTGGCCGTCCGTCAGTCTGTGTGCAACCTAGAACACAATAGCTTATGCAACTATAGATGGTGTAGGATATTGCATGGTTAGTTACTCTCATAAACGATTTTGTAAATGTACAGGTGTATGGCCTTACCCCAGTGGTATGTCTAAGAGGGAGCTATTAAGGGATTAGCCAGCAAAATATACCTAAACTTCCCCCCACCCTCGAGTAACTCTGAGTTTCCTATATAACCTACAAATGCTACATAAATTGGCTTACCTTGTAGCTAGAATGTTCTTTATAATCTGGTAGGCCAGTGAACTAAGCGAAACTGTTCGTAAATGGAAGAAAAACAAGGTTTTGACTAAATTGGCTTGAGTCCGTTCAAAGGCACGAGCATTGCGCAATCAGAATAACTAAATGTACAACCGACACAAGAGTACACAGAGTGCAGTGGAGCGTACAGATCCGCCGGCTATTTAAAGGAACTATCTTTGCACGCGTCTCGCATCATTTGTGTAGTTTTATCTTTTCTCCAAGCTTGCTTGCCAGAAAAAAACACGCAAGCTCAATTCACGCTCATTTTAAGCGTCTTTAAACTGTACGCTATAAAATCTGTCAATCATTTTAATGCGCCTGCCGATCAATCGTGCCCGTTCGTGAAGATGCATTTATCTGTTTATGTGTGCGTTACCGTTTTTAACGTACGCGGAAACAAAATGAATCGGAATTTTATTTGCTTTACCAAGTTTCAACATGGTCTCAAGCAAATTATATTTTGATACCCACGTGAAATTGTAGAGACATATTGAAGTACTAGCGTATCAATTTCATATTCATAATGATACTATTAAAGTGCCCTAAATTTGAGGGTGTCTACTTTTGAGTACGTGTCAAATCCCACTCCACGGGCGATTTCCTTTATCTAATATCAGCAAACTTTGTGGAGTAAAGCGGATAAATGAAGGTATATAAACTGCAGGTATATATGTTAGTACAGTTACTATACTTTCATCAGCTTCACTTCGCAAAGTTGGCTAATTTTAGGCATAGGCAAAATCTACAACATATGATTAAAAAAAGTTACATTGATAAGAATTTAAAATCCAAATAACAAGGGCACTGTTTACAGGTTTACGAGTGTTAGCCGTCTAGTTTACGATTCGCACAGTTTTTCCTTAAACTTACGCGCGTAACGTGCATTGAAAATTTTGTTTATGACGAAACAGGTTACTTAGCGTTTAGTTCATAGCTTAGTATATTAGCAACCTAATCAACATTTATTGCTAATACTCATTGAGTTCAGCTGCTATTTTAAGAATTTTTACAACTATTATATTGATTTAATTGAATGATGGCTGTTTTGTCCAAGTGCATTACTGACCTGCATGAAGCAGTGCCTGGTAAGATACTCCACTCCCTTTTACATTCAAAACGATTGAATTAAATACCAGATAAAAATGTTTTTAACGATCTAGGCCTAGGTGATTTTCAAGCACTTTTTATTTATTTCTAGTTTCCGTCTCTCTGTTACGTTTTTCCACTTCCAACTGTCCAAGCCAAGTTTGAGTTCGTATAACAATCCGGGGGAGAAACCTTAAGGATCATTCAGATTATAATGCATCAAATTAGATACTTTTTACCCAATATAATTCAATTATACCTGTACCCCGTTTCTTCCTGTTCCATCGTAGTAAAGTGAAAATATCAAAACTGAGACTTTAACCAACATGTGTGAAACCTCCTGAAATTTGTCCATTCGGCGTGAGACACAAGAAAGCTAAAAGTTTACCAAAATTGATTGATTTTCTAAAAGAATACGTTTAAAAATGGAGAACTTTTGTTTTTGCATGCCATATATGTATATACATCCTACTAAATTGACCCACGACATTGCTTTCAAATTAACTCTTATTTAACATTACATAACATTGATGACGGGCTGTAACCTGTTAACCCCATGAAATCTGACTCTTCAAAGTCAATTCGTTAGACCTTATTTGGGGGAGAGGGAGCGAAATGGTACTTGGCCTGCTGGAAACATATTGCCAGTGGGGGGCACGGCCCCCGCCTCCCGCTTCCTACGACTCTGATCCCAACTTGTGGCATGGATTCCCACCATGGACCCATGGTGCTGTAGAGGAGATCAGTGAGGCAATTTTTAAGGGTTCCCGAATCCTGAGTGCAAGTCTTTAGATTTTAGCATGCACATTTAATTACTGCTGGGTAATAAAAATAAATCAGATGCTCGCCATCCTGAGAACAAATTAATAGAACCGCGAGTTTTGCATCACTGAAAAACCTTTTCCATTTCATTGGTCAAGAAACCGAACATACAGAAAAATACATGGCTAACACCTGACCGAGGGCGTTTGGCATGCAATCGATTACCAAATCTAGGCTACGCGAAAGGAAAAGATTGGCGGTAATTTGTAAAGTGTAATTTCGGTTCGACGTACCGTGTACGGGCTCAGTACGGCTTTTGCCAAGTTGAAGAGGAAACTTTATCATATTTTTTATGAATACTTGTGTCGCCTCAGCCAGTCAACGAAAATTAATGGTACTCATATATATTGGAAACTACTGTCTAATACACAACTTTTGTTCAGAAAAATAAAATCTGTCGAGTTTTCTAAGCAAAATGACAAAAAACATGTTTTTCTCTCATTGACTGCAAATGCAATGATAAATGACTGTTTGTTTTCCCCTTTACTGGGAAAGTTCGAGATTGTCAAAAAAGCATTGTTACGTCGCCGTGCACCACAACACAGTATTGATCTGGCAACTTGAGAACATTTTCTGTTAAGGAGAACTAGAATTTAGAAAGCAAGTAAAAGTTTGTGACACATAAGTTCTTGATAAAGACTCCAACGAACCTACAGGTTACTGCTTTTTAGTCGGGCTAGGCCTAGGCGTTTTGAATATTTTTGTGAAATTGATTTGAAAATGTGTAGCGGAACTGGGCTAGCAGATTCACTGTAGTTAAGAGTAACAATAACATCTCACACGGTGTGCATAAGGTCCTGCCTACAAATTACAAGAATAAACCATTTAACGTAATGCCTAACGGTAGTCTAACTGCCTTCTAAGTTACTCCTGTAATTTAGGCCTAGATTAGTTCCGAGGTTAAGCAAGTTCATAATGAAAAAAAGCTAGCTTACTTAATACAAGTTTAATCTTTGGTTAGACAGAAGACTGGCTTTCCCTAAATTATAACCTCCAAATGTTACAAAGATTAGATTACCTTGTAGCTAGGATGTTCAAAAACTTGGAAGGCTGGTTATCTAAGTAAAATTGTTCCTCAAAAGTAGAAAAACACAAATTGACTCAAATTGCTTGGACAACCTGAGTATCACATAATCAGACTAACCAAATGTACGATTGACGCGAGTGTGCTCATGTATTCAAAGTTTGACAGGTCTGCCGGCTATTCTACTTTTGTATGTGTTGCACAAATATTTCCATAGTTTTTTGTCTTTTCTTCGAGTGAGTGTAACAGTAAAATTAGCAGGCAAGCATAATCCACACTCCTCTTAAGAGTCTTCTTACTGTACGCTGCCAGGCATTTAAAATGTGATCGATTATGCATACAATTCTGTGCGTGGCACTGTGTTATTCTTTTTAACATACGCGGAAACAAAATGGGCTGGAATTTTATTTTCTATACCATTTTGCGACATTCTCGAGCAAATTAAATGTTCATTTCCAGGTGAAATTGTATAAAACATATTGAATTAAGAGTATGAATTTTCATGTATGTTGGTGTTTATTTTAATAGTGAAATTTCAGTTACCCAAAATTTGTAGGGCAACTTTTTTTGAACACGTGTTTCAACCCATTGACTTTTGCTTCAACATCCTTCTTTTTTTTTTTTTTAAATGGGCGCTTTCCTATACCTAAAGTCATCAAACTTTGTGAAGTGACGCTGATGAAGGTATAGTTACCGTACTAATCTTTGGTAGGCCTACAAGAAATACCCCACCAAATTGTAACGTTACTACAGTAGCCCTAGGCCTAATTACTTACCTTTGGATGACGGAGTGGGAAGTCATCAAAAATATATTGAATCTTTCGGCGGTAAATCTTAAGAACTACTTGCTAGAAGTTGACTCAGTTATCCAGTCTGGAATTAGAAGTTTTCTAACCAAGATATTGGCCATACGCACCTGAAGACTGTACTCCCAGACAGTCTGGATTCTGGTTTGGTTCTGGTCTGGTACTCGATAGAGTCTACATATAGATATCATGTCAAGCCATGAAAGAACATGGATTATGACCGGGACAGAAGTTCATGAACTCCTGGTTTTCACCCTGCTTTTTTAAGAAGTGTTCAGAGGACCAGAAAGGGTGTGACTGTCCTACCATTGGGACTAACCTCTGAAGGACGGCGAGAGCCATTCAACCATTGCCACTTTTCTCAAGCTGAAAGGGAACAGGAGCTGCAAACGACGTACTGCCGCTTTGATGATCAGTGTATCAGTCTGCATAGCTGTGGAAAAATGGGTTAGATCGACCGAGGCTTGAACCTGGTACCTTCAGCATCTCAGTTATGTGCTCTACCAACTGAAGTACCTTAGTCCCTCGTAGAAAGTGTGTATGTTACGTACTTTTTGGCGTAGTTTTGAAATGAATGTGTTAAACTGGCTTATTTTATTATTTTCTGTTTGTTTTTTAGCCTAGCGTAATGTACCTTTTGGCTCAAGATTCCTCTAGCTTTGATGGTGTTTAGTCGATGCAATTGATAATCTGCCAGTGTTTATCCGTCTTTAACCAAAGTTTAAACTGGTTTGAATTTACACCATCCACAGCTAGAAGTTTTAAGCAAATGTAATATCTCGCTTATTGAGCCTATCCATTCTCCATTACTCAGTCAGTTACAACATTGATAAAACCGCAACCATCAATGCAATTCTTTGTTTTACCACGCTTGAGTTGAGAAGAGTACGTGGCGATATGATTCAGGTTTTTAAGTTCCTATCTGGTAATTATGCTATAACTTCCTGTTATTTCTTGCATGTTTCAGCTAATCCTCATGTGACATGTGGAATGGTTTGTCTGAATTGGTAGTTAGCTCCAATTCTGTTCACAATTTCAAAGTCAACATTGATAAGTTCTGATACTAACTCTGGGCGTCTTTGATTTTTTTTTTTGTGGTGGTGGTAGTTTGGGCTTTTTATGGCCCTTCTTAGCCTGTAATCTTGTTATGTTATGTTATGTAATGTATTGTTTACAGTGTCAGTAAAGCTCAGTGATGCTGACGCCATATTGGAAGTACAAAGAAAGTTTCAAGAAACATACAAAAGCTTCCAAAAGTGTCTGTGACACACAAACATCGTAGATGTCCAGATGGGATGAAAATATGAAGAAGAAACACAGGTGAAATAAATGATGCGGGTCTTCCTTCAACGAAGTCAAACAGCAAACTAAATAACTTGCACAATTTTCTGTCCAAGGCTGGCCATTTTGTATTACATTAATTATGCATTCCGATCTCGAAGTACATGAATCAAGGGCTCTAGTCACTTTCAGTCAACCAGATGCGGGTAAAGTCTGGTCTGTCACACACATTCCAACTTTTGTGTTGTCTTCCCGACAATATTACCAAAAATAAACATGACTTGCAATGCCAACAACATATATATATATTCAAAGACAATACATAGTACACTTCACTATTGGTTTCAGAAATGCAATTCAAATACTGTATTTCTACATTTCTATCACATCTGCCGCTGTAAAATGCTCAAACATTGTACCTGTCAACACTTCACTTCAGAGGCAGCAAGGTGCTAAAACACAAGATTTGAGTCAAAAACACTGAATCAAAGAATTACATAACAGATACAAATGAAACCAGTGTCAACATTCTGACAAAACATAAAGACAGCTCATGCCCATAAAATGTGTAAAACAACAAAAGAAAAAGAGTATATCAGCAAGCTATAGCATAAATTTCAGTTGATACAAACATCATAAGTGTATTCCAAAGCTAGAGACATATTCCAAATACAAACCATTGAATGACAATGTACCAAAGCTAGCATTACGCTATGTTAAAGATAAGGTGTGCACAACCTAATCAATGCTATGGACGTAACATTGAATGCATTAAACCAAACCCAGTGACACCGTGACTCATAATTGTAATAGACAACAAAATATGCAAGTACCGAAATTCATAATACAATCACAAAATTGACTTTGTCATGCAATGTAACAAAAAAGTGGTCATTAACAAACTGGAACATTGGTTACTACTGCAAAATATAACATTGAAGAACTGTATAGGTAAACAGTTTGTCACTAGTCTGCCGACTACGCCAAAATTTAATACCTTGGATTTTAGGGTGACATGATACTTGATGAAGTAATCCTGATGAAATGGATCCACATGAGCTAAACTAGGATGAAACGTGCAGGTGTGGCGCCACAGCCATAAAGGTGAAGGAAATAGTGGTGGAACTGGGTGACAATTAAAAAAAATACTGACGACGTTAACGACGACCAACATCGAGCGCCACTAATCAAAACCCAAAGTTGGTTCGATACCTTGAATAAATAAGGATAGTGACGAAGAGTTAAAGTGTGCATGACTGACTTCTGCACATTATGAATCATTTTCATTAAAACTCACTTCCCAAATAACACTTCTGGACTTTGAAGGTTTCATATTTCAAAAGCTGTTTCCAACACTAAGAGGACTTATTATATGTTCTATCTTTGGAGGGGAAAAAGGAAGCTTTTCGAATCCTGACCAGATTCCTCTTCAGCTGTTAAACATTTCCACAACTAATTTCTTCTCTTGCTAAAACTTAACTGCTTTGACGCATGACCCTTATTCCACCCTAGCTGGGATTAGGTAAACCTAAAAAGTACAGTACAAGTACAATCTCTGGAAATCCTCATCTCAATTATGGTTACCATGGAAACAAATGACCTTAATACCAAACAAACAGCCCATGTTATGAATAATAAACACATAAACAACATGGAACAATATGTCACTGCTGTTACAAACACAAGAATAATCTCTATACGGTCCATCTGGCTGTACATGACGTGTTAGAGCTAATGACATCAACCAGAAATCATAACGAATGAAGCTGTATGAAGGGTATGCAATTGAAGTCACACTCTTTAAGCTGGATGGAAAACTACTGGATGGATACGCTCGTCGTTTGTTTACTATACCATGAGTGTTGATTGAATAATCTAGTACATACATAGTTTGTATCATATATATGACTGACCAACACCTTCCCATGATATGATATGTCAATGCACGTGTAGATCCAGGATATATAAATATTGCTCTTGGCATATTGGAAAGATCTCCCTAAACGTCAGAAAAAAGTCGGAGAATCATGGTGTACTTAAAAAAAAAAATTACACCAGAGCATTCTTGATCATATACAAATTTCTGATTCCAGTCTGGTCTGTCATCCAACATGGTCCGTCATCCAACATGGTCCGTCATCCAACATGGTCCGTCATCCAACATGGTCCGTCATCCAACATGGTCCGTCATCCAACATGGTCCGTCATCCAACATGGTCCGTCATCCAGCATGGTCCGTCATCCAGCATGGTCCGTCATCCAACATGGTCCGCCATCCAACATGGTCCGCCATCCAACATGGTCCGCCATCCAACATGGTCCGTCATCCAACATGGTCCGTCATCCAACATGGTCCGTCATCCAACATGGTCCGCCATCCAACATGGTCCGCCATCCAACATGGTCCGTCATCCAGCATGGTCCGTCATCCAACATGGTCCGTCATCCAACATGGTCCGTCATCCAACATGGTCCGCCATCCAACATGGTCCGCCATCCAACATGGTCCGTCATCCAACATGGTCCGTCATCCAACATGGTCCGTCATCCAACATGGTCCGCCATCCAACATGGTCCGCCATCCAGCATGGTCCGTCATCCAGCATGGTCCGTCATCCAACATGGTCCGTCATCCAACATGGTCCGTCATCCAGCATGGTCCGTCATCCAACATGGTCCGTCATCCAGTCTGGTCCGTCATCCAGTCTGGTCTGTCATCCAACATGGTCCGTCATCCAACATGGTCCGTCATCCAACATGGTCCGTCTTCCAGTCTGGTCCGTCATCCAACATGGTCCGTCATCCAACATGGTCCGCCATCCAACACCGTCCCAACATGGTCCGCCATCCAACATGGTCCGCCATCCAACATGGTCCGTCATCCAACATGGTCCGTCATCCAACATGGTCCGTCATCCAACATGGTCCGTCATCCAACATGGTCCGTCATCCAACATGGTCCGTCATCCAACTTGAAAAGGTTGATTAAATACAAATCCTTTCAGTTGACAGTGTCAGAATACGTCATTAACACTTGCCATTCCCAGAAAAGATCAAACGATGATCAGTGTCATTATGTGAAAAATTAATCTTTTCTACAGTAAATCTGAATGCAGAAAATTTGAAACTTGAATTTTCAGCTTTCCTTTTTTTTAAACACATAGCAAATTCTTATATGCATAGCCATAACCATTTTGTGCAAGAGAGGTACATGTATTTGATTACTCTGGGAACTCTAGAGATTTCAATGATCTGGAATGTCCCCAATTTCTTGCATATTTTGCTAAGCAGAATGTTTTGATATAAAATTAATTTTTTTGTTTTGTGTTATCGTCTCTTCATCAGAAATGTCCGCCTCTGGGAATGAAGATGGAGATGAAGATAACTTTATAAGCACCAAATGGTTCCAGTTATTCATAAATACAGAAAATTGATTGGTGGTGTGGGTAAGTAAAACAAGCAATAATACAGCCTGGATGTATTGAAATTGATTGGTGGTGTGGGTAAGTGTTAACAAGCAATAATACAGCATGGATGTATTGAAATTGATGGGTGGTGTGGGTAAGTAATAACAAGCAATAATACAACATGGATGTATTGCGATTATTTAGATCAAATCAAATCGTGTAAAATATTAGCCAGGGGTAGTTCTTGAAAACAAGGAAGAATTATTATTATTTTTTTCCACAAACAACAATTCTTGTCAGTTATGAATGCCAATTTTGGAAACTTCAGTCTCAAATGACCCAAATTAGACTCCAATGTGAGCAATGATAATTAACTAATCATAGCAATGAAGGGGGAAACATTTTAACAAGAGGATATGTTTCTCCTCCCACTTGCAGTACATCACTGCCTTGGAGGTAAATCACTAGGTTTAAAGGAGCTGACAGCAGAAAAGTGAGGGCATTAATTTTTCCAAATTTATTTAGATTTTAACAATAGAAATCGCATCACACGGTCTGTTTTTACTGTTGTTGGATACACATTGTGCACATGCGAACAAATTCAAAAGTCAATGGGAAAACGTACAAATTTTGAGTACTTTGGTCATGATTTAGTAGCGTTTATCCGTTCCGCTGGGTGCAAGAAGGTTTTCAATTTATTTTGAGACAAGTCTACATAAACCCTCACTTTTGACCATCAGCTCCTTTAAGCTGACAACTCTGACTTTGTTTTTCGTGGTGTGGCGGTTAAAGGTGTTATGTGTTTGTATTGTTTGATGGATTTATCTAGAGCCAAAATGAAATCTAGGTAAGTTTCTGGTAGTGCTGTCATGACATAATCGATTATCGCGATGTCTCTTTTCCCATGACATGAAATATGCCTTTCGCAACATATCGCGATACAAAAAACTAATACTAAAAATTTTCATGCAACTAGGCTAAGCTACTTCGTACGTTACAATTCTAACGTTACGGTACTAAATCTAAAAGTCAAGTTTAGGCCATTTAAAACGTGCAAAATAATTGTGAAACATAAAAACAACTAATTCAAAATCGTGCTCCGCTGGCACGCGCTGATGTAAGTTGGCAAAAAGAACAAAAAATTCGTCCAGAATGTGCCACTCAGGCTCTTACTTCGATGAATCATGAATCATGGTTGGCTGAATTACCAAAGTCATGCATGATGAACGTAATAGTCATGCGATCATGTTGTCTGCTAGATCTGCAAAGCATTTTTTCTTGCGTTCATCATATATCATGGAGTAAATTGTAAGTCCATGATCATATAACGTTAGTGATATTAACAATTTGTGTCGTGAATCAGTTTTCTTGAAAAGTATTGCAATATACGAATATATCGCAATATTTTTCTCCACGATAATCGATACAAAAAGAGCCATGTCGTGACAGCACTAGTTTCTTGTTGCCAACCAAATATCAGAGAATGGTACTGACCATAATTTCGATTTTCAAAAATATAAATTGATTATTGTAATTAAAGCGGAAAAGCCTGATATAAAAGAATATAAAAAGTGAAAAGCCTTATAAAAGGCCTGATATAAAAGTGAAAAGCATTTTCTTTAAAATGATGTAGTTTTAAAAGCCTGATATAAAAGTGAAAAGCCTGATTTAAAAGTGAAAAGCCTGATATAAAAGTGAAAAGCCTGATATAAAAGTGAAAAGCCTGATATGAAAAATATAATTAAAGTGGAACTGGATAGGCTATATGCTCAGAAAGCCTCAGAACAACACACAAGAAGAGCACTAACGATGGAATCCTCATGGGAAGAGAAACAGAGGAAGACAGAGAAACACCTGGGGCATGACACAGAGCAAGACATAAAATCAGTAGGCTATACCTGGTATTAGCTGGAGAGACTTGCCCAAGATAGAACCAAGTATAGAGAATTTGTCTATGCTCCGGCAGGGAGTGATAAGGCATAAGTCATAAGTTAAATCATATCGGATCTGGAATATTGGCGTAAGTCATAAGTTAGACTATATCGGATTTGGAATATAAGTGAGGCTTACATACTCTTTCGTTAAGTCATAAGTTAAATCATATCGGATCTAGAATATAGGCGTAAGTCATAAGTTGAAGTATATCGGATTTGGAATATAAATTAGGCTTACATACTCTTTTGTGTAGTCCTAAAAGTAAAAAGCCTGATGTTAGAAATGTCATTTAAGTGAGATAAACGATTTTGCACTCATTTGTTTTTAATTTTAAATTTATATACTTGTAAGCAGACAAGTTTTTGAATTAGAAAAGTGTCATGAATCTTCCTACTTACCGATCCCAGATTTGGGGAGAATAAAGTTTTGACATGATAATATATTCTTTATTTTGACCTAGCTTAGTCATTGAGTGCTTAGGAAGAAATATTAAAATATAACATTTAAACATAATGGCAGAAAATTGAGGAACACATTTACACCATGCTAGAGTTTAAATTTGTAAACCATAGTGGCCCTCAATCTTGATTCTAAACTAAAGTATTATCAAGCAAAGTATCATTTCAGCTTAAAATAGGCTGCAAATAAAAATAATTTTAATTCAAAAGTAGTAAGAAAAACAAAATCTTTAATAAACAAAATTAATAAATATGCCTTTATATTTATTAATGAAATTTTTTAAACAAATTAAACACTTGATAATATGTTATTTTTTTACTAACAGTATTGCATATTGTTTAATTTTCTCTTTTGACATTGTGTTTCTATTCAGCTCCAACTTCAAACCAGGAAGAAATTAATGCCAGTTTACCGCATGCAGAGGAACTGTATAAAAGGTGAGTGTAAAACATACCACAGATGCTGCGTATAATATTCTTAACAACTGGTGTGTGCTTTATTATTTGGGTAACTATTTGTGAGTTTTCATTAAAGAATTAGTTCAGGGGTCATGCAAGTCTATCTTATATGAAAGAGGACTTCAAAAGAAACAAAATAGTGCAGAAAGCTTTCAAAAATCTTATTCTGTAAGGAGATATAATGTAAGTTTAAAGTTTGGTATCATTTGTGTAGAAACGACTGAAATCAGACTAGTTGTGATATCATAGCCTCAGATTCCTCAGTCTGTATGTATTTTATCATATTTTGTCCAGCAATTTGTGGCTTATAAACCATGGGATATGTCAAAAAAGTAATAAAACTGAATCTAGGAAGGGTATTTATAATATACCACCTGAAAAAAGTTTGAAGAAAAATAATTTAAATAGTGAAAAAATGAAAAAACTTTCTTTAAAATACATAAAGACTTTGAGGAATCTGAGGCTGTGACATCACAACTAGTCTGATTTCAGTCGTTTCTACACAAATGATACCAAACTTTAAACGTGAATATCTCCTTAACGGAATAAGATTTCTAAATGTTTTCTTCACCATTTGGTTTCCTTTGAAGTCCTCTTTCATATAAGATGGACATGCATGACCACTGAACTAATCCTTTAACGTCTAGATGAAAGAAAATGCTGGACTTTCTTTACTTAAAAGACATGAAAAATAAGGGAAATATAAATGATGTTCAAACAATGGAAAGTTACCAAGATGATATCATATCATCTTATCAAATTAATCAGCTGTCTATGGGACAATATCCATATTAATTAATTCAAGAACCATTTTGCAAAAGAAGTACTGAAGTAACATTAATATGATGTAGCATTCATTGTAGGCATAAATTTTAACCATTTAAGGCACAAATTTGCAATTTATTTTTCAAAATGAAAACAAAATATTGACCAATCAATATTTGAATTAATATCCAATGCTTTGAAACGTATGATTATCAATTGGGATATGTGGTATCGCTTTGTTGAAATTTCGGTAAAAATATATCACAGTTTTGGTCAGTTCGAACGTTCCACGACTGACTCGAATTTCAACCACCGTGTGTTAAACATGCCTAATCAAGATTTTTGAATGCTTTCTTCACCATTTTGTTTCTTTTGAAGTCCTCTTTCATGTAAGATGAACATGCTTGACCACTGAACTAATCCTTTAACGTCTAGATAGAAAAAAGTTCTGGACTTTCTTTACTTCAAAGACATAAAAAACAAGGGATATGACAGGTGTAGTAAAACTACTATGGAAAACTTACGATGCATATAATAAGTAACCCAGCAGGGGTACTAGTAAAACGTACAATGTCCGATCTTCAGTACTGATTGAAAAAAACTTTAATAAATTGTTATTCAAAACTGCACAATCAACTTACGATGCATATAATAGGCGAAAATGGAGTTCAATTAACAACTGGTAATCATAAAAAAAATATTTGACTTTGGTAAGGTAGGTAACATTAGGGATGGTTGAAATTCGGGTCACTCACCACACTTCCTGGTTGAACCTGAGGGGAAATATATTATGTATGCCTTGCTAGACATATTTGGACTTACCTGATTTTGGCAATAAGGTAGTATGCCTAATTGATCTATGTATTATAAATATCATTTGATAACAAAAGCATTACATTTTGGACAGAAATGCTTTTAGATATTAAAAACAGCACATGTACAGTAGAACAAGTGTATGGAGTATGCCTGGGTGATGGCACAAGATCGTTTTTTCTTTATTGTAGGTGTTTCAAGTATGTTTGGTGGTGGTTTGTCCACTAATCCATTTAATAAAAAAATATTTTGAAGGATTGGTTCAGGGGTCAAGCAAGTCTAAGAGGTTTTCAAAAGAAACAAAGTGGTGAAGAAAGCATTCAAAAATTTTATTCTGTAAGGAGATATGCAAGTTTAAAGCTGTGTCGTATCTGTGTAGAAATGACTGGTATAGTGAGTTCCAAGTATCAAAGGATTAGTTCAGGGGTCAAGCAAGTCCATCTTATATAAAGAGGACTTCAAAAGAAACAAATGGTGAAGAAAGCACACAAAAATCTTATTCCGTTAATTAGTTCAGTGGTCAAGCATATCCATCTTTTATGAAAGAGGACTTCAAAAGAAACACAATGGTGAAGGAAGCATTAAAAATCTTATTCCGTAAGGAGATGTAATCTAAGTTTAAAGTTTGGTATCATTTGTGTAGAAAGGACTGAAATCAGACTAGTTGTCATATCATAGCCTCAGATTCCTCAAAGTCTGTATGTATTCTATCACATTATGGCCTGGGATTATGTGGCTTCAAAGCTATGGGATATGTCAGAAGAAAAAAAACTGAATCTAGGAAGGGTATTTGTAATATACACCTGAAGAAAGTTTTGCAGACAAAATAATTTAAATAGTGAAAAAATGAAATAAACTATCTTTAAAATACATTAACAATTGTTAAGAATGTGAGAACAAAGACATAAACTTTCCATAGTAGACTTACTACACCAGAATACTTGGGACTTGTGGTGTCATAATATAAAGAATAAGCTTTTAAAAATGAAGAGACTGAAACACTAGAAGCAATTACTAGACCCATAAGTAGTTTGAAATGATGGTGATGTATTCTTCCTGTACAGTTATCAAGCATAACTCTACCAGAGGTGCCCATCTCGATGCAATTTTTCTGAGAAAAGCTTCTGCAGTGACTTACCAGAACTCAAGAAATATCAACGTTGACAACAGGTTTGAACCACTGGAGTTTTCTCAGAAGTTGGTGAGTTGACAAAGTTTGTTTGAAACATAGCCATAAGTCAAAAGTTAGATGTTGAAACAAAATAAGATGTTGAAAAAATCATCAATAGCTAAGGTGGAAGAAAAATGATAGAAATACACAAAAATACACAAATAGGTTGAGGTATCTTAAATTGACTAAATCACAAATTCTGCAAATATTGAAAAATCTGCAAATTTATCAAATTATAACTCCATACATATTAAGCTTTTAAGAAAATTAAAAATCTGTCATTATTTCAATATGGGCAGTTGCATAGCCACCCGCCCCTTCCCCCCCCGGCTGGAAATTTCCAAAAGTTGGAGTTTTTGCACTATGAAAATTTAGTGTGTTGGATTGTTTTGGTAATCAAAGCTATCGTTCTTAAGAGTTCAAAGTTGTATACCAATACAAAAACCGAATATAAGCCTGTTTAGCTGTATAGAGTTATCATATTCTGGGAATTTTTTTCTAAAAATTCCTGCAGTTTTTCCTCAAAATATCTGACTTTTTCCTTAAAATTTCTGAAGGTTTTTCTCAAAATATCAGGTTTTTTTTCTTCAAAATATACAACTTTTTCCTCAAAATTTATGCTAAAAATATCCCATTTTTTCTTTTCCTTTCAAATTTGTGAGAGTTTTTCGCAAACCTTTAATTTTTGAAGTTTTCGGGGGTAGGGGAGTAGCTTGGATTCAGATTTTTGATGGCTGTCAAAAAGTCTAGCTACTGTATGCCACTGAATATGGGTGCATGCATTTTGTTACATTTAAATGATGATTGTGTGGCTTCTCTTTGTCTGTATAAATCTATGCATGGCTTTTTTTTTGTTTATATAAATATATAAAGAAAAAATATAATATGCCCATGAGATGTTTTGCAGACAATTAAGTATTAACACTTTTAATATTCAGCACTTTATTCATCTGTTTGTTTAAGTTTGTATTCCTATAAATCTTGGCTTTTTTCATACCGATATGAATCAGGATATTTATTTATCAGTATAGTTTAAAGTATCTGTCGTAATTTGATGTTTAGTCTGCTTGACAGATGTATTTTGACAAATGCAGCATTTCAAACTTAAATACCGTATTTGATGTATTAAGAGCCCCTGCTCTAATAAGCGCCCACCCAACATTTTGTGACTGATAACATAATTTATTTGATTAATTTGAAGACATAGAATATTTTTTTGTACATTATTGGCTTATTTTGCATCTGATGCTCACGATGTTTTTGTGATGTTATTGTGGGGCTAGTATAGAACCAATTCATACAATGCAGTTTAAATAGCACACTGTACGCGGCCTGAAGCATGGGCTCTTATTGGGAAGAAACTCTGGGTCTAAAAATTGGTGCAATTCTATTTTCATAACTTATTACGTCGAATACAGTATTTCTATTACATTGTTCTGTTGTTAAAGGTTCACCAACTGAGATACTTTCTATGTTAAGCGATACCTTCATAATTTCAATAGGTCCCTCAGAGCACTGTTGGTATGACTGCTTGCATCATGTCTAGCTCAGAATTGTAATTCTGCATCATAAAGTAGACATAAAGCCTGGCTTTTTCTTTATTTAATACAATAGAAATAATAATTATGAGGCATCTGAAGAAATTTATTTTTAATTTATTAAAACATTAATACTGTCATTGTAAACCTACATGGGAGCGGCCATTTTGTTCATACACCCTCTAAAAAGTGATGTCATACATCTAGTAAAGATTATAATATTAATGTAGTTCTTTATAATCTCTTTCAAATTTTTTAACTTCTAATAAATAATTTTTCCTTTGCATGGGTCTATGAATTTCATGGGTCTATGAATTTTTATTTGTATATCATTTTAATGATTTAAGTCCTAGGAACTTCATGTCAAGGTATTTTGGAAAGAAAAGTTCAAAGAGAATTATAAAGAAATGCATTGTGTACTAGCAGGGCAAATTATGTTATTATTGGCATGATTTCAACACAAAATTAGAAAAAATGGCAGCGTCCATGTAAACTTGGATAGCTAGAGAGTGGAATAAGATTCATGATGGGGTTTTTAGCAGTTGGTTTATTTTTTAATTCTATCCTATATCAAGTTGGAATAATTGACTTTATGTCTCCTGTAAAGGTGACAAGACTTGCAGGACGAAGACAAAATGTGGGTGCGGAGGTGGACATCAAGATAGAGTCTTGGTTGGAGCTCGGTAGTCAGATATCCGGCTGTTTCAAACGAGCAGTGCCATTCCATTTCATGTGAGATTGTTTTGTATAGCTTGCATCAAATCAACCTGACAATTAAACAGACGATTGTGTGTAAATTAGATTTGTTTACAAAATTTTGAACACCTGTATCTATGCTCTATCATATCTGTGTGATCTTGTCACACCCTTCGTGCCTGCTTGTTGTAACCTTCACTCATCCTCACTGGGCCTTGTTCAAGAACCTGCAGCTAAAAAACAATGGAGCTGCAGGTCCTTTAACTGCAAAAAGATGGAGCACCCTACCACCTTCTCTTAGATTGTCAACAAGCTTGGACAGTTTCAAAAAGAATTTGAAGACCTATCTCTTTCTTGATGGATTTAACTTACTCTTTTTTTATGATGATATTTTTGCTGGGCATATACTTACATTTTTTTGATAAATGATTGTCTTCTGCAAAGAGCAATGAATGCCTTTTTGAGCAGATACCAGCGCTATACTAAGTGTTTATTAATATTATTGAACATTTATTTTGTTACAGGCCATTGGCCCCTTTTGTTGTTACCATGATTATATATATTGTCTCTTTGTATTTGAGTTCTTGCTTCCTCAAGCCATTATCTTGTTTTATATATTTTGTGTCATTGTATAGATTGTAATGTGAAAAGGGGCCAATGGCCTGTAACGAAATAAATGTTCAATTATTATTATTGGTTCCGATGTGATAACATCAGGAACCTATCCGGTCAAGATGTCATGCATGTGTATGTGTGTGTCTGTGTGTGACGCTTAGCTCGTAATCGCGATAACTAAAAACAATACAGTGGTTTCAAGTCATATGTGGCACACTGATAGCCCATGGTGCGGAGATGTTTCTTTTTGGTGGTGATGTTGTGCATATTAATGAGTGGGCGGGGCTTAATGTTAAAATATTGAAATGTTCATATTTCAACAAGCGTTTGCCTGTATTGCCTTATGTGTAATATAGTAATGTTGTTAGGTAGTGTCCACTTACTCATGGTATAAAAATGTTGAATTTCATTAATATGCACAGGAGGCGGGGCTTAATGTGGTTTATCAAATAGAGCTTGTAATCACAATATCTTAAGAACAATATAATGGATTGAAGTCATATGTGGCACACTGAACGCCTGTGGTCAGTAGATTTCCTATTGTTTTTGATGGTGATGTCATGAATGTCATGAGTGGGCATGTTAAAATATTGAAATGTTCATATTTTAACAACCGCATGTCTGTTTCCTTTCATATTTGTTATAATAATGATGTTACCTAGTGTGTACATGTTTATGATGTAAATACGTTGAATTTCATTAATATGCATAGTGGGCGGGGTTTAATATGATTTTACTGAAAAGAGTTTGTAAATACGATATCTCAAGAACCTTAAACTGGATGCATGTCATATTTGGTACACAGATAGCCCATGGTCTGTAGATGTGCCCTATTGTTTTTGGTGGCGCTGTCATGCATATTAATGAGTAGGCAGGACTTGATATAAAAATCTTGAAATGCTTGCAATCACATATCTGTTTTGTTTCATATTTGTTATAATAATGATGTTAGCTAGTGTGTATGTTGTAGGTTTGGAATCAATTGTGGCTCTCCTTGGCACAGTCTTGATGTTGTCTTTGTGTTTTCTTTTTTTTTTTTAAATATAACATTGTTTAAAGGAGTAGTTCAGGAGTCAAACAAATTTATCTGATATGAAAGAGGGCTTTGAAAGACCCAAAATGGTGAAGAAAGCATTCATAAGATCTTATTCCATTAAGGAGATATTCAAGTTTAAAGCTCTGTCTTATCTGTGTAGAAATGACTGGTGTAGTGAGTCTACTATGGAAAGTTGGCATCTTCATCCTCACATTCTGAACAATTGTTAATGTATTTAAAAAAAGTTGATTTAAGTTTTGGTTCTGATGTGATCAGCATCAGGAACCTATGTGGTCATGATGATGTGTATGTGTGTAAATTTGTGTGTGTGACACCAGTAGCTTATACACGATATCTCAGGGACCATACACCAGATTCATGTCATATGTGGTACACAGATAGCCTATGGTCCGTAGATGTGCCCTCCTGTTAATAATGGAATAAGACTTTCTTCACAGTTTTGTTTCTTTTGTAGTCTTCTTTCATAAAAGAACTTGCTTGACCCTTGAACTAATCCTTTAAATATAACATTGTTTGAGACTGTAATTAACCAATGTGATTGTCATCTTCTATCTTTGCCAATTTAACTGCTATTTTTATCTCTACTGTGAAGGCTTGGGAGCTTAGATAGAGGACCAAGAGTTGTAAAAAAAAGTCGTCCAGAGATGCGTCGACCACTCCAAGAGGAAGCAGGACCTGCCACAATCCCAAAAGCAGTATGTGAAAGCCTTTATTTCATTGCAAATCATGACATACCAAATCCATGAATTTCCATAGCAATAGTAGAATTTTAATGTAGGAAACTTTGAGGAAACTTTCTTCACAGGAATAGTCACACTTTAAAGCACTTGTATATCAATTTTGAATGAAAATCATTAAAAGTAGCAGAAAATCCCATCAAATTTCATATAAATTTTAAGGAGACAAAGTCTGATTCAATCCCTATTTCATATGATAGAGGGTCAAAAGCTAAACCAACTACCAAACACAGCAAGTCAAATTCTAATTCCTATCTTAAGTTTTTAATGTTTGGAGTTGACACATGGAGGGTGCTGGCTGCCTCCATGCATGGAGGCTGCCGTGCGTCTTGTGCCTGCCGCGGGGCCGCTTGCCGGCGCCGGAGGCTGCCGGCGCGGAGGCCGCCGCGGCGCCGAGGCTGCCGCGTCTTGCCGCGTGGAGGCTGCCGTGCGCGGAGGCTGCCGCGTCTTGCCGAGGCTGCCGTCGCCGGAGGCTGCCGTCGCGAGGCTGCCGTCTTGCGGAGGCTGCCGTCTTGGAGGCTGCCGTCTTGCGAGGCTGCCGTCTTGCGCGAGGCTGCCGTCTTGCGCGAGGCTGCCGTCTTGAGGCTGCCGTGCGCGGAGGCTGCCTCCATGCATGGAGGCTGCCATGCATGGCAATACCCTAGACCAGTTAATTACGCTCAACACCGCTTTGCGGGAATCCTTTGCAAAAAAGTAACTCCTCATTGCCATTTTTTCGACCTCAAGAAAGCTTTCGACACTACTTGGAAATACGGCATTATCTGCAAACTTTACACCATTGGCCTCAGAGGCCATCTCCCCATCTTTATTCAAAACTTCCTCTCACCCAGGCAGTTCCAAGTTTGTAATGGCCACACTCTCTCCAACCCCTACACCCAAGAAGAGGGCATCCCTCAAGGCAGCATCCTCTCTCCCACACTCTTCAACCTGAGCATTAATGACATTGCGGACAACCTTCGCCCCAACATCAAACGTACCCTCTACTTGGATGACTTCACCATCTTCTACTCCTCCCCTAGATTTCCCCTGGTCGTAAATAGCTGAAAGTCTGGCCAACAAAGGTTTTAAATTCTCCAAAGACAAGTCTGCATGCACTTTTGTCATTTCAACAACCTCCACCCCAACCCGAACTTCGTGCTCAATGGCACTTGCATCCCTAAAGTTGAACACACGAAGTTCCTGGGTTTAATTTTAGGCCCCAAGCTCTCCTACAAGCAACACATCACCAACCTGAAACTGAAATGCAACAGCCCCCTCAACATTCTCCGCCTCCTCTCCAACACCACTTGGGGTGCGAATCGCCATGCTCTCATGCCAAGCTTGACTATGGCAATATTGTCTACTGTGTCGCTCACAACTCATACCACAACCACATCCAAAATAAGCCCTCAGGCTTTGCCTGGGTGCCTACAGGACCTCCCCAATCACCAGCCTTCATGTTGAAGCCAATGAACCCCCCTTTCTACTTCGATGTAGAAAGCTTAGCTTCTCCTATGCTTTTAGATTCCTCACCAACACCCAGAACCCTGTTTACAACCTCATTAGGTGTCCCAATTTCTCCACCCTCTTTGATAAGACTAAAACCGTATCCTCTCCCTTTAGCTTACACATTAAATCAGACCTCCATCTCGGCATCAACCCCGCCACTCTCGGCACCCTCTCCTGGCCCACTTTTCCTCCTTGGGCCACCCCCTCCCTTCTATCCACCTGGGCCTCTCCACTCATCACAAAACCCAAACCCACCATAACCTCTTCATCAATCTCCACAACCAAATCAAAGACCAACTCTCAACCTACACCTCCATCTATACTGATGGCTCCATCGCCCTCACCTGCTGTCTCTGTAAAATTATGAAAAGAATCATTAACCAGAGACTAAACTGATTCCTTGAGACCAACAGAATCCATTCCCCTCACCAAATTGGCTTCCGGAAACGTTGCAATACCCTAGACCAGTTAATTACCTCCATCTATACTGATGGCTCCAAGGAAGGCAAAAAGACAGCTGCTGCTGCCGTCATCCAAGACATAACCCCCAGTAGCAGACTTCCTGACTACTCATCCATCTTTTCAGCTGAGGCAAAGGCCATCCTCCTCGCCCTCAACTTTATTGAGTATTCTCTGCTCAGCCACTTTGCCATCTTCTCCGACTCCAAGGCTGTTTTTACTTCTTTACTCAATCTTAAATGGGATAAATTCACATCCCACCTCCTCCTCCAGAAACTCCTTTCGCCCACCCTCTGCAGGAAAAGTATTCTTTTCTTCTGGATACCCAGCCATGTTGGCATCCCTGGCAATGACAGGGCTGATGCAGCCGCTAAGCTTGCTCTCAACCTCCCCCTACCCCATTTCCCAAAACCCTCTCTGACATCAAACCACTTATCACTTCCCTTGTTCATGACCGCTGGCAAACCTCATGGGACTCCCAAATTGATAACAAACTCTACTTTATCCAGCCCACCATTCCGATCAAACCCACCATCAACAACCTCTCTCGTGTCGACAATGTTCATATTACCAATCTTAGAATTGGTCACACCCACCTCACTCACTCCCACCTCCTTATTGGCTCCCCCCAACCCCTCTGCAACAATTGCCATTGCACCCTCACAGTCCATCACGTTCTCCTTGCTTGCCCCCTGTACAACCTTTCCAGAGCTTTCCTCTCTCCCCACAAAACTTGCTGAGTTCTTCCAGAAAAACCCTCTGGATAAAATTATCTCCTTCCTTTATCATGCTTCCCTCTACAACCATATTTAGTTCTCCTCTTCTACCCCCTCTCTCTACTTTGTTTTTTTCACCATGCACCTCCTCTCTCGATCCCAGCTTTCTGACTTTCTCTTCTTGTATTTATCTCATTCTCCCCTTGTTTCCTTTCCTTCTTACCTCTAGATTGATCTTACCTCGCAGGCACAATTTGACCCTCGTTGTCATGGTGCCATTATGCCCTCATCAAACAAACAAACAAACAAATCACCATTTTATCGCAAAAAATACCAGTAATTTACAGACGCACTGTGGTTTTGTGCCGGACTTCATTGTTTGTAAGTTTCGCCAAAGATCTGCTACATCTATACACCAATACATGCAGCTATCTTATCTGGCTTACGGGCCCAACATTATTAAGATGGAAAATAACGTTGTCTTGAAAAATTTGTTGGATTTTCATTAAATTTTGGCAAGAAAATTGGCGGGAAACTATCAGTAAGACATTTTTCTTTATGTCGCTCGTTTTTGTGACTTTTTCAGAGCTAATTAACTCAAATATCAAATCATTCTTTATCTGAATTTTCTCAATTTTCAGAGGAAATTTCTTGTGTACCTGCTTATCTGAGTTAATTTTAGGGTTAAAACATTCAGGTTTTAAGCCTTTTCAGTTTATCAAAAACATTTATTCTTTAGAGCTTCGGGGGCTTTGCCCGTGACCCCAGGTTTGTTTTTGTTAAAATTGTCTTAATTTACAGGGGAAATTTATTTTCTGCCTAATGCCTATCTGTTGATTTTAACATTAGAATCTAAAATTTTCTTCTTTTCATCAATCTCATTTTTGAACTTCTGTGTTTGATTTTAAGCCATTTTGGGTCATCAAAAACTAGAAATCTACAGAGCTTCCGACCCACAGAGACCTTGTGGACCTTAAGATTTTTGTCAAAATTGTCTCAATTTTCAGGGAATTTTTTTTTCTTTGTCTGTTTAGAAATGGTAACCCAAATGCTTATCTGAGTTGATTTCAACATTTAAATCTAAAGTATTCTTCTTTTTCATTAATTTAACTTTTGTGTTTGATTTTAAACCATTTTGAGGCATCAGAAACATGAATCCGCAGGGCTTTGCACTCCTGGACCCCACCAAGGACCCTTCAGCGGGCCCCTGGACCCCACGCAATGCCTTTTGGTGGCAAATTTTTAGTGCCCCCCCATTTTTCTCCTCTGAACTGCTATGCCCCCCTCCCCCCAAATGAAAACCTTTTGCAGTTCCTCTGGTGATGACATCATAATGATGACTTAGACCAACAATCTCTTAAAATTCAATAACTTTGTGTAGGAATAAGATATTAACTTGGTTTTTTCACCAATCTGTTTCTTTTATTATTCTCTATTAAATATGTTAAAATGAAATTCCATGGGAATATTCCTTTAACCACCGAGCCACTGTACCTCTTCATGTGCAATATATTTGCTTCAAGTTATGTGGATTAGATAGGGGAAGGGTTGCTGCAGATCTACCAACAGATTGATAATACTGCATGGTAGCAAAATGCAAGAATTTACCACTGATTCTTATTTGGTAATTTTTGTAGATTTCTACAACAGGGAAGAGCCAGCAAGAGGTGACAACTGAAGAGGTGGAGAGGGTTCTTAGCGTCTTGAAGCAGGTGACCAACATGAATTCAGATGGAGAAAGTAAGTAGTATTGTTAGTTTGAAATTAACAAAACAAATTTTTTGAATGTTCGTTTTCAATTTTATGATGGATGACTATTAAAGAGACAAATAAAATAAGCACATGTGTTCGTATCTTATTCCATTTTGGAGCTATTACATTTCAAGGATTTCACCAAGTGTTAAAAATTGACCTCGCTGTGTACAGTGTGATGTCATACTTGTAAATCCAAGACAATTTGTATGTATTTGAAAATTGATTCTTTTTCTAAATTATTGGAAACATTTCTTTGAAAATTTCAACAAAAATAACAATAATAATGATACATACATCAATTTCTATTGCGCTTTTTGCTAAGGCTTCAATAGTGCTGAACCTTTATGTTAGATCGCCTCACAATCAGGTCTTATTAAGCTGCTCTAATCTGGTCACATTATCTAGTCACATAATCTGGTCACATAATCAGGTCACATAATCTGGTCACCTAATCTGGTCACATAAGCTGGTCACATGATCTGGTCACATTATCTGGTCACATTATCTGGTCACATCATCTGGTCACATAATCTGGTCACATTATCTGGTCACATTATCTGGTCACATAATCTGGTCACATTATCTGGTCACATTATCTGGTCACATTATCTGGTTTCATAATCTGGTCACATTATCTGGTCACATTTTTAAAGCACCCAGCTGGAACACAATCCCATGACCTACCGGCTGAAAAAAACAAGTGCTGTACCAATTGGACGAACCAGTCAGATATGGGGTTCATTGTGCAATTTACAAGATCATGCTTTGCACATCCACTCATGTACCTTAATTCCACTCCCAAGTAAAGAACAATATATTTGTTTTATAGAAAAGTTATCAACATGGTGTTTGTCTTTTTGTCCTCTTGTCATGTGTATGAAAAACAAAATTCACAGGAGTTTATTTTTAAGTCACTTTCAACTGTTGAAGTAGTATCATAAATGTTTTGGTTCCTAGAAAATCCATGGACATCATTTATGAACCCTTTAAAAACGTTTTGTGTGCAACAGTCTTTTACCTTTAAATAAGCATTGTAAGTTTCTCAGTTATCACTCATCAAAATTTGATGTGTATTATAATAATATTGACAAAATTTGTATAATGTGTTGAAAAGAATTAGCTTCTTTTCCATTTTTTGATGAGATTTGAGCTCAATTCCTGATTCCTTAGTTACCCGTTTCTCTCTATTTTTTGAGCTCAATTCCTGATTCATTAGTTTACCCGTTTCTCTCTATTTTCTTAGCTCAATTCCTGATTCATTAGTTTACCTGTTTCTCTCTATTTTCTGAGCTCAATTCCTGATTCATTAGATTACCCGTTTCTCTCTATTTCCTTAGCTCAATTCCTGATTCATTAGTTTACCTGTTTCTCTCTATTTTCTGAGCTCAATTCCTGATTCATTAGTTTACCTGTTTCTCTCTATTTTCTGAGCTCAATTCCTGATTCATTAGTTTACCCGTTTCTCTCTATTTTCTGAGCTCAATTCCTGATTCATTAGTTTACCCGTTTCTCTCTATTTTCTGAGCTCAATTTCTGATTCATTAGTTTACCTGTTTCTCTCTATTTTTTGAGCTCAATTCCTGATTCATTAGTTTACCCGTTTCTCTCTATTTTCTGAGCTCAATTTCTGATTCATTAGTTTACCTGTTTCTCTCTATTTTTTGAGCTCAATTCCTGATTCATTAGTTAACCCGTTTCTCTCTATTTTCTGAGCTCAATTCCTGATTCATTAATTGACCTGTTTCTCTCTATTTTCTGAGCTCAATTCCTGATTCATTAGTTTACCTGTTTCTCTCTTATTTCTGAGCTAAATTCCTGATTCATTAATTTACCCGTTTCTCTCTATTTTTTGAGCTCAATTCCCGATTTTATTAGTTACCCGTTTCTCTCTATTTTGCAACCAGCCTCACCTGTAGGTTTCTATGAGTTTGTGGTAGATCCTGCCTCCTTCAGCCACACCATTGAGAATATTTTCCACCTGTCATTTCTTATAAAGGTAAATACTTCCTTTTTTTCCGTATTTGTATTGGAACACATCTAGCAAATATTTGCCGATCAATTGTGGTAATTTTAATGTTATTTTTTAATGAATATGTTGTGTAAATCATTATTTAAAGATTGAGATAGAGTGTTTATATGCGTATTTATTACACGGGGCAAAAGACTTGGCCCGAGTAGAATGGCCCGACTTAGGAGGGTCATTTGCAAGTGCAAAGTCCTTTGAACCATGCATTAAATATGCATATAAACACGATGCCAAAACATTAATCTTTTTATACAATTTTCATGTTGAATTGTTTAAAATGTATAAAAAACAGCTAAAAAGAATGAAAAACAAGAAAAGTTTACATATTTTTTATTGCTGAATTAAAACATTTACCTGTTTTGAAAATGGAATAAACCAAATAATCATTGTGTGCATTAACGGGATTTAATGCACGGGTCATGACAATGCAAATACTTCACAGAAATGTTAGAATAGTTTATTAATCTGACATGTCCATCTACAGTAGTATGATACTGGGAAATAGGAACAATAGAATTGTGAAGAGCTTCTCAAAGTCTGTTTTGCTTTTCAAATCCAGCTTTACAGAACATCTTTTATATCAAATTGTTGATTTGGGTTTGACCAAGTTAAAAAATTCTTGATAATAGTTAACTGGGATTCTTGAAACAAGTGTAACGAGAGGATTGGTGATCAATGTGTAGAGGAGAGCTAATTAATTACTTCAAAAGTTAGATTCAAATTATAAAGAAACAGTAAAATGGTAGATACTTACAATTTTGGTAGCTTTTTGCTGTTATCTTGATTCCATTGGTGTAGGGGGTCACTGGGGCATGTGCCCCCCACTTTTCCGAAAAATGACAAAAGTGTTTCTTTTGAAAATGAAAGTGCTCCTCAATTACTGTCGCAATAGTAGAAAACTGGCGACTTTTGTCAGCCCCATATATGGGAGTAATGTGTCCCTATTGGAAAAGTGCTAATTTCTAAAAATTGTAGAGCCCCTTTTACTTTTGTTGTTTTGGTATCACTTATCTACAAAGTGGGATGGGACATATGACTTGAAAAGTGCCCCTAAGAGGTCGTACCCCCTTCCCCCCTCACACACACACTTTTTGAAAGCTTTTTACACCCCTGCTTGATTCTTTGTACTATATTGTATCAATCAAGATACTGTTCCTTATTGGTGTTACTGACTCTTCTATCAAAACATGCACCAATGTCTGAAGGTCATGCATGGGTCTATGGAATGCTTATATCTTCAAAAACTAGTTTAGAACATTGCAGTGGATTACACATGAATAAGCCATTGTCCCTTTACATATATTATGTTTGCTTCAGATTCATAGATACTAAAGGATTAGTTCAGTTTTTACAAAAGAGGACTTTAAAAGAAAGAAAATGGTGAAGAAAGCATTCAAAAGTCTTATTCGGTTAAGGAGATATTCAAGTTGAAAGCTCCTGTCTTATCTGTATAGAAATGACTGGTGTAGTAAGTCTACTATGAAAGGTTGGCACCCTCATCCTCACATATATTTAACAATTAATGTGTTTTAAAGAAAATATTCTTCCTCTAACTTTCTTCAGGTGGTAAATTATAATTACCCTTACTAGATTCTGTGTTTTTACTTTCTTGACATATCCAATGGTTTTTAAGCTATACAATTTTTGAATTGTTTTGTTGTAAAGATTTATTTTCACATTCTGGATCTCTATTTTCATTTTTGTTAAAATGAAAGAGAATTAAAGTAAACATTCCGATGTCATTCTAAAAGGATGGTTATGCTTGTGTGGAACTTGATGATGACCAGCTGCCAGTTATTTATCCCTCTCAACCGTACAACCAAGCAGAACATCGGGAGAAGGTGAGCAGGAAGCAGCTAGTGCTGTCGATGAGCCTTGAAGAGTGGAAGGTACGTGAAATCCCAAAAGAGAACAAATGAAAACTGAAAAATATACAGGACATGATGCTTGAATTGAATATTCAAGAATGTCTGCACCACATGGGGAAATCATATTGACGGCAACAGAGTGCCCTTGAATGTGTTTGGACGCCTAGAGACAACATTGCAATAGACTATTTTACACCTTTTTTTTTCTTCTTTCCGAGTCACTTTTCATCCCTAGTTATTGGGGAAAATCCGCATATTTGTGATGTCACCATTTGACTAGTTTTATATTTTTGATGTAAATTTTTGTGTTTTTTTAATAGTGTGAAGAGAAACTGTATCTGAGTAAGAATTTTAAAAACTTGATCATATCCCATTTAAATTGGGAAAAAATATCATAGAAGTCATGAATGGCTGAAATTAACGACAAACTTGATAGAATTACATTAAGATCTTTGTCATGTCTGTGAATAATACAAATTTCACATAGATTAAGAATTGTGGAAGTTTGATCATTCAAGACACAACATAGAAATCTGTCCTACTTTGATATTGATGCTTTTTCACTTAAACATAAATTTTCTGTCACTAAAAATATAGCAAGGTCATTTGTTATTATGTGATCAGAAGCAATATCTTTCCTTAGAAGAAATGGTCTGTCAATCATTCACAGTTAATGCACATTATTACCTCAGGCATTATGATACACAGCTATTTCTTATCACCAGTTTGAAAACAAACTTCTCCCACTAAGACACCTAACACAAATGAGTGATTTCAATCACAAAAGTGCCTTGATTATTCAGCTCTGGCTTTGTGTAATCTTATACACACAAATAGCTTTGGTCTACTTGGCTGTGGTTTGCATGGCAGATAAACAATCATTGTTTGGAGTGGAAACACAATACACTGAACAGGAAGTCAGGTTGGTTATTGTCATACCTGAGTTTTCAAGATTAATTCCGGTGTCGGGTGCGGGTAGGCTTAAAGAGAAACTTTTCGGCATGAAATGGGGCAATAGTATGTTTACTATTCATTCGTCGATTAGATATTATTGCTCTAGGTAGCACAGAACTAATAAGGTATTACTGCGCCAAACCGAAATGAGAACCCCCAGAGAAAAGGCTACTAAAGATATTTTTGAAAGATCCTAATTTTATGGGACTGAAAGCTGAGAAGTTGAAAATTACAGGAATGGTAGAGGAGAGATGGGTCTTGACTGTGTATCAGAACTTGACGAGATCTGTTTCAGAAAAAGTTTCATGAGGAGCTATTTTGCCATGGACCCATACCAAAATTTGAGTCATTTCACTTCAGCCTAAAAAAAGGGCTAAAACTTCTGGTGAACTCCCATTGAAAGTAATTGGAGAGATATTAGATGGTACTTTTTGGAAAACGTCCCAAAATTTGCCAAATCTATAACATTCTGGTACAAAAAGGACCCTACATGTAAGTTGATTCTTTCATAATAGGTTTCAATTGGACAAATAATTAGTACCGTGCTACCTATATGATAGACAGGTGTTGCGTCAGGACTTAACCTAAGCCATGTGTGAAAATAGTGTCATTCTAGGTCAACATTTTGGACATGCATGGTCAAGCCTGTCATGACAAGACGTATGAAAATCCAGTCAAGACAATGGCACCAGGTGATGTCTGGGTCATTTCATTTATGTCTAGTACTGGCTCGAAACATGCCTGTGACCACCCTGAAATTCGAGCCATTTTTTTTTGTAAGGGGGCTTTGAATGGTCAGACATCTCAGGGTCAGTCTTGTCCGATTGAGGACAACAGAGAAACAGAAGTAAAGAAATTCGTCAGGTCACAGATCTTACTCTGTTTCTGTGGAATAATCTACCTTGCCAGTTACGCTTAATTCAACCCTTTGATGGTTTTCAATCACACCTCAAAACTTATCTTTTCAAACAATCTTTTAATCTTTAAGTGTATTTTAGGACTGTTTTATACTCATCCTTTAATCTCTCTGTATTTTATCTCCCTGTATTTTATCCCCTGTATTTTTGATCCTTTGTATTTTTTTTGATCACTGTATTTTATCCCCCTGTATTTTTTGATTCTCGGTATTTTCTTTTGATCACTCTGTATTTTATTCCTCTGTATTTTATTCCCATGTATTTTTTGATCCTCTGTATTTTCTTTTGATCACTTGTATTTATCCCTCTGTACTTGATCCCTCTGATGTATTTTATCCCTTTGTATTTTAATCCCTGTTGTATTTTTTCCCTCTGTATTTTTTAGTGTATTTTAGCTTGTTGTTTTGCATATTTTACATACTCGTTTTACTTGTTCTGCGCTCTTGAGGAATCAGTTCTAAGGGGCACATTTTAAATATTATTATTATTATTATTATCATTATTAAGATGTTGCTGTGGTATCTTATTCCATTTATAAGATATTGAATTTTAAAATTGTGTGAAATTTTTAACAGAAATACATAGGTGCATAGAATTTGTTATTGCTTTTGCACCAGTGCACAATATATTATTTAACCTATTTTCAGTTTCAAAAAGCGATTTGGTGAGCACTTGATATAGTGGAGGGCTTATTATGTTGAATACTGTAAGTTAATGCAATATTTATATCTTTATCATTTACAGCAAATCATTGATGCATTTGAAATCGAAATGGCCATGATACCAAAAACCTCCGCAAAAGGGCCCTCAAAGGCAAAGAAGGACAAGAGGTGAAGACATTCAAGAACAGCAATGCTCGTCAACCTCTGTGTAGATGTTACGCATCTCAAGACTGTTACCATGGTAACCATTGAAAGAAGTACAGTATGCATCTCATGTGTGCTGTAAGTTTCCCTTGCAGTGCCTCAGGTCAAAAGTCTTTCAAACTTTGTGATAGTTGTCTTGATGTTTAAAATAGTTTTTAAGGGAAACTGAATTTTAACATGTAAGTGTGTGTTTCGTCATATGTGACATATTTGTTTTTACACGTATAATGTTGTTAAAGGTGATTTTTTTTGCCACCTCCCAATAAGAGGTTCGTGTACCGAGACCTTTAGAGTTGGTGTTCATGTCATTTGGCAATTATTTTGAGATTTACGTTTTTACATGCCAATAATAGATGGCAAGACGCTATGCAGTACAATGTGTGCATGTTGCTATGTCTTGCAAAAGAGACCAACAATATCTGTGGTAATGTAACATTGCACAGCATTGCATTTTCATGTATCTAGTAACCATGACAACTTACATTTTCTATAATACTGATTTGTATTTGTCACCTTTTTTTTTAAGTGTGCAAAATAACTTGCTATCATGTTGGGGTATTCTCAATATCAATGTAAGGCACATCTTTTTCAGTCTTCTTTACTTTCACTGGGTGACTGGCAGATGACATAATCATATTTGCTCGTATATGCTCCTGGAAGGTTTTCTACAAATGTCTACATAAACAGACTTCCAAACCCTGTGGAGGTGATGAACAAAGTTTCCAAGATACTGTACAACCTATGAAAATTGGAACTTATTTGAAAATATGCAAATTTTGCTTTGTTCTAGGAATAAAAGGAATGTTTATCATTTTCAAAAATGTCATGAATTTATCCATTAACTATTAAAGCAATTTTAGGTGCATTGCAGGATTGAATTAATCTAGTAAATATTATTCTTACTCATTCGAAATTAAAGAGGTTTTATGTTTATTCTGAACACTAACATACCAATGGAACACCTAAATTATTTTCAGTGCAGTTATAGTAAAATTAATATTGAATAGTTATGTGTTTTTCTACAGATTTTGAAACTGTTAGGTAAGAAAATTTATATCAACTCTTCAATCAGAATAAAGTTTTTTGACCAATGAAATGATTCAGAGTGGAACTAGTAGAGGAATTTGAAGGTTCAAATTATCCAGTGCATTATAGATGTCTTGACATTGCTGCAAAATCTTTGAAGTGCAAATTTCTGATCTGCAGCAGACAGTTTTTCAGACATATTGAGTATGTCAGGGCATACAAAGTATGTCAGGGCATGCAACGTATGTCATGGCATACAACGTATGTCATGGCATACAACATATGTCAGGGCATACAACGTATGTCAGGGCATACAACGTTTATCAGGGCATGCAAAGTATGTCATCAGGGCATGCAAAGTATGTCGCAGGGCATGCAAAGTATGTCAGGGCATGCAAAGTATGTCAGGGCATGCAAAGTATGTCGTCAGGGCATGCAAAGTATGTCAGGGCATGCAAAGTGTCAGGGCATGCAAAGTATGTCGTCAGGGCATGCAGGGCATGCAAAGTATGTCGTCAGGGCATGCAAAGTATGTCATCAGGGCATGCAAAGTATGTCGTCAGGGCATGCAAAGTATGTCGTCAGGGCATGCAAAGTATGTCATCAGGGCATGCAAAGTGTGTCATCAGGGCATGTCGTCAGGGCATGCAAAGTATGTTGTCAGGGCATGCAAAGTATATCAGGGCATACAAAGTATGTCAGGGAATACAAAGTATGTCAGGGCATGCAAAGTATGTCAGGGCATACAAAGTATGTCAGGGCATACAAAGTATGTCAGGGCATACATCTTGAGTAACATTAAACTTAGACCAAAAGATTAGTACACTGCTATTCATTTTATAACATTAAGGAGACCCAAAAGCATCAAATTGACATACGAGGTGGATCTACAACCAGTTTTGCACAAGTGATATATAAACCATGCTTAGCATTGATAAACAATAGAATTTATCAGAAACTTATACAGAGATACAGAGTAATTTTTCTTGCCTTGTTTTGTGATGGGATTAATAAGTTGTACGATTTTATACAATTTCCACTGTAGATACTTTTATGTTTGTTGTGTAGTATACTGTATCATAGAAGTGTAATTATACAAAAAATACCACAAACAAATATTTGTCTGTCTTTTTTGTTTTGTGAAAGTGCATTTATTGGTGGGTGTAGTGATTGCTCTGAATCCCTTTGGCCATTTTCAGAAAATAGGTAGAAGTTTGGACCATGTTGCAAACAGTCATTTATACTCTAAACACCACGCCCCGTGATACATCGGGTCAAATCTCACCAACTGAGATTTTTGGGCCACATACTTAAGATGCCAGAAGATGAGCCAGTATGAAAATACCCCCTATTTGTTTAATCTCATGGCAAAAGAAAGCCTGGCCATCAATGGACAGACCTCTATTCAACACTTGCTAGGCGAATAATTTTCTCAAGTCAAACAATATTTCTCACTCACTGCTCCCTCCTCCAGTGGGGATTGAGGCCTTCAGCACAGAGATCCATCTTTTCTGTCTTGTGCCACTTCACTGACTTGGTTCCAGCTCCCCCATCCAAGCATCTCTCTCTCCTTCTCTACCATGTGCCTCCCAAGCTGTTTTTGGCCTGCCTCTTTTACTTCGCCCATCTGGTGTCAGGATAAAGTTACTCTTGAAAATATTGGTGGCATCTCTTCATAAAATATGTCCGATTTCCTTCCATCTTCTTTCATGAATTGTTGTACATGTGGGTACTATCTTTGTCTTTCTATCACCTTACCTCACCTAGTCTCTTCAGGCCTCCTGGCCCATAAGGCTGCAGTGCACTCTCTCCACTGACTTTCTTATTTGCAACTTGTCTGGCTTTGTCCACGAGCTCCATCCCATCACATTCCTCTTCTTCTCGACTGTCCTTCTCCAGGTCGTTCTAGAAGGACCAACTTTCCTTCTCCCCTCTGGTTCCCACATCATACCTGTCACACAGTGCTTAATAGTGGTCATGCGCATCATAGACCAATCCACCTCCACCTTCTTCTTTTAACTTCAGTGCTGATTTTGTCATGTTTAGTGATTCTCAGTATTTCATCATTAGATATTACATATAGCCATCTGATCTTCAAAATTCCCCTGTAACATTTGAACATAAATATATCCAGCTTTTTATTATCTGCTACATTAACTCTCCATGTCTCGCAACCATACAAGAGTACAGACTTTACAAGAGAATTAAACAGTCAGATTTTTGTATATATTGAGAATGTGCTTGAGTTCCATATCTTATTTAATTTCATAAATGCTACTCTTGCTTTAGATATTCTGTTTTGGATATCTTCTTCGCCACTACCTTGTTAAAGCTTTACTGTTGCACCAAGGTATCTAGACTTCTTTACTTCATTTAGTTGTTGGTTATCGATATAAACTTTATTTGCACATTTGCTGTTAACTTTGTTAATTCTTAGCCCAGTCTGTGCAGCATACTGATTGAGCCAGGTCACTTTGGTTTGCATGTGTTGATATGTAGATGAAAGTAGAGCAATATCATCAGCAAAATGTAAGTCATCAAGGGTTGACATGGACTTCCATCTAACTCCATTCCTGTTATTATCAGTTGTTTTCCTCATCACCCAGTCTAACACCATTAGAAAAGGAACCGTGACATTACATCACCTTGCTTTATACCACTTTTGACTTGAAACTATTTAGATTCCACACTCATCTATAACTGCACATTCACTGTCTTCACGTAACACTTTAATCAAACATTAACTTTTGTGGAATACCATTATTTTCCAGAGGCTTTCTCTGTGCACTGAGTCAAACGCCTTCTCAAAGTCAACAAAGGCGATATATATGGTTGACTGCCATTCAGCCACCTGTTCAAGAATGCGCAGGATGAAAATTTGCTCGGTGGTACTCCTTCCTCTTCTAATTTCAGCCTGTTCATCTCTCATCTTACTGTCAACAGTTTCTAATTCTGTCAAAACTCTTTCAAATACTTTGCTTGGTATGGATGTTAAGGTTATTCCGCCCCATTTATCACATACACTAGTATTGCCTTTCTTTGGTATTTTTGTTATCAGTCCTTGCTTCCATGATTTTGGTACAACTCCTTTTCCCATACAATTCTGAACAGCTCTTCAAGCTATAATACTTGTCTTTCTAAACAAGTCATTATTTAAAATTACTGTTGGCCATCGAACTTTTAATATTTTGTGTAGGCAGTTTTGTTGGAATGTATCTACTTTTTTATTGTCGCCCCCATTCATTCTCCATAATCTGTATAGAAGCAGACATAACATTTGTTTGAAATATCTTCAATTTTGTCTTCAGCTGAAGTTGTTTCATTTCCAAATGTTGTTTAGGGTGATAAAAGTGTTTCTAGCCTTGCCTATTCTTCTCCTCAAGTCAGTGAGCGTTCCGCCATCTTTCGTCAGGGTGGCTCCCAAGTATGTGAATTCATTAACATCATCCACCTCTTTTCCGTTCACTGAAAACGCATCTTACCTTCTAGCATTAATTCTCATCACCTTTGTGTGACTATTATTCATTGATAGCCCTAAATATCCTGCAATGGTTTGAAGTTGTGAAGTTGTGTCCTGTAAATGATCCCATTTGCTTGACAATAAGGCTGTCATCGGTATAATCTAAAGAAGTTCCTAGTAATGCCATTCCTGTGACCATTGACAGTACGTCGCATTACTCAAGGAAGTGCAATGATGAACGAGTCTGACATGGGACATCCTTGCTTCACACCTGTCGCTACATCGAACCAATCTCATGTTACACCTTCATACAGGACTGCGTATTCACAAACACTGCTTTATAAAGTACGTAATCTTTTGTGGTACACCATAGTTGCTCAATATATCCCACAGCTTTTCTCTGTCAATACTGTCAAAGACCTTTTTAAAGTCAATAAAATTGATGTATAAATTAGATTGCCATTCTACAGACTGTTCTAAAATGTTCCTAAGGATAAATATCTGTTCATTAGTTCCCCTTCTTGAGCTTCCGTGGGATTGGTAATTGGAAGAAATTGTGGTCGCATGCCCAGCAACCGATTGATGTGTTATCTGTTCCTAAAGTATTTTTTATTCAACTTGTTGGACAGTTATTGGTTCACCACTTTTTTCTACAACAATTGTTACTATTTATATGGTTATGTGGTATATCGTAGCAATTGTATGTTGCTTCTAATATACTTTTAACAAACAATTATAGTATTTGCTGGGTAAAATGCAGAAAAAGACAAAAATCTCAAAAAGACAATGACAACATTTAAAAAAAGAAAAAGTTTACTACATTTTTAACTTTATCCAGCATTTATTTAATTCTTTCTGATATCACATATATAATATAGAAATGTGATATTGTTCACCTTGATTATCTGAATTTCCTTTACGAGTTATATCAATAAAAAACTATTTACATAATTATTTCCATGTATTAATTATAACAATATGGCAGAGCAACAAAAGTTAAAGATCATAGTACGGAATTCAAAAGAAGATGGTTATTTTTCAGAAAGACACTAGTAACTTGTTTCGATTTATACCTGCCATGATCAACTTGTTTTCAAGCATGCTCTTCATATATAAAGATGTTTCAGTTGACTTCATGAGGTCACATGACTTTGTTTACATCACCATTTTGTAGGGAAAACACTGTCGTCTGCTGTAAACTTGTATACATTTGCATGTTGTTAGGCCCCTATATAAGATTATTTTTGTAAGATGATTATGCCGGAATCTTGCTGTGCAGTTGGCTGCACTAATAGACATGTTTAAAATCCACTGATTAAGAGTACTTGGAGGGTAGGTAATTTGATCTCTAAAATAACATTTTAAATTAAAAAAATTAATTCATATGGCCAGTTTATTTTACCCCACTCATGCTTTACATGCCCAGCACGTGTTTTACATGCCCAGCGCATGTTTTCATCATCAGTGCGTGCAAGGGTGTATTTAGTAGGAGCAGGTCTTTTTTGTTTTACATGTAATGTGACTTGAGCTCTGTGAAAATCTGATGCTTTTCCCTGCAAAATCGCCTCAAGTTAAAGTCACGTGATGAAATCCCTCTATATGAACAGGACAACAAAAGGACTTGAATGGTGAAGAAAGATAAGAACCATCATCCTATCTTTAGACCTTTTCGAATCTGTATCAGCAATTCCCAGAAAACTAATTTCACATGGCCGGAATTTAGTGTCCATAATGAACCAATCATATACTGGGGGAATCTTATTGACCAATAAAATACTGGGGAACCTTGGCCGTCTACACAATTCATGCATGGTACTGGAGTGACTAAGCGTATGATAAAAATGCTTTTAAATGCACGCATCACACATGAAGATAATATGCAAGCACATTTCTGCTTACAAATTTTCCTAACAAAACTGCAGCTGATTGGTTAAAGAGAAAATTCCCTTAGGAGTTGATTGGTCGAACTACTAAAGAAATCACATTCAGCTAAAATCAGTTTGAAAAGGCCTTTAGACATATTCATGTTTCAAACTTGTGGAAATGACCGCAGATTGAAAGAAACATCTCGAAAAGCATTTACTGAATACTTCTTTTTTCTTCACATTTTGTGGTTAAGCTAGGATTTTCAATAAGTGAAAACAGTCTTTAATATATTTTTTATCAGTGAAAATAGTCTAATGGATTTTCAATCAGTGAAAAGTCTAATGGATTTTAAATCAGTGAAGGTAGTCTGTAATAGATTTTCAATCAGTGAAAATAGTCTTTAATGGATTTTCAATTTGTGAAAATAGTCTTTAATGGATTTTCAATCAGTGAAAATATTCTTAATGGATTTTCATTCAGTGAAAAGTCTTAATGGATTTTTATTCAGTGAAAATAGTCTATGGATTTTCAATCAGTGAAAATAGTCTTAATGGATTTTCAATCAGTGAAAATAGTTTTAATGGATTTTCATTCAGTGAAAATAGTCTTAATAGATTTTCATTCAGTAAAAATAGCATTTAATGGATTTTCAATCAGTGAAAAGTCTTTAATGGATTTTCAATCAGTTTCATTAATACCTGTAAAGAATGTGACGTCACTCTTGTAAAGTCGACTTTTGACACCACTTATTAAAGTATTACAGTACTTTCTTCACCATTCTAGCCTTGCTATACTCTATCTTGCAACACACAGTACATGACAACTTAACTTACCTGAAATTATTTCAGCGACAAAATATAATTATTTCTAAGACAAAGCACAAGGCAAATAGCATTGCACAAACCTTTGCAACATAAAGCTTGGATAAATATCTTTTTAAATTGTTCCTTTTTGGGAAAATATCGTCCCTTTTTCTGCATACTGACGAATGTCTTATTTAGGTGAAACGAAAATTGGCCCGAAATACTGAATTATTATTTCCGCATACTGAAGAATGTCTTTGAAGCTTCATGAAATAAAAATTTGCTTAAAATATCTTTATTGTGAGTAAAATTGTCCAAAGATTAGCATTTTCTCTTTCTAATGATATATAAAGCTATACAATACATTGATCACCTTTTATTTCATAAAGCTTCAAAATTTTCCTAACAATCGTCAGTATGTGGAATTAATCATTTCAATTTTGACATTCGTCACTACACAAATGACATTCGTCACTACACAAATGACATTCGTCACTACGCGAAAAGAGGGACAATAAGAGCAAACCTGGTTAATACAATTTTATAGCAAAAAAGGAAGAAGTGTAAAGACTAGAGAGATGCATTCCTGTTTTTTTCAGAGTTGTACTTTCCTAATTAACTTTGTTAAATACAGGCAATAAGAGATGCTTTGAAAGAAGGGTAAGTAACATTTAAATTAAAGTACTACAGAAAATAATGAAGTCTCCTATCTAATAAAACATGCTTAGGTTTCTTATGCTTTATAAGGATTACATTTATAAGAAACAATTTTAATCTCCTTTTCTAATAAAACATGATCAGGTTTTTTATATTACCTCAGCCTGTAAACTCTCATGAAATAGATATCATTCTCGGAAATGGAAGACTATAATAAAAAATCTCAAACCACTTTGGGCAAAAATAAAAGCCTTTGAACTTAGTTCCTGCACATATAAAATGTAACTAAGATGAACAAATTTCACTTTAGTGATCCCAACCTTAATGCTTACTCTACCACACGGCGATATTATCGCTGTTTTGGGTGCCCCATCTTTGACCCCGCCTTCCAAGCATGTTTTCAAAAAAGTGCTTGTAGAGTATAGGCTTAATCATTTCGTGAAAGTGTGCCAATTCAAAAAATATATGCAGCATGATACCAGTGGGTGGCCCACTAAAGCAGAATGAGCCCGACTCTGCTGCTCGGAAGACAGGACCCTTTAATAATCAGCCTGTGCTTGACCCTTACCACGCGGCAATATTATCGCTGTTTTGGCTGCCTCCCAAGCATGTTTTTAAAAAGTGCTGGTAAAAGGTTAATATGGTTCATTGGTGAAATTTCTAATATCAATACGTTGATCAGTCCATACCGATAAATATTGGTATCCTGAAATAAGTGCTCTACTAAATTCTGTTCCATAGTACTGTACCTGCATTGGAAGCCATCTGAGCCTCTTTCTAAACTGTTCTATTCCTAAAAACACAAACTTTTCTCTCTAAACTGAATATTTGCCATACCAAGTTCTTATCAGTATCAATTTAATTTTGATATCGGTATAAATGAATTGATTTAAAATGGTAACAGACCGTGATCTTAATGATCTAAAGAAGTTTGTTTGATGAGGGCTTAACGGCACCAGACAACGAGGGTCAAATTGTGCCTGAGAGGTTGGATCATTCTAAAGGTAGGAAGGAAAGAAAACACGGGGAGAATGAGAGAAATACAAAAAGTAAAAGTCAGAAAGCTGGCATCGAGAGAAGTGGTGCATGGGTGAAAAAATCAAAGTAGAGAGAGGGTGGTGGGAGAGGGGGACTAAATATGGTTGTAGAAAAAAGCATGATGAAGGAAAGAGATAATTTTATCTGGAGGTTTTTCTGGAAGAACTCAGCAATTGAGTTGTAGGGAGCGAGGGAAGCTCTGGGAAGGTTGTACAGGGGGCAAGCATGGAGAACATGATGGATCTAAAGAAGAACAATTGGAGAAAGCAAGAAGCATCATCGCAATCATTTACACAAATGAGCACTGAATTGAAATAGCAGTTTTATAAAAACAAATACCGTGATAGTCCTTGCATTATTTCTACATTGCAGTCTTTAAAATGCTAATACATATATAAACTTACCCTATGTATTACAAAGAACTTAACCAAAGAATGGCCATGTTTTTTAAATTCATTTTTTATTTGTGCTCTGGTTCATCATCAGTTGATGATAAAATGTGTTCTCTCACAAAGTCCATTCGAACAAAACTTGAGATAATACACCACAATTTTGTAGGGTGACCATCACTAAAAGAAACAAAAATATTCTTCAACATGCTCACTGTATGTGGTTTATGCACTGATTATGATGTAATATTAAAACAACTGTTAATGTACCCTCCAAACAATTCTGATCGACTTTAGACAAATTCATCCTCAAGTACTAGCAAGTACCGAAATATTTATGGAAAAGCATACATGAAAGTAAGAGGCTTTAGAGAGCCTGTCAAACTGCCAATCAATTTGCATCTTAACAACAGTATTTTGAAGAGGTGAAATACAAGCAAAATCACTTGCAAGTACTTCACCTTGAAATTTCACACATTTGAAAGATAACAACATCCTTTTTATTTTGGTTCAAGTAGGTTACAAGTTCTACACTTTTAAAGAAAATTTCAGATGATTTGTCCCACTCAATTATTAATAAAAAGGTTTCCCTAACATTAAGGATGTTTTTGAGTTGTGCATAGTGTTGATAAGGAGCATTAAAACTAATGATGTATCATATGAAATATGGAATTTATATGGCACATTTGCTAGTTTAAAGAACTATTCAAATGCTCTCCACAACTAACAGACTAGTTCTCTGGCTGCCTATGGGGCACATGAACTTAGTACTTGAAAGGGAAAGTGAGTGAACACTGCATTTTCACGCTTCTTTTCTCAAATAGTATTCAGAGAACCAGACAGGGGTGACTCTTGCTGTCAGGACCGACAGCTTAACATTCCCTCTGAAGGACAGTGTGCGTCATTCAACCATTGTCACTTTTCTCAACAGCTGAATGAGGAGTAGGAGCTGCAGACAAAATGCTTCTGCTTGATGTTCGGCGAATCTGTCTGCATAGCTGTAAAAAAATCTAGTTAGACCTGACCTAGGCTTGAACCCGGGACTTCCAGCATCTCAGCCGTGCACTGTGCTACCTATTCTCCTAAAAGTATACATGAAAATAAGAAGCTTCAGAGAATTCTGAGCCTGTCAAACTGCCTATCAATTTGTATCTTATATAATATCACAAAATCTACAGTGGAAAATTTTGTAGGTTCTAATGACTAATTTTGGCATCCTATGTAATAAACACCGATTTGGAGTTCTAAATTTTCAAGAAGAAAAAAATTGATCAACAAAAATTCTCATTTAAATAATAGATATCACCAATCACATTCATTCTGGTTTTTACAAAGGATGCCTAGTGAACTAGAACGGTAAATACCGTCATGGTACGCATGCCCATACAAATTGACACGCATATCATATGACCCGGCCAATTATAAAAATGGCATCTCACACTAAGTCCCACATGGCATCCCATGTTCCATATGGCATCCCACCCCATGTCCCACATGACATCTCACCCCTTGTCCCATATGGCATTCCACTATATCTCCCACATGGCATCCCATCCGATGTCCCACATGACATCCCATCCCATGCCCTGTCCCACATGGCATCCCCATCAGATGGCATCCCATCCAATGACCCATGGCATCTCACCCTCCCATGGATCCCATCCCATGTGCCAAATGACATCCCACCCCATGTCCCACATGACATCCCATCCCATGCCTTGTCCCACATGAAATTCCACCATATCTCCCACATGGCATTCCACCATACAGTATGTCTCACATGGCATTCCACCATATGTCCCACATGGCATTCCACCATGTCCCACATGGCATCCCACCCTATGACCCATATGGCATCTCACCCTATATCCCACATGGATCCCATCCTACATTAATCCAAGCATATGTACCACATGACATCCCTCCTTGTGTCCCATGTGGCATCTCTCCCTATGTCCCCCATGGCATCCCACTGTATGTCCTGCATCAGTGGCTTCCCACATGGTATCTCTCCCAATGTCCCAATGACATCCTGACTTTATGTCCCACATGGCATCACATCCCATGGCCCCTGCACTATGTCCCACACAGCCTCCTACACTATATCACACATGGCATCCCAACCTAAGTCACACTCTGTGTTACTTGTGGCATCTCCCATGTCCCACATGACATCTCCTCCCATGGCATTCCACCCTATGTCCCGCATGGCATTCCACCATATATCCTACATGTCATTCCAACCTATTCCACATGGCATCCCACCCCATGTCTCACATGGTATCCCACCCCATGTCCCACATGGCATCCCATCCCCATGTCCCACCCCACGTGACATCCCATGGGCTCCATAAGAAGTCTCATCCTAGCTATCACAGTCCAGGATTGAGCATACTATGGAATGCAAATGACTTTTGAATAAGAAAAAAAGGCAGAGTTGTATAATAATGCCTGATATAGCCCTTGGTGTATACCACATGGTATATATTATATCATATGTCCTGCAGCCAAGTCCCACATGGCATCCCTCCCTATGTCCATATGCAGTCACATCCTGTCACACTCCCTGACTGAGCATACTAAATAAAAAAGTCTGGTCAGTTTATATACTGTAGCAACTTTATGCAAATTCTAACCTTCCGTAAGGATATCTGAAGAAACTGTTGAGTGTATAAAACTAATTCTGAGGAACTCTGAAGAAACTAACATATTCTGAGGAATTCTCAAAAAAAATTAACATTTCTGAGGAAATCTCAGGAAAAACTGTGGACGGCTGGACGGACAGCTGGATGAAATCGCAATACATAGGTTCGCATTATGCTTCACATTCTCACCAAAAATGTCAGTTTGATTGAAAAAGGGATTAAAATCTTGTTTTAAAATATTTTCCTGAGTTTGCATAGTTACATTTAAATTATTCCAAGCATGTAATATTGCTGAAGAAAATAGGGCATGCCCATGATATTTCTACGCATGATTCTATTGCAAATAATCTTCATTGCAAAATTAAACCATTGATGCATCTGATTGGTTGACCTTCCTGCCTCGAGGAGCAATAATTTAGGAAGTTACTTCCTTTTTGTTTGTAAAGTGAATGTGAAGTGACATCAGTTTATACATAAATTTTGCATATTTTGGAATTTTAAGGCCTGAAAACGATAAATTTGATAAAAAATATATATAAAAAAAACACTTTTTTTACCAATTTTGTACCACATGGATGAGCTTCCACAAGATAACATGGTAAGGAGAAGAAATTTGTGGTCTGCTGCACATCAGCCATATGGTGATGATGATGATGATGTACCACAGTTTAAAAGGTCTATGGACAAAACTCTTCATGATCTTTAAAGAACTAGCTAAGCTAGAACTAGAATTTCTCTTTCACGATCGTTTTATTCCAAAGATAACTGCTGACTGGCTGATCAATAAAGGTGCACCTCGAAGCATGTGTTCATATGTTAACCAATCAAAACAAAATTTGCTTGAATGAAATTAAGTAATTCATTTAAAAACTAATAATTCAGGGTTCAAGCAAGCCTATCTTGGAAGAAAGAAGACGTCAAAAGATACAAAATGGTAAAGAAAGCGTTCAATAATCTTATTCCATTGATATATTTAAAGTTCGTTACCATTTAAGTAGAAACAGACTGAAATCAGACAGAAAAAATGGTAAATACATTTTCCTAAAATTCATTAACAATTGTTAAGAATGTGAGGATGAAGGTGCCAACCTTCATAGTAGACTTACTACATCAGTCATTTCTACACATATAACACAGAGCTTTAAACTTGTATCGTATATCTCCTTAACAATATAAGATTTTTTTAATGCTTTCTTCACCATTTTGTTACTTTTAAAATCCTTTTTCATATAATATAAACCTGTTTGACCACTGAACTGGACAAAAACTGGCCAATAAACGTTGAATGTTTTTACTGTGCTCGTGCTTCTTAGCACTTTCCAAGTAAGACTTTATCTCTATACACCTTTAAGATGGAACTTCTGAGTTTTTTCCATGAGTTGATCTATCCACCTTTAATTTTGTTATACCAGAAACTACTGTACATACCATCACATTTGTTAAATAAGTATAAACCATGTAAACCAAATCATGTATCGGTAAATATATCAATCTGTCCTGCTCCAAAGTAGACGCATATAATGGTTCTAATTTTCTGTGGAAGTGGAGAAAAAATAAAAAAATGTTTTTCATTCTATAATATCTCTTGCATCTTCATAGTTTGAATAGCAAAACCTCAAGTTTTCCGTATGTTTTAAATCATAAGTCACAAAACCATTTTTATGAGAAACATATTGGAAACCTGGAATATAAACTGGACGTGTGTTGGGCATCAAGTTTAAACAGATCTATGGACATCAACAAATCTATTTAAAGGCCGCAGAACACTAAGTTCTGAGAAGGGCTGATACTAAAACGAATTTCAACCAAATGCCCATTGAAACACACAGAAAAACAAATGCTCATTGAGTTTACTGCATGTACAAACTGCATACTGCGAATGCCCATTGAGTAACATGAACAGTAATTTCCATCCTGTTGAAATGCACAATATAACGGATAGCTACGGAAGCATATAAGTGCCCTTAACATGACAAAGAAATAAGTCTGGTTAGGTTAAGGCTAACTCTAACCCTAACAAATTGATATTATTATGGGCTACCATGCAGTATAAGTGCCATAACAAGAAAATATATATATATACAGTACAGTGGTAGGTACTGGCTTTCATGTTTTCAATGGGCATTCGGTTTTTAGTGTGTGAGTGAATAGGAATTTGGTTTTTGATGTGTGAGTCAATTGGCATTAGTTTTAGTATTACCCCTGAGAAGGACATTCTCAAAATTTTGATTACAGCATTTTGCACATGCTGAAAAATTTCTCTTTAGGTCTACCCGCACCTAACACCTGAGTTTGTCATGAAAACTCAGGTATGGCAATTACCAACCCGAATTCCTGTTCAGTGTATTGTATTTCCACTCCAAACAATGATTGTTTGTCTGCCATTTCCATGCACATCGCAGCCAAATAGCCCAACGTTATTTGTGTGTATAAAATTACAGAAGCCAGTGCTGAGTAATCAGGGCACTTTTGTGATTGAAATCACTCATCTGTCTTAGGTGTCTTAGTGGGAGAAATTTGTTTGCAAACTGGTAATAAAAAATTGCTGTATATTATATGCTTCTTTTAAAGTCCTCTTTAATAAAAGACATAACAGATAAACTTGCTTGACTAATGAACTAATCCTTTAATGGTTCAAAGATGGATAGAAGTTTCTAATATATGAAATTTGTGATGTGGAAACTAAGTCACAATCTTTTAATTTCTCTCCTTAAAGGAGACATAAGTTCTGATACAATCATTATTTCATATGATAGAGGATACAAATCTTAACCAACTTTCAAAAGCAGCAAGTCAAAATCTTATTTCTATCTCAAGTTATTTATGTTTGAAATCAACACATGGGGTCTGCCATTTTGTTCAATTCTGTATTGAAATATTGTGCATGATGACATAATTTCCCCAATAGGGACATAAGGAATTGAATGTATTTCTTTATAAATGTGATTAAAGTTTTTAATCCAAAATAATGTGACACAAAGTTTTAACAGCATGTTTTGATAATTTCATGTGTATACAAAAATGTCCTTAATCTTTACAAAAGAAACAACAATTTTTCATGAGTTAGAAAACTTGAGGTAGATTATAAAGAAATACAAAGCATTCCAAGCTGGGCTGATGACATCATAATCTGCATGTTTTTAAATCAAAATGGCGGATCCATTGGTACTATTTAGAAAAAGCATTACAGTTTTTAATAATCACAATAAATGTGTTATAATGATTCAGGAGGTATGAAACTTGATCAGAAAATTTGTTATTTTTAATTCTATCATATGAAATAAGGATTATGTCAGACTTTATGTCTCCTTTAGTTCCTTTTTTTTTTTTTTTTCCCAGTTCTATGTTGTATGGTTGATATTTCAAAACAGTCAGAATTATCTGCTGTTTCAAACTTTTCTGACAAAGAATTACAAAGCTATGGCTTCAATTAGGCAAATAGGCTTATACAATATCATATCACAAATTTTTATATGAATACTTCAAAATTGTCAAACTATATTAAATATCAATAGATAGTTTGAAATACTTTTATTAGTGCTGGTTTTTCATTGTATTTGATAGATTTTACAACTCATGTATGTTCACTAAACATTTAATTACTCTGGTATATGAGAAAATCACTGAGAAAATCAAAATAGACCTTGTTCAAATCACACAATTAGCCATTTCTACTCCAAAAGAGGTGTTTTTAAAAGATACAACATTCAACGATGGAAAAAACAATCAGTCTTTAAATTTGTAAAAGACCATATTCAGTCTCTGATTTATGGGTTATCAAAGTTGCAAGAGTTTTTAAACGTGTGCAAACTTTGTTGTCACTGACATTCAAAAACTGAAAATGACTTATGTTCTCCTATTTTGTTAGAAATTGTTCACTCTTTGTATGATTTTAAAGAATTTTTTTAATGATCTGGACCACATTGCCTCAAAGTGTCACCAGCTCTCAAGCTTTTTTATAAGTACCATATTTACTCACTTTTAAGTCGCGATGCAACCGCAGCAATTAAAGCTGCCCCCTTTCCGCTGCCGTCCTCAGACAACATGTATCGAACACTTTTATTAGGAACCATCTCGCGGGTGAAAGACTCCATGATTGGGCTAATTTTTGGATGCTTCTTAAATAGCGATCCGTCAACACCAATGGTGACTGTCTTGTATGGGATTTTTTCAAGTACTGCTGCCAGGCCTGCGGTGGCTAGTTTAGCAGCCCTTGTAGAAACCGCTGAGCAGACAGTGCGCACAATGTTGATATCTTGGAAGGTAGCAGACAGGTTGAGACTTGTGAGGATTTTCTTGCATTCTTTCCCCTCCGTACTGTTATCTCTGAAATGAAATAGAACATAGAAACATGTTCTGATTGGTGGATTCTCAATAGTATCCCTATCAATTTAAAGGTACATGGTCACATATAACATAGCCGATAGTTCGCAGAGTACATGACTGAGATACTGGAAGTTCCGGGTTTAAGGCTCGGTCAGGTGGAATTCGTTTTCCCCTAGCTATGCAGACAGATATGCTGAACATCGAAGCGGAAACATTTCTTCTGCAGCTCCTAACTCCTCATTCAGCCATTGAGAGAATTGAGTTGAATGGTGCACGCCATCCTTCAGAGGGGACGTTCAGCCGTCGGTCCCGATGGTAGGACAGTTACATCCTACCTGGTTCTCTGAACACTATTCGAATAGAGAAGCCTGACAATGCGGTGTTCATTCACTTCCCGTCCCGGTTCAGTCAAGTTTAGGGTGCCATCTTTAGCTACAGCCTGAAGGATTTGACAGGCGCACAAGAAGACGATGCAGAAGTGTGATATTGCGGCAATACAACAAAGCACATGCACATCCTACAAATTATGTTATACCATACCCTAATTGTAAGTATTCCATACCTAAAACACATATCAAATTGCATCCACTGTCTGCCCTAGGCAAGTTATCTAAGATTCTCAGAGTATGCACCCCAAAGACAGTATTGGATCAATCCAGTTCGATGGAGATTACTGATCGCATCTTACCCTTTCTATCAAACCAACGACAACAGAGACAGCACATCACCCGTGATTACTGCTGCATCAAGATTGTTTTGACAATAAATAGTGCAATTAAGCCTTGATTTGCTTGTAAATGTTAATGATACAACACTTGTTTAATTCTACTAAAAGTATATAAATAGGTATAAGCAACAGAAGCTTAAATGGTTTTAAATGAACTAACAGCTATGCAAACAGCAAAAAAAGTCACAACAAAATTGGTTAAAAATTGAATATTTTACAGCTTTATAAAGTTTAAACTTTACATACCTAATCAGCATAACATAACAAGATGACAGGCTAAGGGTTGTCCCCCTGCATTCCAGTATGCTACTATGCCTTTAAGTTGTATGACCTTTCCATCCATAGAGTAAATCAACTAACTTACCCTTCAATATCAGTCAGGAACCGACTCTCAAAAGTCCAAGATTTTTTCATTTCAGCTGATAACTTGCCTCCGAAGACCAATTTGCTCTCCCCAATTTGACAAGAATCCTTCTAGTAATTTCACCGAGGTACATCCCAGAGATCATTTTTTCATACCTGGGGAAATGAAAAGAAGCAAATAGTTAAATGAGACGAACCAATTATGTGAGTTCAATAAAGCAAATGGAGAAAAAATGTACAATTTGGCAACTAGTAACAAGCACTTGAAACAGTAACATGAATCAAATTTCCAGATAACATGGACACTGAAAACACCACACATTATTTTTCAACTATAATTATTTGGGTGTGTGATATAATCAAAGATCTCATTTGAAGTCGACCAACAGAATAACTGAATTAGCATAGCACCGGCTTAAGTATCAGCCGGTAGGTCGTGGGTTCATTGCCCGGCCGGACATAGCAAAGACTTTCAAAATAGGCCCTGTTGCCCTCTTGCTTGGTGTTCAGCATAAGAGACTACAGCAGGGTAATAATACAGGTTTGTGCGCCGTATGTAAGCAGCACCATTGAGCCTCCAATGTATCCATTAAAAGGTGCCTTGAGTGTAGAAAACTATCACAACTGCATAAAATTATTATCAAGTCAAAACGGTCATTCCATATTTTGATAAAATTTCTTTTTAACAAAATTTCACATACAGCTTTCTTTGAAACTTTGAATCGTATATAACACATACGGTTTAGATCAACATCCAGGGGTTGATGTCTCTCACCTACAAACATTTTTCCGTGTGGAAGACTTCAAAACCTTCAAACAAGGAATTGCAGCATCGCTTCGATCTAACGATGATATCAGCCTTTACAAGACTACTATTTCACCAACCCCTACACGACATAGTAGTTTGTTCCATTCCTGTGTGATGTACATCAATCAAGATGGCACAACATCTTTTGTAAGACCATATGACTCCTATTGTCATCATTTCTACTGGAAAGCAATTAACCTCTCTAAGTTTGATGATTGACAGCTTGTTTTAACCAATCACCACACGAATTTGCCTAGCAACAAACTATGCGTAACTAAGTGGGGCAAACATCCTATGCGCTACTGGTACAGCACAGTTAGCTAGCAGCGCACGCTCATGTTGTCAATGCATATACTGTACAAAACAAATTTCTGCACACACACAGACTGAGTGACAGCAAAATGGTGAACAAAAATTGCGCTTACTTCAGGCTTTGTTAATCCGATTCCCATTACCCAGAATGGTAAGTAAACACAATTTTGTTTATTCCTTTTGCTAAAAGCTCAAAGATCCAGGGAAGTGCCATAAGTGGTTAAAAACTTGCATAATGAACAACTAGATGTCAATGCATTGGTCATGCATAATTGCGGATTTGAGGTTTGTTTTCCCCACCTAGTTACCATATTGCTATGGTGGGCGTGGCCTATTTCATAACCTGGAAAGGGTAATTGATCCACTAATGAGCCATTTTAACTTTACCGAGAGTACTAAAGCAAATTGACATGTTTTACTCTCAGAAATCATCCTTAATTGCTAATGTCTACATCACTCAAAGGAGCACTTGGCTGAAATCTGAGTGCGTATTTTTCTTGAGTCTCAAGAATTATTGAGGACACTTTTCTTGCTTGTGATGGTACAACTAACGTTTGATGTGAATGTTTAAATAAATCGTAATTAATTTCTAATGAATACCTATTCATTTTTTAACCACAAGAGTATCAAAATGAGAATTCCCATGTATTAACAAGAACAACAACCTCACTTTTCAACAGAGCTCCTTCAAGCATTGGTACTGTTACCGTTTGCCATGTTCACGTTAAATGAACATTTGCACTTACAAACATGTGGATAGTTTTGGAGCTAAAAAAATGTATGGTTCTGGCAGTTATAACCGCAGGAAAATCATGAATTCGCGGGAAGAAAAAAATAAATTATACTTTTTTATTTCTTGAGTGAACAACAGTATATGTGGTAAATATGTGCTCTAAAAACATACCCCATGTAATTGTGCGATGAAAAGTACATTAAATTGTGAAAGAGGGAAGTATATAAAAAATATATTTACTCATTAATGCTATTTCTGTCACAATTTTTCGTGGGAATATTTTCGACACCTTTATTTAGAACCGTGGGAAATTTTATAATTACATTCAACTCTGGGTAACACCAGCTCCCTGATAGTAGGGTTTATATTCTTTTGTTCTCTTTGTGTTTCAATTACAGCTTAGACGAGATGTGGTATGTGAAATAATTGTAGATTACTTATTCAAGCACTTTCCTTTCATAATTTCTTTTCTTCAAAATTTACCCTGAGTGTCCTTAAATGATAATTTTTGTAAAACAGTAATTCCCCAATATTAACCATGAAAAAGTTAAATCGGTGAAAAAACAACTGTTTACCGCGTTTTGAAGGTAAATTGAAGGTCACAACACTATCTAAAATCACAACCATATTTAACGTCACAATTCTATTTATTATCACAACCATATTTAACGTCACAATGCTATTGATTATCACAACCATATTTATCGTCACAGTTCTATTTATTATCACAACCATATTTAACGTCACAATTCTATTGATTATCACAACCATATTTATCGTCACAGTTCTATTTATTATCACAACCATATTTAACGTCACAATTCTATTTATTATCACAACCATATTTAACGTCACAATTCTATTTATTATTACAACCATATCTAACATCACAATTCTATTAATTATCACAACCATAATTAACGTCACAGTTCTATTTATTATCACAACCATAATTAACGCACACAGTTCTATTTATTATCACAACCATATTTAACGTCACAGTTCTATTTATTATCACAACCATATTTAACGTCACAATTCTATTTATTATCACAACCATAATTAACGTCACAGTTCTATTTATTATCACAACCATAATTAACGCGTCAGTTCTATTTATTATCACAACCATATTTAACGTCACAGTTCTATTTATTATCACAACCATATTTAACGTCACAATTCTATTTATTATCACAACCATATTTAACGTCACAATTCTATTATTATCACAACCATATTTAACGTCACAATTCTATTTATCATCACAACCATATTTAACGTCACAATACTATTTATCATCACAACCATATTTAACGTCACAATTCTATTTATCATCACAACCATATTTAAACATGAAGCCAATTAACAGAAATGGTCATGAGAAATGCAGGAATGGAACGTACAATTGTTTGCCTTTGTTGAGGGTGATGTCGTCCAACGTTCGGTCAAACTCTGTTCTTATGTCCTCCAGTGACCCATCATCCCCAAAAGCCCCCCACTCCATGTTGATCAATGTTTGTTTCGGCTCATTCGTGTCTCCATCCCACGTACCAACGTTTTCTAATTGCTCCATGTAACACGTGTTGGTGCCAGTACCTGAGGTGAAAATGAAATCGAATGTTTTATTTTCAGACAGAAAAACTTTCTTTCATTAAAATGCGATCATCTTTTTGTCAAATATAATAAATACCTCCCAAAAATATAAAAGTCTACCAACTGTGGTGTAGCAGTTATCATACATGTCTACAGACCACGAGGTCCGGGTTCAAGCCTGGGTTGGGTAGACACGCCAGTGCACCACAACTGGTTATCAAAGGCCGCGAACATTGACTTGGTTGTCGGTGTTATGTCTGTCCGTACGTCGTACTTGTGTTCTCGTCCGGGTCATATTAAGCGCTTCGTGATAGCATTGTTACTATCATAACCGAATACGCAGGCGACGACCTCGTCATTGTAATTGTGTCTTCACTCATCATCATCAAATATAAAAAATAATAAATGAGCTAAAGGAGAGGAGAAGGTAATGGAAACAACTTTTTTTATTTATTTTTTATTTTAAGGGTCACTTCTTTTTCACAAAATTACGTAAAATTTTGACATAAAGTCAAATTATTAGCTCCTTATTTCGTTATGTAGTTCCGCTTCAGTGACCCAATGGGCTGCCCACCGGGACCATGCTGCATAATTTTGTTTAAGTTGGCACACTTGTCGCAGGTTCATTAATCCTTACTCTACCAGCACTATTTTGAAAACATGCTCAGGAGGCGGAGTCAAAGACGGTGCACCGAAAACGGCGATAATATCGCCATGTGGTAGAGTAAGGATTAATACCAATTGTATATTAATTAAGCTTCTGCCACAATAGTTGGAAGGAGCAAACCGATCTTTTTTAATCTTAATCAAAATGCTAAACGTATATGGACAGGTAGAGATTTTTTACCCATAAAAAAGTGCACTAGTCTGAGCTGAACAGTCTGAATGAGCTCAAAATAGCTTTGTAAGTGACAACAAATCAAAGTTTGTCAAACTTTTCAGCACGTGCAAAACTGATGATGTATTAACACGAAATACAGCTAAAATTCTTTCATGTAATTCTTTATATTTCTTTGCCAAGTTTCAAATATCAAAGGTTTTCAAATTGCATTCTACTGCTAAATATGAGTCAATGTTATATTAATATCCAATTTCATGTTTACTAAAGCTAACTTCTCCCATTCAAAAAGTTTCGTGGAAGGACCGATAAAACAATAAGTTAACCAGCAATTTGCTAGTTGTCCCATTCTGAGGTCACAAAATATTGTGCAATTTATGCTTATTCGGTACCTAATCTTTAAAATGATGTAAAATGGTCCAGTTTTAACCAATTTTGATGGGATTTTTTGCTGTTAACATGGTTTATAAAAGCAGTTTAACTCATATTGCTGCTACCTGTCATATAATTTAATACGTTCTAGAATATGTTCTAGAAGTCATCTACTAGAAATCACCTATTGCTAAAATAGCACAAAATGACCAAATTACATTAGGATTGTGTTTCCCTTTGACTAAATTTTGCAAAAAATCATAACATCTTGTAAAATTGTAAAGTCAGTGTAACTCGAAAACTACATGGCCTTTTTTTGATGCCTCACACATGTATTTCCTCGTAACATCAGCGCAACAAGCTTTATTTGTGTGTTTTGATCTTTATAAGAATTGACTATTAACGATGCTCTTATGCATAAACTTGCTACATGAATCCTATCCACTACACACAGATTTACATAATTCACTAAAAATTTATTTAAAAAAATATATAAAAATTGATTTACCTAGAATGATTCCAATGTAGCAATCCTTGTCTGAGTAGGCGCAAGACATTAGTGTTCCCGTAGTGTCATTTACAACTGCGATGATGTCCAACTTTACTTTCTGAAAGACAAGAGCATCAAGACTTGTCATCAATGTTTGTAGAGAGCTATAAACATCAAGACCAAACAGTGACAAATATACAAAACGTCATGTATTCCATTTCCAGTCTGATTTGAGAGCAAACAAAAGATTAGTACGGGATACGTGACATTTAAGAGAATTTTTGAAGAGAGTGAATATGTATGTGCCCTCAAAATTTCTTTGAAAATGAATCTCACATACTGCATTGGATCTGTAAAATAAATTGTGCCTAAGTTTTCTAATTTAGTCAATCACTATAGCTACAATAATTGTATTGACAATGAAGTTCACCATGATATTATCGATGTAGTCCCAATCATTGAGAAGACTGACTGGCGTCATGACAAGGCCTTGTCATGACGCATACTTAAAAAAAGATTACATATCCTTCCATTGTTTTAAATCATGTCTGTATTTTTTTCAAGTCCGGAATTGATGAAAGGGTCAGGTGAGAAAAATAAAAAATAATATAATATCAGTTATTTTCACCAACACTGCAAAACTTTGCAAACACTGCAACACATTGCAACCAGCATAACACTGCAAGACATTGCAAAAACATTGCAACCACTGGTCGACACTGCAACACATTGTAAAATAAACACTGCAACACATTGCAACCAATGCAAATCCCTCCAATACATTGCAACCTATGAAAAACAATGCAACGTATGCAAAATACTGCAACACATCGCAACCTACGAAAAAACAGTGTAACACATTGCAACCAATGCAAAACCATGCAACACATTGCAAAGCACTGCAACACATTGCAAAACACTGCAACACATTGCAAAGCACTGCAACACATTGCAAAGCACTGCAACACATTGCAAAGCACTGCAACACATTGCAAAGCACTGCAACACATTGCAAAGCACTGCAACACATTGCAAAGCACTGCAACACATTGCAAAACACTGCAACACATTGCAAAACACTGCAACACATTGCAATCAATACAAAGCACTGCAACACATTGCAAAACACTGCAACACATTGCAAAACACTGCAACACATTGCAAAACACTGCAACACATTGCAAAACACTGCAACACATTGCAAAACACTGCAACACATTGCAAAACACTGCAACACATTGCAAAACACTGCAACACATTGCAATCAATACAAAGCACTGCAACACATTGCAAAACACTACAACACATTGTAAAGCACAGCAACACATTGCAAAACACTACAACACATTGTAAAGCACAGCAACACATTGCAAAGCACTGCAACACATTGCAAAACACTGCAACACATTGCAAAACACTGCAACACATTGCAATCAATACAAAGCACTGCAACACATTGCAAAACACTGCAACACATTGCAAAGCACTGCAACACATTGCAAAGCACTGCAACACATTGCAAAGCACTGCAACACATTGCAAAGCACTGCAACACATTGCAAAGCACTGCAACACATTGCAAAAGCACTGCAACACATTGCAAAAGCACTGCAACACATTGCAAAGCACTGCAACACATTGCAAGGCACTGCAACACATTGCAAAAGATTGAAAACTGTACACAACACTGCAACACAATGCAATGCAACCAATGAGAAACACTGCAACAAATTGCAATCTATGTAAAATATCTAAATAATCTCTTTCTCCCTTTGGACCTGTATTGCCTTCACATTCTGAACACTTCAGGATTATCTACCTTCTGACTGATTTCTTCGAACCATCATATCATTGTTTTCATTTTTATTCAGGCTAAGCATTCATTTTTTCAGTTCCTTTCAGACAAGATTTACATTCCATCATTTTTATTTCATGCAAGAAACCAATTGTTTTGATTTTCTTTGATAACAAATACCACTTGGCTGGATTTTCTTTGAGTCCAGAAAGTTGATTGTTTGGATTTCCTTTCAGGGCATGACTTTATTGTTCAGCACATTCCATTACAGAAGTGTCAACTAAATCTTGACAGATCTCCCCCTTAAAACATCCCACCCCTCCATTTCTGTCCGTCCCCTACTCCCAACATGTGCCAAATTTTAAACACGTCTTCCCTTAAGCAATAACAAAACAAATTTAATCAAAAACCAATCATCAATTCTTAAGATATGTTGATGACAGACAAACAAATGCAGGCTAAACATAACCACAGACCACATTTAATAAAAATCCAATCATCAGTTCTTTTTTCGGGCGCTGATTTACAGTAGCTGCTGCCACTATATACTGCTCCTCAGGTCTCATTATTGCTCTGTGCAGTGAAACAGTCATTTCTTAATGTTTGCAGTCGTAAGTGTTTAATACCTAAATTATTCTAGTCTAGACTATGTACTGTAGGAGCAGTACATTCTAGTCTAACCTCTCGGTGGATTCATTGCTGACATTTTGTGATTTTTGACAATGTTTTCATACTGTACATATTCACTTATATGGACTTTACTGTGTGTTCATACCATGAACTTAAACATCTAGTTTACGATAGAGATGTTAACATTGTTATGCAAATTGGCAAGTGGAGTGCCTGCCTTTTAAATCCAAAGCTGTTAAGCGTGCATGAGCAATTTAGCATAATGCCTACACCAGCCAGAGCAATTCAGTACACTAAGGATCAGTTGCTTGCCTATTATCATGGCAGTTCGTTGCCTTCTCCTTCTATATGTTCTGTTCTTAAAGACAATAGTTTATTTCATGCAAGAGGAAAAAGGGGGGAGGGGGGGGATCACATATCAAATGTAAAAAACTTAATTCTGTACAGACTCAGCAACAAGGTTGTGTTACGGATAACAGATCACAACGTACACTTAGAATTAAAAGGTCCAGCGACGCCAATAGAGGTGTAAATCTTAAAAACTTAGTTCAAATCAAACTTGATAAAATTCATAAACAATTTGAAATAAACTTCTTGTTGGAAATTGTGAATGCTAAAGTACCTCTTATAGTGGATCATATTGTTGACTCTAATCTTGATCTATTTTGTCTAACTGAGACATGGCTTAATGACTATGACACTGTATGCGAGGCTGCCCTCTCCCCTCAAGGTTTCAGCTTCCTTGGGGTTCCCCGCCCATCTGCCAGGTCAGGTGGTGGCACTAGCGTTATTTTCAGAGACACACTCAAAGTTAAATTGCTAAGAAGTGCAGAAAAGACATCTTTTGAGTTTTCTGAGTGGCAAATTGTTTCCCACCATGTGACTTTTCGGCTTATACCGACCTCCTTATTCTGAAGCTCACCCAATACTACATTAATATTTTTTCATGAATTTAATGATTGTCTTGAGGAATGTGTATTGTGCCCTGAAAGACTCATTCTGACTGGTGATTTTAATATTCATGTAAATGATAATAGTAATTCTGATGCTTGTAAGTTTGCTGATATTTTAAATACTTTTAGCTTTGAACAAAATGTCTGTTTTACAACTCACAAGTCAGCTTATACCCTGGATCTTATCATTAGAAGATCCACCAATGATCTATTTATATCCCTACCACAACCAGAACTTTAACTATCTAATCATTGGTCACTCAGATATGTTCTGAACATACCTGGGACATTGCTTTCAACTGAGGAAATCAAATAACAGAAATATCGGAACATTAATATTGACCAATTTTGTGAGGATATTGCAGAATCACCTTTAATTAAAACAGACTGGTTAGATTTGGAATGTCTTGTGGCTTGTTCTGACAAAACATTAATATCCATTTTAGACAAACATGTTACCAAAGTGATTACCACTAGACCTACAGTGCCATGGTATTCAGATGATTTAAAAACACTACGCTCAGAGTGCAGGGAAAGTTAAAAGGCTGTATCGGAAATCAGGTTTGGAATCAGATAGGCAAATCTTCGTTCACTTTGCAATTGTTACTCATTCCAGCTTGATTCTGCAAAAAATTGTTACTACGCTACAAAGATACAGGACTGTCAGGGTGATACCAAAAAACTTTTTGGTGTTGTGAATTCACTGTGCAAAAGCAGACATGTGGATTCTTTCCCACCACATGGTAATGCAGAAGAACTTGCTAATGACTTTGGAAATTTATTTGTTTCTAAAATTCAAAAGATTAAAGACAATATTGACACTATGGAAGTTGACACTTTTGAACTCTGCGATGAACTCCACTGCGTTAATGTGATTTTTTATTCTTTAACACCATTATGTGCAAATGATGTTCGCAAACTGGTTATATCTTCTAATAGTTTTGAGTTGTATCCTTGATCCAATACCAACATGGCTGCTTAAGGATTGCCTTGAACCACTTCTCCCTGTGCTGACAACAATGGTGAATATATCTCTCAGAGATGGTGCAGTACATAATAGTTGGAAGAATGCAAGTATTGTCCTTCTGCTAAAGAAAGCAGGATTGGAGTATTCATTTTCCAACTACAGACCTGTGAGTAATTTGACCTTCGTATCAAAATTGGTCGAGCGAGCGGTAGTTGACCAGATTGTTTCTCACTGCTCACAACATGCTCCCCTTCCAGATTGTCAGTCTGCTTACAGAAAAAAACTACTCCACAGAGACAGCCTTGATGAAAATTCAGTGCTATTATGTTAGTTATGGACCAAAACAATGCAACCTCTTGTTATTTTTGGATCTGAGTGCGGCATTTGATACCATAAACCACAGCACTCTCCTTAACACACTTCACTCTCACTTTGGAATTGCTGGTGACGTCCAACAATGGCTCATATCCAATCTATCGCTTGGAAAGCAACATGTTTTTGTTAAAAGTGCTAGATCCAAAAACTTTCTGTTGGACTGTGGCGTACCTCAAAGCAGCTGCTTGGGTCCCATATTATTCTTGTGTTATGTTTCTCAACTCTTTAGTATTGTGTCAAAAGGATATCCCACAAGCCCATAGCTATGCTGATGATACTCAGCTTTACTGCTCATTCACTGCTGGCCCCATCTCAGAGAAAGAGGCAGTGGGGGCAATGCAATCTCTTATTGCTGAAATAAGGTCTTGGATGGTCAAGAATAATCTCATGATCAATGACTCCAAGACTGAATTTCTTCTGATTGGCACTCGTCAGCAATTAGCTAAAGCTGAAGTCCAATCCATCAAAGTTGGTGATGCTGAAATAAAACCATCTGTTTGTGTAAAAAATGTGGGTGTTTATTGGGACAATCACATGTCTATGAATATTCATATTGGGAAAGTTTGTTCCAAAGCTTATCACAGTCTTTATAATATTCATCAGATTGCCAAATATCTAAAGGTAGATTCCATAAAAACCCTTATTAATGCTTTTGTTATAAGTCACAATGATTATTGTAATTCATTTCTTGTTGGCCTATCTGATTATCAACTTTACAGAATTCAAAGAATACTTAATGGTACTGCTCAGTTGATTTTCAAACATACCAAAATTTCCTTGCATTAATGCTGTTTTGAAATCCCTTCACTGGTTACCAGTCAAACAAAACTTAATCATAAAGTTATTTTACAAGTTATTAAGTGCATTAAGGGCCTTGCTCCCAATCATTTATGTAAATTGGTAGTTGAAAAACCATCCCGCTATGACTTTCGTTTCAAGTCCCTATTTGTTCCTCGTATTAAGCATAACATTTTTGGCAAAAGGGCCTTTGTTTAAAAAGGTCCTTGGTTGTGGAATTCACTCCCAACTGAACTCAAATGTATTGATAATGTATCCCTGACCTCTTTTAAAACTAAACTTAAAACTTTGTTTAAAAAGACATTCATCTAATGTGCAGCTTGATTCATTGTATTTCTATTTATGTTGTCATTTCTGTATTTTTATTTTCAGATGTAATTTTCTTGTATGTAGATCTTTTGAATGTTTTTACAAAATTAGCGCTATATACTTGATGTATTATTATTATTGAGATATGTTGATGGCAAACAGACAAATGCAGGCAAACCATAACTACAGACAACATTTAATCAAAATCCAATCATCAGTTTTTGAGATATGTTGATAACAATCAAACAAACTGACAAACAGAAACATAACCTCAGTCCAACTTTGTTGCAAGTAAAAATGCAAAAAAATGTGAGCTAATATATAAGCAATACATTTTTTAAGCTTTGCAGATGTAATTCCACAAACTGTGTTTTGACCTTTGACCTTGTAGGTGACAAGAACCTGCTGAGGATAACAATATTTTTTGAAGGGAAAATATTCTTTGAGCATCATAATTCTAGTCATAATTGCATGCAAATACATGATCCACATTTAAACCATAGCACACCCAGAAACTTAAGAAGGTAGATTGCAAAGTTACTTATGGGACAAATTTTCATGTCATATACACCATATTCCAATATTTTTTGGGAGGTCGTACGGTTTAGGTTGTAGTACGGTTCGAGCGTGGTACGGTTAGGGCTGTGGTACGGTTTGGGCCGTGGATACGGTTTGTTTGGACCGTGGTAGGTTTGTTTGGGCTGTCGTACAGTTTGGGGCTGTTGTACGGTTTGGGGCTGTCGTACAGTTTGCGCTGTCCTACAGTTGGGGCTGTCCTACGGTTTGAGGCTGTCATATGGTTTGGGGCTGTCATACGGTTTGGGGCTGTCATACAGTTTGGGGCTGTCATACAGTTTGGGGTTGTCATATGGTGGGCTGGGCCTGGACTGGGCCTGGCCTGGGCTGGGCCTGGACTGGGCCTGGGCTGGTCCAGGCCAGGACTGGGGTCTAGGCCAGGGCTAAAATCTGGGCCCGGGTCGGTTTGGTTTGTTGATGTTTAACGGTACCGCGACAGTAAAGAGTCAAATGTGCCTAGAGGGTGTTACAAAATTAAGGTGTAAGAGATAGGGAAGAGAGGACATGGAGGATTGAGAGGAAGAAAAAGGGGGGAAATAGGATGAATTTGGGAGAAAAATGAAGGTAAAAAGAAAGGGGTGTGTAAGGTTAGGTGTAGAAGAGAAGAGAAAGGAAGATTAGATATGGTTGTCACACAAAAGAGTTCCGCAATCGACAATAGGTATGAGAAGTGATCTGCGATGAGCGAATACAGGACAGTGTACAATTGGCTGCTAGCTGCTGATTGCAGTTGTAGCATAGTGGATGAGAGATTTTGAGTAAGTAGGAGTGTGAGAACTGGGTGTGGCCTACCCTTAGGATACTATATTGAATAATATGGTTAGTTTGAAAATAAATGAACACTTATTTTGACCACTTCATGGCTATGGCATCAAAAATGATTTTGCTTTTTGAGGAAGGGATCAAAAATATTTATAACACAGGACCACTCAACTTTTCAAGCACTTAATAATTGTACCAATAAAACTTCAAACAGTGTTTTTGAAACAACTCAAATTGGATCAATTAGATATACCACCACACCAGAGTATATTTCAATTTTAAATTATCAGATAAATAAATATCACATACACCATCATCCCTTTAGCTACAGCTATTTAATAGTATAGAACAATGTATTTTTTTTCGAAAAACAAAATGGTAATATCTGGCTGTTAAACTTTGCTTTACAAGATGGTGTCAGAAAATGGAATATAAATACTAAGCTAAAACTGAGATGTAAATTTTATCTTTATATGCTTTTATTTCCAAATTTGTCAGGAGTAAAAATCATTAGATTTTCAAATTATTATTGACAATTTTAAAAGGAAATCCTAGCTTACTGTACATTCAAAGGCTAATGTCATCTCTAAAACAAATAAAGTTACTTAAATATTCCACTGGAATTGAACAAAGAAACTCCTACACTATTTAGAAATATACAAATGATTACCCGTCCATAGAACATTAATCATTTGTGCTCATAATACTTGTTTATATTTTAATTGAGGAACCCTTTCCATGCCTAGAGCCCTTACCTATAAATCATTCCCTTTCAAACACCTAAAAACTTCTCAAATGTGTTCAAATCATTAATCTGGTGAAAATAAAACAAAAATACTTCTTATATCCCATGTAAAGTTGTTCTTATTATGCATTCCAGTGTACCTCACCTTTCTTTCACAAGCTTCTTGCAAGAGTTTGGCTACATCCTCTCCTACAACACCTGCGGCAGAGAACCCTTTGGTCCATGTTACCAGCGAAGCTGCGATGAATGAAACAATTTTTTTTTTTAATTTAAACTTTTGGAGAGTAAATAATACTTTCAACTATGAGAATAAACCCGCCATTTTGAAGGGCAACCAAAGCAGACACTGGAGAAAACACTTTCATATCAAGGATAAGCAAAATTATTCAACATAAAACCTTCCTTTAAAGGATTACTTCATTTCTACAAAGACAGAGCTTTAAACTTAATTATCTCCTTAAAGGATAAGTTCAGTGGTCAAACATCTTATATCAAAGAGGACTTCAAAAGAAACTAAATGGTGAAAAAAACATTCAAAAATCTTATTCCGTTAAGGAGATATTCAAGTTTAAAGTTTGGTATCATTTTTGTAGAAACGACTGAAATCAGACTAGTTGTGATGTCAGACCCTCAGAACCCTCAGTCTTTATGTATTTTAGGAAAGTTTACTTAATTTTTTCACTATTTAAATTATTTTTCTTTAAACTTTCTTCAGGTGGTATATCATAAATACCCTTCCTAGATTCAGTTTTACTACTTTTTTGACATATCCCATGGTTTATAAGCTACAAAATCGCAGGACAACATATGATAGGATAAATAAAGACTGAGGAATCTGAGACAATGACATCACAACTAGTCTCATTTCAGTCATTTCTATACAAATGATACCAAACTTTAAACATAAATATCTCTTTAACTGAATAAGATTTTTGAATGCTTTCTTCACTATTTTGTTTCTTTAATCCTCTTTCATATAAGATGGGCTTGCTTGACTGCTGAACTAATGCTTTAAAGGAATAAGGTTTTTGAACAATTTGTTTACCATTTTGTTTCTTTTAAAGTCCTCTTTCATATATTGTAAGATCAACTTGCTGAACCACTGAACTAATCCTTTGAATTCTGAATGACTGAAGCACAATGAATCATTGCTGAGAGTCAACAGTTTCCATTCCTGCAAAAAGATCTACACATTGTGTCCTTGAGCAAAGCACTTTATTCCACTTGCTTCAGTGCACTCAGGTGCATGAGTACTGGTGTTGCAATGGACCAGTGTCCCATGCAGGGAAAGTCAATCTGCTTACACACTAAAGAAACCCAGAATAAGCACAGGCTGTATGGCTGGGGAGAGAATCCAAAAAACTAGAACAGACTAATTTTAAGAATCAGTTATTTTTACCTTCTACTTGTCTCATAAATGCTGAGCCTCCAGTATGTGTCGGAGATGATAAGCTGGTAATCTTTGTTTCAACAGTAAGGGGAATTCCAGCAGCCTTAACAAAGGCTTTTGTTTGAAGATGTAAGATCACATATATAACAAGTATCATTTATAACTTGGGAATCGGCATAAATCAGAAATACAACTATTTTACAAACAATTAAAACATTAAACAAAAATCACACAATTGATGTTAGCCTAGCTATATCCATCTGAGCCATCAGGCTCATAGAGCCAGTGCTTATCCCAGGTTTCAATGGCGCTAGCAGATGAGAGTACACGGCTCCCCCTGGACTAGACGCCAGTCCATCACAGATTAACTCCTCAGCAGTACCGGTACCCATTTTACAGCTGAGTGGACTGAAGCAAGTAGCGCAAAGTGCTTTGCTCAAAGACACAATGCAGCGCTTGCAGCGGGACTTGAACCCGGTACCTTCCCATATTAGCATTGCCTCAAACCACTGCAACTCTGCATCATTAAACGAAAATCAAATAATTGATGTAAGTTGGGACATATTACCAGTTTTATTCACGGCCTTATACAGTACTACCCGACATTTTTTTTTTAATCTATCACATCTTGCATGAAAAACATTCCACAACAACAAAGTTTCAAAATAAATTTGTGGTTCACAAGCAATGCTATTGTCAAATGTTTGATGGAAATACCTGATGCGAGGCCATTTTGTTTGCACGGGAATGAAAAAGTAAATCCAAGGGGTAGGTCCTTTCCTTCTAACCCCTGCTCCTTCTTGAACTCTGCCAGACAGGTAGCGATGTAGTCAAACAACTGTATGGTACAGAAACAAATGAATCACCAAGTAAGATTATTTCATTTGGAAATATTTCATTTCACTATTAATATGTACAGTATAGGAGTGATAAAGACAAATATAAAATGCACACAGAATCCCCATTAAAATGGAGAAGAAATCTTAACATTCCAGAATTAGCTATGACAGTTTGGGAATTTGGTTAAAAAGCTTGTTTTTTTTCTGTTTTTAATTTGCCAGATAAAAACAAACATAATTTCACATCACCTTATTTATAATATGGGTCTTAATCTTTTTAATAAAAGAGTCATGAAACTATAATCCCATGAGGATAATTAAACATTGCATTTGATAGAGATTTTCTTTTGAAACTCATTCATGCCTGCAAAAGGGAGATGAACCCAGTAACCAGAAAATCTTCAGATTTGTTTACTTAAAGAGTAAACTAGCAACAACAAAATAAGGATGAAAGTTTGCACCAATGGCAATCATAAGCATTGTCCTGGCCCTGAACTGCTGACTGTCATTCAACTCTTCAATTTGAATTCTTTCTATTGATTTTGTCTGCTGGTAACATAAGTTTCTACAGTAGATATACCCAGTGCTTGCTCCTATATATCACATACTAAACCATACATTTCCATATGCAAATGGGTTAAACCTTTTCTAGTTTCTTGATCCCAAATAAGACTTTCATTTTCATGCAAAATTTTGTCTGATTTTCATTTGGATTTTGTGTTTAAATCTGAGAAAGTTTCTTCTGCTTTACATGTTCTTGGTGACCATTTTCAGGTGCCAGTTTGACAAATGCCTCCATCAAATCTGCCCAACTTATGTTTTTTCAGACTTTTCCTCCTTTCCTCCTCATCACATATATGCATGTCTAACCGCTATTATGCCCAATCGTCGCTCCAAATTTCAGTCTTTTCACCCACAAGAACCTCCATTTCGGCAGGTATACCTTTTAGACTGCTAGAAGCAAACAAACCCACCACAGATAGTTCAAATTTTACGCATCAGTAATTACACTCCCAATCATCAATATGCACACAATGGAACTTATTGTAAAGAGCCAGGTATTGTGGATTTAATTACTGCAGGGCCAAGTCATGCATGCAATGTGGAGCTGGGGATTCATTTTGACTTTTAAAAGGATGTTTTCATCAGTGAGTTATAAATACTGAGTTTGGATGGACTGAAAATTTATAGCCGGTGTTATTCATCATGACACAGCTTAAAGTCTAAACCATGACTTCATGCAGCCATCTTAGAAACCAGTAATACACAAACCTAAGCAATGAGAAAAGGGATTAACCAGTTTCATACCCGAACCCTTATTTGAAACCCAGAGAAGCTTCTTCCCATCAAGCAAAAGATTACACTTTCAGGAAAGGCTCATTTCACAATTTTTAAACTTTTGACTGTGAAACCAGGAATACTGATTCATGAGTACATTCAATCACTTCCCTGTAGAATTGAAAGTAACGAAGCACTTGAGAAATTTAGCGCACACAACAACTGGAACAGTACACATCTCATATGACAAGGAAACAATCACGCTGACAAATATCTTCATGAAGAATTAGTACGAGAAGTAGAACACAAAAAAAATCAGCTTCCCTCAGGAATAAATGCTGTCCACACAACCTAAAAACTTGTTTGGTTTGGTTTGTTGATGTTTGACGGCACCGCGGCAGTCAGAGTCAAATTTTGCGAAGAGGGTCTTAAAAACTAAGGTGCTTGAGTTAGGACAGAGGGGAAAGAGAGTTGGGATAGAGGGAGGGAGAGAAGGTGGATAAGGGAAAAAGTTAAGGAAATAAAAGGAAAGTAAGGCAGAGAGAGAAGGGAAGTAAAGGGAGGTTTTAGATCAGGTGGAATAAATTGCTCTTGTGGAGAAAGGTGATGAAGTTGGAGGTAGGATTGTTCTTGAAAAGATCAGAAATTGAGATGGAGGGGGAGTGGTGTGATCTGGAGTTCAGGTATACGGGACAGGTTAAGAGGATATGCTTGATCGAGAGATCGGTGTTGCATGTAAAACTTGTAACCATTTTTTGCTTCCATTTTGTTCTCATTCATTCTAAAATTATATGCTTCATTGTTACATATATGTATTTATATTGTATTTGCAATATATTTACAATAAACAATGAGTGAAGTGTAAAGCCTAATAAAGTTCTAAACGTAATTCTTCTTTACTTTTCTTTCTTACGTTTCAGTCCATTTCTACTTTAAAGGAATATTCCTCTTAATTTTTATTTTCATAAATATGATAGAGAACTATGAAAGAAGCAAATTGGTGTACAAACCATGTTGATATCTTATTCCGTTTAGGAGTTATTGCATTCCAAAGATTGCTCGAGTTTGTTGAAAAGTGACCTCACAGTGTACATTGTGATGTCATAAAGGCAAATCCAAGACAACTTTTGTGTGTTTCTTAGAAAAAGAATTGCTTCTTCCTAAATTACTGGAACCACTTTTTGTTTAATAATTAAGATGGGGTATAACACACTTTATAAGAATGTAATTCACCCATCTGCTCATGAACCTTACACTTTAAGCAAAAGAAACAAATTTTGTTTAATAGAAATACATAACAATCACATATGACATCATATGACATCACATTTCACTCTTCTGAAGTCACTTTTCAACACAATCGAACAATCTTTGAAATGCAATAACTCTAAACAGAACAAGATATCAACATGATTTTTACACATTGTTTTACAAATTGTTTCTTTAATAGTTCTCTATAATTATATATATAGATATATATATAAACATATATAATATATATATATATATATATGTATATACAATATATACATACAATATATATATAATATATATATATATATATATATATATATATATATATATACAATATATATACAATATATATAATATATATATATATAAAATACATATATAAAATATATATATATATATAATATATATATATATATATAATATATATATATAATATATATATATATAAATATATATATATATATAATACAGATATATATAATACAGATATATATAATACATATATATATAATTCATATATATGTATATACATATGTATATATGTATATACATATATATGTATATATATATATATATGTATATATATTATATATGTATATATATATATATATATATTTATATATATATATATATTATCTATATATATATATATATATATATGTATATATATATATTATATATACATATATATCATATATATATATATATATATTATATATATTGTATATATATATTATATATATATATATATATATATATATATATATTATATATATATATTATATATATATATATATTATATATATATATATATATATATATATATATATTATATATATATATATATATTCTTTGAACTTGACGTTTTCTGAACGGAACAGAGATAGTGTAATATGCAATAGTGTTTGTTTATTATTAACTTTACCATAGAGGATAGATATAACTGAACATCAGGATAATATTGTGTACTGTATCACTGTCAAATTTGCAAAGAAATATGAATACAAAAATAATGATACCCTGTATAATAGGGACTATTTGAAATGGATATTTTTGAGTTGGCAGTTTTCATATAACCCTTAGATCTTTCTTGGATGGATGCAGTTGAAAAAAAAAAAAAAAAATTTTTTTTTAAGATCAGAGTACGATACGCTGACAAAATGTATCGTATCATATCGGCATCTTTTAACACGCAATATCACAATTTTACATTGTCTCTCATTGCGCGCCAGTCAAGAGCCCCGGCTGTCAATGAATCAGCCTACATGGACTTTGGTCTTGATTGGGCCAGGACAGGAAGTGAATGAACACTGCGTTTTCAAGCTTCTCTTCTCGAATGGTGTTTAGAGAACCACAGGGGGTTGACTGTCCTGCCGTCAGAAGCGACAGCTTAACATTCCCTCTGAAAACCATTGTCACTTGTCTCAACAGCTGAATGAGGACGAGCTGCATATCTAGACAAAATGCTGGCGCTTTGATGTTCAGCGTATTTGAAGGGTATATGTGGTCTGGAGGGGGGAGGGGGGGACACACCCAGTTTGCACCCTCTGGATCCGCACCTGCACTATAAATGCAAATGAAAATTCACAAGATATTCCATTAGAAGCTTGATTCCAATGGGACACAATTAGCAAGGTGTAACAAAAGCAAGGTCATTTTAGGTATCTTATGAGCTTCTGCAATGAAGTGCAGTGGCTCAGTGGTTAGGGAGTCATGCTTGTATTTGAAAAGTACCAGGTTCGATTCCTGTCATGAGCGCTGCATTGTGTCCTTGATCAAGACACTTTACTTGCTTCAGTCCACCCAGCTGTAAAATGAGTACCAGCACTGCTGGGGAGTTAATCTGCGATGGACTGGCGTTCCGTCCAGGGGAAGTCATGTACCCTCAATTGCTACGCCATTAAAACTGGGGATAAGCACCGGCTCTAAAAACCTAATGGCTTGGATGGATTTAGCTTAATGAGCTGCTGCAAGCAGTTATAAGCTTATCACAAACTAACAGCAAGCCCAAATGTTATAAGGTATCATTGCTTCTAAAAACAAAACAGGATTACAAACCAACCATAATAAAGTATTCAACTACATTATCAATTTGCAAAATTGCTTAACAGCTGTAAAACCTCATACACTTCAATCATCACATGGAAAATTAAACAGAAATCACTTTTCATATTGATAAATTTCCAAGAGTACTTCTTATACCAGCAATACAGGATACCTTACACAAATAAAAGAAGATTTCTACCCAGCAGGAAGTGTATTAGATGGTACACAGGTCTGGAATTTTATGTGGAAAATAAAATCCCCAAATTGGAAGTTAAAGGAAAAGTCCCATGGCTTTTCATTTTTTCATACATGATAGAGAAAATTGATAGAAACAAAGTGGTGAAAATACTATGTTAATATCTTATTCCGTTTAGAAGTTCTAATAATTAAAATGTAGAAAATGTTCTTTAAATAAAAACATCTCATACAGCTTGCAGTATGTCCTTCAGTTTGGTGATGTCATCAAAGCAATTCCAGCAGTTTTTATGTATTTCTTATAAATTTAATCACACTATTTTTACATTATTGAACAGCATTTTTGGTTCATTATAGAGATAGGGTGGAATATATAATTTACAAGTAAACATTTTTTTTTTTTTTTGGTGTACATCACATTTACAATGAGAAAAATCAAAATCATTTTTAAAGAAATACAAAAGATATTTTGCTGATATTGTCTCTATGACATCACAGATGTTGCCAATCAGTCACTTTTGTCCAAATTCAAAAAAACTTTCAAATTGTTTAACTTCTAAACAGAATAAGATATTAACATAGTTTTTCCTAAATTTGTTGTCTTTCATACATGAAAAAATGAAAATCCATGGGAATATTTCTTTAAGAACTACCATGACTCTATATAAGGTGTTTTACAGGACTCCACACTTTATGCACATTATAAAAAGTAAGAATACTAAAAGTTACATGTAGGTCATATGAATACTGCAGATAGGAACAGCGTATGTTGAAATTAGTAGGTGTTGTTTGGTTTGAAGTAAATGCACACAGCATACCTCTACAGGGTGGTGGAGCTGGGGCAGGGGGTGGGGGGGGAGTTTCAGCCTCCTAATAATTTTAGGTGAACATGTGTTATCACCTTACCCGACATTATTAGTCCCACAATATTGTTATCACATGTCACCTGACCTCATTAGCCCCCACCCCCCTCAAAATTTTGAATTCTCTGCCGCCCCTGCTCTAAGTTCTAGTAAAAAAAGGGTTGAGGACACATGCGCTTCAGTAGAGTACATGTGTGTATGAAAATGTACGTGGGAGTTGGGCACATGTGCAATACATATTCTCTTAGCATTATTAGCATTTAGCCAATGGTGCAACCAACTCATAACCTAGAATATCTGTCCAGGAAAGACCTTTGAATGAAAATATCAAAGTGGCACCTCAGATTAATTGCAGAATGCAGCTCAAATTCACGAAATATATACCCTTGTAATTTGTGCAGTCGAAGTCATAGTGAAGAGATAGATGCTTAGGACATTTCAGAATGGGCTTTTTCAGTTTTATCATATTTTCATGTTTAAAATGTTTGGCTAATTATTGGGTATATTCACAGTTGTAGTAACTTTGTGGTTAATGAATTGCTTTTTTTATTTCTTCAGGAGTCATAGTGAGAATAATTTTCAATAAACATATGGGCAGATCATTTCAATTCCAATTTCATCACAAATTTTGGAAGCATAACAATTTTTGTATATGCAAGGAAAGTTCTACTGAGACCTTGCCCATACAACAATGCAGATTTGGAAAAAACATATGCATTAAAAGAAACACACATTGAATGTCCTTTACTACGTACAAACCACGCATATCCAACGGCAAGTAATTACAAACCATGGAAATTTCTTCAGAAGAGGGCGGCCTTGATTTTGTAAGAAGTTACAGAAAGGTAAAATAATATTCAAATTTGTAACAATTTCATATGAAAATGACTGGTAGGCTTGTTTAAGGTATACTTTAGACATGTTCAACTGACCAACTTTAAACAATCAAAAGGGCCATCTTTAATGTGAAATTTTAAATTTCATTCTTGTTAAATTTTTTTGTAGCTCATTCCTTATGCTTATGTTACAAAAATACCAAATGTTGTTAATTCTCTTTCGCTAAAGATGCAGTGGAAATAAATTTAAAAAATAATATTAAACTTGCATATCTCCTTAAAAAATGGTTTGGTTTGTTGATGTTTAACGGCACCGCGACACTCAAGAGTCAAATGTGCCAAGAGGGTGTTCAAAACTAAGGTGCTTGAATTAGGACAGAGAGGAAAGAGAGGAGGGACAGAGGGAAGGAGGGAGAGAAGGTGAATAAGGGAAAGAAGTAAAGGTAATAAAAGGAAGGTGAGGAAGGTACGGCAGAGAAGGAAAATAAAGGGAGGTTTAGATCAGGTGGAATAGATTGCTGTTGCAGAGAAAGGTGATGAAGTTGGAGGTAGGATTGTTCTTGAAAAGATCGGAAATGGAGATTGGAGGGGGAGAGGTGTGATCTGGAGTTCAGGTATATGGGACAGGTTAACAGGATATACTAAAAGAAGAAGATTTTTGGATTGCTTCTTCACCAAAATTCCCACTAATTTGTCCTCTTGGTCATGCTTGACCCAGGAGTTGTTCATGCTTAACCGAAGATGCTTGACCCATGAAGTTATCCTTTTATAATGACAACTTTTCCTTTAAACGTTTATGGCAAATGATTTCACTGATTATTTTAGAATGTATATTGCAGTGAAATACTGACTGGTGATTCTGTCAAATTAAAATAACGATGTCAAAGTCAGCTGTTTTTCTTGTGGATTTAAAAACAATAGGTTACCATTTACATTAATTTGCTGAGTTTATAGCATGAAAGTCACAGATGTAACTAACTACATTTCAATTTTCAAATACCACAGATCTACCACATTTTAATACTTTACTCGAAGGAGGATAGTAAAATAATTGGGTCCCTAGGTATAATCTGTGAAATCAAACAATATTTTTAAAACTTTGGGCAAGATTAAATCATTGCATTCAGCATAAACAATACATTCTTTTATCATAACCAAATTACTGTTCTGGAGGTGCACAGAATAGCACATGCCGTACCCACATTTGGGCATGTTATTGTTATGATCAGAAATGGTACCAGAAGGAGTACTGTGGGTGGGGGTACAACCATCTCCATCCATCTAATACATGCCCCAGAAGTAGAATTGGAAAAATAAGACACACATAGGTAGTGGTAGAGTTTGATCAAATCTAGTGTCCAACAGGATTTCAAGCAAACAATACACCAGGAGGACAAGCCTGTTAAAAGTTGGTGAGCCCATTTCAAGCCCCCATCAGGACTGTAAGCCTCCAAGTAAGAAAATCCTGAAGCCATCCCTAGTCATAAAATGTCAGTTTAAGAGATTTAACAGTGATCAATGGGAGAAGGGGAGGGGGGGTCTGGAGGGTGTGGTAGGTCCCGACCTGACCCATCCCCCTCACCCCATACACACACACACACACATTTTTTCCAGAAAATTTTCAAAAATTAAGATAATCTTGGTTTTTTCATATTTTTTGCCAAGATTTAATTAAACAAAATTGGCCACAGAGACAAATTTAAATACTTCACCTTGGGATGGGGGTCTAGGACCTTCTTGGACCCACTCACTTTTTAATGCTGAATACGCTACTGTCTACTGTAGACTGCCAGCATTAAAAACAAAGAAAGAAGTGTCATTTTTCTAGCACAAAACTCCTTCAAGTTACCTGTTCCCCAGTACCAGTCATGATTTCTTTAGAAATAGCGTACACTTTACTCTTCATTTTTGCCTCTCCGTCAAGCAGCTGCACCAGAAGAACACGGAAATTACTGCCACCAAGGTCCAAGGCAAGAAAGTCACCCTTTTCTGTGAGCAAACAAAAGACAGTTAAGAAGAATCAATGATATGTATCCACTCTCAAATCTGGTGGATAGGTCTTAAACGAGCAGTGATGTGAAGAAAACATTAGGCTGGGGATTATCAGTGGTTTCAAGAAGGCGGAGTTGGAAAAATTATACGGTTCCAGTGGTTATAACCACGGGAAAATCGTGATTTCGCGGGATTTTTTTGATATTTTTTTTTTAAAGATTTCTTCAGTAAACAAAATATGTGGTAATAATGTGCTCTACATGTTGGGTTGGGTTTGTTGATGTTTAATGGCACTGTAATAGTCAGGAGTCAAATGTGCTAAGAGGGTGTGAAAAATCTAAGGTGCAAGAGTTAGGATGGAGATGATTGGGAGAGGGAGAGGGGATAGGACGGAGAGAAAAAATAGAATAAACATAAAGGTGCAAATAAAGGTAATAAAAAGGAAAGAAGGTAGGATGGTAAGATAGAAAATGGGGGTAGTGTGGGTTAAAATTTGATCAGGTGGAATAAGTTGCTGTTGCGGAGGAAGGTGATGATGTTGGAGAGGGGATCATTCTTGAGAAGATCAGAAAAGTAGGTGGATGAGGAAAGGAATGATCTGGAGTTAAGGTATAAAGGACAGGTTAAGAGGATATGATTGATTGAGAGATAGGTGTTGCAAGTAGGGAAGAGAGGTTTGGGAGAGCCTGATAGGGGTAAGAGTGGGTGAAAAAGGAGTGACCAAGACGTACGCGGGTGATGACAACGTCCTCTTTACGATTGTGACTGTGTAAGGGAAGGTTGGTCCCTACTTTGGGATTGACAATGTGGAGTTAATTACTAGTCTCAGGGTTCCAGGAGTCTTGCCAGGTGTTCCTGGAAATGTTGAGGCGAAAATCAGAGTGCAGAATAAGGATTAAAAATATGGTTCGACTGAGCGTTGTTGGTTGCTCTGTCGGCCCTTTTGTTCCCAGGGATACCGATGTAGCTGGGGATCCAGAAGAAGATGATTTTCTTCCCGGAGGAAGAGAGAGATGAAATTTTGTTTAAGATTTGTAAGATAAGTGGATTAGACCAGAGCATGTTAAGGATGCCTGTGAGAACTGATTTGGAGTCAGAGAAGATGAAAAAGCGGGGGCGGAAGGAGAGTTCTGCAAAGTTTAAAGCTAAGAGGATAGCCTTTGCTTCAGCAGAATACATGGAGGCTCCATCTGGTAATCTTGAAAGCAAGGTGAGACGATTGGCTCCCCAGTCGGTGCTAGAGAGGACCTTGAGGAGATGAAGGGTTTTGTAACAGTTGGTTTGGAGGATGTTGATGTGGGGGAGATAGAAGAGCTTAGAATCAAGTGATTCCAAGAAATCTAGAACTTTCCTTACTGGGAATGATGGAATCTTTTAGACGGAGGTTGGGACGAAGGAAGAAAGACTTGCTATTGTTTAAATTAATAAGAACAATTTAGTCTTTTAAAAAATTGAAGCTGTTGGTGTCATTCCAGTGAGCGGAGTTGTCCAGGCATTTTGGAATATTATTTTGCAGGTTCTGGAAGCATGGGAAGGATTAGAAAATAGCAAAATCATCGACATAGAGAGAGCACTTGATGTTAGGGGAGAGAGCTTTAGTGATGCTGTTGATTTTGAGAAAAAAAAGAGTTGGGGAGAGAATGCTGCCTTGGGGACACCCAGGTGCTGGGTATACCTTTGTGAGTAGGTGTTACTTATACGCACCCTGAGATAGCGAGAGTGGAGAAAGTTCTGGATGAAGATTGGAAGGAGACCTCTGAGGCCGGAGGAGTGTAGGTCCCTGAGAATATCATACTGCCAGGTGGTATGTCAAAGCAGGTGTCAAAGCAGATGGAGATGGTGGGGTGATTTCTGATGAAGGCTTCACGGACATAAGTGTCTAGTTTGAGAACATGGTACAGACAATTCTGGTTTCTCCTGAAGCCATCTTAAGTTGAGGAGAGGATGGAGTTCTTCTCAAGGTACCAGCAAAGTCTATAATTGATCATATGTTCCATTATCTTGCAGAAGCAGGAGGTGACAGTGATGGGGTGATAGTTGTTGGGAATGATTCTGTCTTTGTTGGGCTGTGGATAAGGTTAATGATGGCCTCTCTCCAAATGTTGGGGAAAGTTTTGGAGGACCACAGGTGGTTGTAAATCTTGAGTAAGATGTTGAGAGAAGTCCTGGGAAGGTTTTTGAGGAGAATATTGTGAACGCCGTCAGGGCCTTAGGAAGAGGACCTGGATTCTTTTAGGGTGGAGGAGAGCTTGGAGTAGGTGAACGAAAGGTTGAAGGTTTCCTGATTGTTAGACTGGAAGTTTAAAAAAAAATTCAGCCTCGATTTTAAGGTTACGAAAGGAGTGGAAAGACTCATTGGGGGAGGTTTTGGCGAAATTGGAGGCTAAGCAGTCGGAGATGTTGTTGAGGTCAGTGATTTTGGTGTTGTTATGGTTGAGATGAGGGATATTGTTCGAAGTGCTTTTCCCCTTGAACTTACGAATCATGTCCCAGACTTGAGGAGAGGATGGAGTTCTTCTCAAGGTACCAGCAAAGTCTATAATTGATCATATGTTCCATTATCTTGCAGAAGCAGGAGGTGACAGTGATGGGGTGATAGTTGTTGGGAATGATTCTGTCTTTGTTGGGCTGTGGATAAGGTTAATGATGGCCTCTCTCCAAATGTTGGGGAAAGTTTTGGAGGACCACAGGTGGTTGTAAATCTTGAGTAAGACATTGAGAGAAGTCCTGGGAAGGTTTTTGAGGAGATTATTGTGGATGCCATCAGGGCCTTAGGAAGAGGACCTGGATTTTGTTAGGGTGAAGGAGAGCTTGGAGTAGGTGAAGTGAAGGCTGAAGGTTTCCTGATTGATTGACTGGAAGTTATAAGTTCTTTCAGCCTCGTTTTTTAGGTTACGAAAGGAGTGGAAAGACTCATTGGAGGAGGTTTTGGCGAAATTGGAGGATAAGCAGTCGGAGATGTTGTTAAGGTCGGTGATTTTGGTGTTGTTATGGATGAGATGAGGATATTGTTCAAGTGCTTTTCCCTTGAACTTACGAATCATGTCCCAGACTTTGGAAGAGGGGGAGGAAGAAATAAGAGGGGGTTGGAGATTCAAGAGGAGACCTAGGTTTCCAAGGAGATCTTTTTGCTGAGTTTAATGGTCTTCCTAGCTTTGGCTCTGAGAATATGGAAGTTATTCAAGTTTTGGGAAGTGAGGATTTTAAAATTGGAAAAAATGACAATGTCTCTAGCCAACAGAATTTTTATCAACCAAATATTTCGAAGACTCCTGTCTCTTTCTTCAGTGGTATGTATGTATGTATGTATGCATGCATGCATACATATAATATATATATGTATGTATGTATGTATGTATGTATGTATGTATGTATGTATGTATGTCATGTATATCAGGTTCTAGCTATGGTATGGCGCCGCCGAGCGGGCCGGACGACGACTCTCAATTCCTGCCCGACACTCAGCTCTAAGATTCATTTCTTCCGCCTGGCACTCAAAAGTTCAATTCGGTTAATTGTGGTTAAACAGATCTCCTTTTAATCTCGCTCTATTTATGTCATCCCCTGCTTTTCACACGTAACATGAACACATTACGCACAATAAATTATGATCTTAACAAGTGAACTATGTAGGAATATAACACAATTGTACGTAAATATTATCATAAAGTCACCCGCTACATGTCACTTACATAAACATACTCACATGCACACAGTTCAGGTTCACATTTTAATCTTTTTGAATCACTGCTGGCAGCTTGCCAAGTCCATCACTAACAAAGTTTAATGAAGTAAATGTTTCACCCCAAGAGCCTTATATATATATATATATATATATAAATATACATATATATTTTTATATATACATACATACATACATACATACATATATACATACATACATACATACATATATGCATACATACATACATACATACATACATACATACATACATACATACATATATACATATATACATACATACATACATGCATACATACATACATATATACATACATACATACATACATATACATACATACATATATATATATATATATATATATCTGTGCCATCCAAACAGGTAGCAGGTGACTGTTATGCATTATTATCATAGTGCAGGTATCTTTTTGCATCATTCTCCTAGTACAGATCCCCAAAAATGCTTTTTATTCTGTTCATTTTGTATTGCTGGTCCATTTTTACAACACTTTCATCAATTGAATACTCAATACTGAATAGTATACTGAACTGGTATCAAAATTGACTTCTTTCATACTGCGGGTATCAAAATTGTATAATTTCATATGCAGGTACTACAAAATCTGTCTTACTGCGGGTATGGTTTTCGGTTGATGGGCTGTACACCCCTACCACTTTTAGTACGAAGCTCCCCCCTCCTCCGCATGTCAGAGCTCAGCACCATTGTGTACAAGGGAAGCATTGGAATTACTCTAGGACCCCAGAATTAAACAGATTCATTTTTCGACCCAGTAACCCCCTTTAAAAATTTACTTTTAATTTGATTTACCTGAACCATCTGGAAGGGAACGTACATATGTTGGGAACATCTTAATCACAGCAGATGGGTTGGTGCTCTTGTCCAGGCCCTTCTTCATGTCTGTCTTCATCCTGTCTTTGATGTCTTTCATTGTGTCCAGAGACAGATGAAGAGAATCAAGGACCGCATCCACCTGTTGAATATTCATAAACAGAAAGTTTTTTCATCTTAAATAAAGAAAGTGATGCACAAAGGAATTTGATCGGGGGAAAGTGGGTGGGAGGGCCAGTTGCTCTCTGTTTAATTTTTGCTTTGTCATATAGCTTCAAGTTTGAACATGGCAGGGAGTTGCCAATCTAAATAGGCAACTCCATGAACCAAGACACACCAAAAGTGACCACACAGTTCAATAAACATTGAGGTCTTCTGTAAAAACCTTTCCCCCAAACCTAATTATTTGTACACATTTCCCATTGGGGAATAATCAAGAGTCATGTAAAAAGGGTTCACACATTTAAAAAAAATAAGTCTTCACTTTTTTTGAGCGAGGTGGCTTTTTGAGCTGGTCATTCAGCTTGCTGTAAGCTTGCCACTGGAACCTTTACAAAGTCAGCATTTTGCAACTTGGAACTCACTTGACAAAAATAAGCACATAAGCACACTATGCTTGCTATAAGCTCATCACAAGCTTACAAGTACAAGGCTTACAAGCTTGTTATATCTCACGACATGCTCCCACAAGTTTATGTTAAGACTAAAACAAGTTCAATTTTTGTAAAGGGGGAGGAGCAGAAGGGGGCAATGGGACTGTATATTCATGTTGACAAAGCCAAACTAACAGCATTCATCCCTTATAGAAAAACAAGCTTGCCACAAGCTCGTTTTGTGTTAAACAAGGTCACGACAAGGACGTAATTGGAACCTTTACAAGCTTGCAACGAGCTCCTGACAAGCTCGTATAGGTTCTAATTATGTCCTCATAGCAAGCTCGTTTGGCAAGCTTGTGATGAGCTCCTGACAAGCTCCTGGTGAGCTGCTGACAAGCTCGTAAAGGTTCCAATTATGTCCTCATTGCAAGCTCATTTGGCAACATTGTGATGAGCTTGTGAGCTTGAGGCGAGTTTTTTTTTTTCTTCTACCAGTGATATCTTTTGTGAGAAGATAGCCCCTACATTCTGCTGACCCTGCCAGGGTGAACAAAACGTTATACAAAATGATGAACATGATCAACCAATTGGCATCTATTTTTTGAGCTGATAATGAAATGCTTATCAAATACTCTTAAGATGTTTTCCTTTAATAAAACAATATGCTGCAAAATGATTATTTTACAATTAAAGCAGTAGTGGTGAGATGATCAAGCAATTTGCAGTTTAAGGCAAGCAATTTGCCTTGCAGTTTAAGACAAGCAATTTGCCCTGCAGTTTAAGGCAAGCAATTTGACAACCAAATATGGAAATTAAATGTGCCTAGGCTATCACACTATTATTGTTTATAAACAGATTACTACTAATTATCCTCTCCTATTATACACCTGCAGTAGCATGATTGCTACCCTGATGTACTTTAATGCACATGGGTGTATTTAACTATTAAAGGTTCTCCCTAGTATTTTATCTGAAACCAAACAGGACTTTATTGAACCTAGCCCCTACTTCGCTGTTTAAATTTCAAAGGGCGTTTTCGTTGACAGACACTAAACCTTAATATGCAGAAGTTAAACAAGGAGGTGTTTCTATTCACAATCCCATATTATGTCTTCTGAATCATACATACAACATAAAACGTGCAGTAGTTGGGCATATTATTTCAAGGAGTGAAGTGGTGGGTATAGCAAGGCTGTTCATGGTGCCAGAAAATATTGTTTGTTTGATGAAAGCTAACAGCACCATAACAGCTAGGGTCAAATTGTGCCTGAGAGGCTAGATCATTCCAGAGGTAGGAAGAAAAGAAAATAGGAGTCTGAGAGAAGTACGGGGACTAATAGCCAGGAAGCTGGAATCGAGAGAGGATGTGTAGGGTACTAATAAAGGCAGAAGTAGGTAGTGGGGGTGGGAGAGGAGGACTAAATATGGTTGTAGAAGGAGGCACAATGAAGGATAAAGATCATTTCATCCAGAGGGTTTTTCTGGAAAAGCTTGGCTATGGAGTTGTGAGGGAAGATCTGGGAAGGTTGTACAGGGGGCAGGCAAGGAGGAAGTGGTGGACTGTGAGGGTGCAATGGCAATTGTTGCAGAGGGGTTGGGGGGAACCAACAAGGAGGTGGGAGTGAGTGAGGTGGGTGTGACCTATTCTACGGCGGGTAATGTGGACGTTGTCAATACGGGAGAAATTGTGGATGGTGGGTTTGGTCGGAATGGTGGGCTGAATGTCTGAGGTTTGTTATCAATTTGGGAGTCCCATGTGGTTTGCCAGTCACGAACAAGGGAAGCGATAAGCGGTTTGATGTCGGAAAGGATTTTAGGAAATGGGGTAGGTTGATATTAAAAAATAAATCAATAATAATACTGTATATATATATTGAAATCTCTTCCTTTTTTACACCATAAATAGGCATATACAGTAATATCTTAACAGAAAGGGGCCCTTGACATTATGAGGCCTGCAAAACTGTTACGCTTTTACAATTAGTGAAGAAAAGGATCAGGCAGGGGAAATGCCCTCTGATGCCATGACCACCGCTAAAGAATAAAAACACATACACCTGAACTACATACTGTACTCTATTAAATGCCTGAGGGGTGTTGCATTTTAGAAAATAGGGGTGTTTATTTGAGTCTAGATTTCAGATGTAAAATAACTATCAAACTGTAATCTTTCCATTTTTTGTGAAGAAAATGGAAACAAAAAGTATAGTTTAATTGTATTTTTTGTGTGTAGGTTCAGGCCCAGATGTTTGAAAATGTAAGTTTAGGTCTATATCAGATGACTTTTGTGCATTGTCTCTGGGTAAGTTGTCATCATAAAAACGTGTGGGGCGTTATTAGATTAGTATTTATTAGGGAATATACAGTAAGTTTATACTAACCACACCTCAGACAAAATGTGCAATATGGGAAAGTATTCATTTTCCCAGTATAATATCTTTTATTTTATTTTTTGAAACTTATTTCATTTTGAGTTACAGCTGATCACTGTTCCAATAATTCTTGAAGGATTAGTTCAGGGGTCAATCAATTCCATCTTATATGAAAGAGGACTTTAAAAGGAATAAAATAGTGAAAAAAGCATTCAAAAATGTTATTCTGTTAAGGAGATATTTAAACTTGAAAGTTTGATATCATTTGTGTAGAAACAACTGAAATCAGACTAGTAAGATTAATACAAATTTACTACCTAAGGAAAGTTAGTGAAAAATAATCTAAACAGTAAAGGCTACAATAAAAAAAAATTGAAATACATAAAGAATTGTTAAAAATGTGAGGATCAGGGCACCAACCTTTCAGAGTAGACTTGCTATACCAGTCATTTCTATACAAGACCAGAGCTTTAAACTTGAATATCTGCTTAGCAGAGTGAGATTTTTGAATGCTTTCTTCACCATTATGTTTCCTTTAAAGTGATCTTTTATATCAGATAAACTTGCTTGAGCACTGGCGGCAATTTCTTTTCAACATTGAAGAGGAGGGGAGGGGGAAGGGGGCGATGAATCCAGACAGTGTGTAGCCAGCCATATAGGCTTTATATAAGGCTTCATTTTTTTAAAAGGGGGGGGGAACAATGATATTCATTATCCACCCAACAATATTGCTGGGTGGAGGGGACATGTATTGCCAGATCGCCGCCAATGACTGATCTAACCTTTAATATAAAGCGTGTAAACTTTCCGACTTAGTAATCTAATGATATACCCATTATTGCCATGTAATTCTTTCAATTTTGTGCTTCAAAAAATTCAGCCATTTGACTTCTCAACATCTTTCCCATTAATCAAAAGCGGCAGAGCCGAGAGGGGAGGTGAAACATGTGTTATCACGGTACCTGACCTAATTACTCCCCAACATTGTTATCACATGTCACCCCCCCCCCCCCCTCCCCTCCTCATATTTTGAATGCTCTGCTGCCCCAGTACTGGAAGCACCAATGAAGTTCAGCATTTCTTACTCAGATACTCCTTCAAATTATCTGATTTCTCAAGAACACCATTCATTAATCTGTCCCTGATAGCTTTGGCATGTGACAATAGTTCAATGGTAGCATGTTCAGAATCAGTGTAAAACACTGTTGTGTATGTATCATTAACATTTCTAATAGATTGTGCAATAGACTGCACTTTAAGATCAAAATATGATTTTGTATAGAATTTAACAATTGAATAGTTTGTGTATTGATAATTGCATCCTGTTTGAGGATTCAAACTGGTTATAAGTTGATATAGATCAATCATTTTCATCAATTCAGGACCAAAGAATTACAAGAATTTGACCCCCTTTTTATTCCCTTCTTTGTAAATGACTTTAAACAATATTCCTTGCTATTTGACCACTTTGTTTCTATTTACAATTGGAAATTATCTTAAGTATGTTTGAATTAATACTACAAAGACAAAATATTCAATGCAATATCTTTAATACAGTACCCTAAAAATTGTTTGTGTAAGAAAATCATGACTATGCAATTACTTTTATATTTCAAATAAATTCTTGCACACTGCTTTACAAAATCTAGTCAATGGGTAATGTGTTACTGCACAAAAGTTACACAGAGAAACTAATTGGTAAAACTTATTTCCTTGTCACAAAATTGCTTTAACCTTAATTCAATAAAAACATTTTTTTTTTTTTATGTGGAAATAATACCTTTAATATCAGACACTGACCCATGCAAATTTGAAAGCATATGTACTGCTACAGAATTTTTCTTAATCATTCTTTGTACTTTTTAAAAATTCTTTTACATGTTTTAATTATGAAAAAGAAAAACAATATCAAAGTTGACAAATATGGTGCATAAACAGGAAGAGGCCATTTTGTATAATTCTTGACATTTCTTTTCTTAATTTCTGTCTTTGAAAATGATGAAATGTCTTTAATGCTGGTTTTGGGTATAGCTAAGATTTTAAAATATTTTGCCAGCATCAGCTCCCTCACCTTCCAGCAAATCATGTTTTTGAGTATACTGCCTTTGAACTTGGTACGTGTATGTTATACCCATTTATACAATTTAACCAACAGCGTAGGAACTATTTTTTTCTTGGGGGCTGAAAGTTTATTTACTACGAACTTCAAACCCCCTCCTCATTCAAGTCTCATTTTTGTCCCATTTATTTTCACGATTGTGGGAAGTTTAAATAAAAAACTTTTTTTTAAACAAAGAATAGACAATTAAGTTAGTATTAGACATGACGTACGTGGCAGTACATACACGCAGTGCAGTGCAGTGACCTGCATGTACACGAACTGACTGCATGCTGTATGTTACAAATACACAGGCGCTACGTTGGCGTATACCATGTTATGCTACATTTTTGGCCAAGTGTGGTCAATTCAAATGATTATAATTGGAGAAACTAAAATCAGACCCGGGATCGGACCGAGGTATTATAAATTATAATGGAATAAATCAGAACAAGCGCCGAAACAGGTTTATATATTTCAAGGAGAGGGTACAAATAAGCCCAATAAGGGGTTTTTCTTTCCGGAAAATGGAGGGGGGGGGAGGGGAAGCGGAAGCATACTTCTGCCCCATCACATTTTTGACTGACCCCCACTATCCTTCTATATTATCAACCAATGTATTAAAGGTATATGGATTGGTAGAGATTTTATATTCAGCAGAAAGATATTTCAATTCTGAACAGAATAGAATAGTGTCTGAGTCACGGCTAATCAAAGTTTGAAGAAATTTTGATGTTAGTTAAAGTTGTGATGTATAAAAAAGAGAGGACAATTAAAAAATTGTTAACGTAATTCTTTAAATTTCTGTCCTAAATTTTACTGAAAATCACCAGACTGTTTCTCCTTACCCAGGAAAAAGGCGCGGTAAGGTATTTTGCTGCTGAATATTGATTGGAGGTATGATGGAGATTCAAAACCTCTTCATCATATTTAACCTCTTCCATTCAAATGATATTGGCATAGGCGTAGATCCTGGGGGGGATGGGGCTATTATATCCCCCACCTTTTGGTGAACCCCTATACATACAAAAAAAAAAAAATCACAGTAAAATTGGAAAAAATTGCAATCCCCCCCCCCCCCCTCCCTCCAACATACACATTTTTTAACTGGATCTACACCACTGAACATTGGAGGATTGAAAACAATATATTAACATAAAGAAAATTCATTGCTGTTCCTGTGTCACAAAATTTCAATACAATTTGCATAATTTATTATAACATTAAAATTCAGAATGCTGTAAAATGCTCAGTTTTTAACCAATTTTGTTAAATTCCTTTGATATTTTTATGGGTTATAGCTTATTTTCATGGGTTATACAGTGGCTTATTTTCATGGATTATAGCATATTTTCATGGGCTACAACCCATTTTCTATTTCTAAAACAAGAAATAGCATAGTTCTTTATTTTGGTATCATAATCATGCAATCTAACGTTGTCGTTATGCCTCACTCTTGCACTTTTTCATTCATGATTGTTGTCGATAATATTTCAGCCAAATGTTTTAATTTCTGATGAGTAGTCATATAATAAGAAATATATCTCAGTGTAACAAAATATACAAGAAAACTTTTAAAAATCGAAGAAAATAACCAAAATCCGACATTGGAAAATGCTTATTGCCTCTTTATTGCATGTCTACAATACACAGACAACATGGTACCTTCTGCACACAATAGCACAGTCCGTGCAGCTCAGGCGTGCTAAGATTACGTCAGAATTAAAATAAAAGGATACATAAGCAGACGCGAAATGTTTTCTCTCATCGATTTATATTTGTTGGAAAGTACAAGCCCTTTTTTGCACCAATCACGTTGGATTTTACATATATGGTAAATAGATAGATATATATATATATATGTGTTAATTGTCAGGCTGTGTGAAATGGACTCACTAAATATTTTCATTCATAAGTTACAAAGGTCAAAGTGGAGATAACCTTGTGATTTTGCTTGCGCTCTCATTGAAAAACAAGAATTTTGTTTTATAATTTACAAAATATGGTACTTTTTTTTGGAATAATTAAATGAAAAAGGTCTCAAACTCAAAAGACAATGATGAATTCAAGTTGTCTCTTGAAATGGAACAAAATATTCACTCTTTAGTTATAACATTTGTAGTGCAAAATATGTGATTTTTCAGAGCGTTTTGCAATTAAGGAGATTATTGCAAGCGTATGAACCAAACATTCCCATATATATAGCCTATTTTCATGGGTCGCAGCCTATTTTCATGGGTCGCAGCCTATTTTCATGGGTCGCAGCCTATTTTCATGGGTCGCAGCCTATTTTCATGGGTGGCAGCCTATTTTCATGAGTGGCAGCCTATTTTCATGGGTTGCAGCCTATTTTTCATGGATCGCAGCCCATTTTCATGGGTCGCTGGCTATTTTTTATGAGTCATAGCCTATTTTATAGGGTTATAGCATATTTTCATGGTTTATAGCCTATTTGCATGGGTCATAGCCTATTTGCATGGGTCATAACCTATTTTCATGGGTCATAGCCTATTTTCATAGGTTATAGCCTATTTTCATGGGTTATAACTTATTTTCATAGGTTATAGCCTATTTTCATGGGTTATAACTTATTTTCATGGGTTATAGCCTATTTTCATGGATTTCAGCCTATTTTCATTGGTTGTAGCCTATTTTCATGAATCATAGTCTAATTTCATAAAGTTTCTAGTCTAATTTCATGGGTTAAAGCCTATTTTTATGGGTCATAGCCTATTTTCATAAGGTTTTAATCTAATTTCATGGGTAATAGCCTATTTTCATTGGTCATAGCCTATTTCCATGGGTCATAGCCTATTTTCATGGGTTATAGCCTATTTTCATGGGCCATAGCCTATTTTCATAGGGTTATAGTCTATTTTCATGGGTTAAAGCCTATTTTCATGGGTTATAGCTTTTAGTCTATTTTCATGGGATTTTAGTCTATTTTCATGGGTTATAGCCTATTTTCATGGGTCATAGCCTATTTTCATGGGTTATAGCCTATATCCATGAGATTTTTCATGCCTATAGCCTCTTTTCATGGGTTTTAGCCTATTTTCATGGATTGTGGCTTATTTTCATGGGTCATAGCCTATTTTCATGGGGTGTGGCCTATTTTCATGGGGTTTTAGTCTATTTTCATGAGTTGTAGCCCTATTTTCATGGGTTGTAGCCTATTTTCATGGGGTTATAGCCTATTTTCATGGGTTATAGCCTATTTTCATTGTTTATAGCCTATTTGGGTCATAACCTATTTGCATGGGTCATAGCCTATTTTCATGGGTCATAGCCTATTTTCATAGGTTATAGCCTATTTTCATGGATTATAGCCTATTTTCATGAGTTATAGCCTATTTTCATATGCCCTATAGCCTATTTTCTTCCAATTAAGATCAAATTGTTGCTACTGTACTTGTCCATTATATCTTTCAGTGTATACATGTCTATGTGTATAGATCTATACATATACATGTGGGCAATTCCAACAGTAATTCATGTACTACATCTCCTCATCATTTTAAGTCACAACTACCAAAACTGGTGGGCAGGAAGAAATGAAAAATAAGAACGTCATTCACGGCATTGATGTATAACATTTTTGAAATTTCTTTTTTTAATAAAGGCATTTGATAAATAAACAGGAACAACATCATTTAGCTGTGGACTCTTTGCTTTGGTTAGAATATGTATATACTGGAAGCCCAAATAATGAGTACACCAAGCAGTACAGCCTGCTTAAATTACAGTATATTGCTGGATTTAAAAGTTCATGGAAATAGCAACAGAGCCAATGATTTAAAAATACAAATTTGTAAAGTAATCAGTTAAAATTATCTTCATTTTCTTATGTAAATCTATCTTTTTCCCATCTTTTGTGGGGACAGTGGAGTGGAGTATTTGATTAAAATTCACAACCTTGACCGTTACCCAATAGTGAACTGCTCAAATACTGTAAGCACAAGGGACAAATAAATTAGATCTTGGGCATGTCTTCAATTTATACTGTATAATTGTTCCATTAAGCCTAATCAAGAACGCTTATAATCTATTCAAAAACAAAATAAGTCTTCGTAAAATATTGCACAACCTTTCTACTTAAGATTTCATGCTCTTTCTGAAGCACAAATTTGTTGCATGTCATTAGAAAATATATACTTAGGTAAGTACTTAAAAGAGCAGGCCTAAAATATTCCTCATACAGTGCCTTCAAGCCTTTCAGATATGATAATAATATTCTTTCAAATATAAAAACATAAATGGCTTATTACAATAGGTCAGTAAAAAATTAAATCAAATAAGCTGACCATGATTTAAAATGAAGTGATAAATCATGTTTGAAAAATAATTGAACTATATCTGACAACTTAAACAAAAGCTACTTTGGCTATTTTCACCAAGGTTAAGAAAAGTTTATCATCATAAAGTGAGTTGATTGTATAATGACATCATCACAACCCATGCAACAAAATGCAGACACATATAAAAATAATTAGAAATTTGAAGTTAGTATTTCTATTGTCAAAATGGACTTGAATAAAGCCTTCACATTACCATTATACCTCATTTTGGGTACTTATAGAAGCTATTTAAGTCTCACCTTGACAATTAGCTACAATGCATGTTTTTACAAGTAACAAAGATTAGAAAAAAAGTATTAAGACATTTATGGCCATGGTTGGTAGTTGTAAGTATCAACCCAGGTAATTAATAAAGCAAAAACAACCCCCAATCATACATATCTGAACTGTTCCATAAAACTCTATTGTTATGCAAATCACAAAATTAATATAAACACAACACTTTATTTAATTTGCCTTAGCATAATCTGACCACATCCTCACTACTCCTAATAAATATAAGCAAGTATTCTAATTGTTATGCAAATATGCTAATTTAAATGAATACATAACTCTCAATACTCATCCATTAGCTTCAATGCTTTCCATACCTGTGGCAGTACAATTTGTGAATATACATGTAGAGCATTCCTAACTTAGTAATAGGCAGAGGTCTACCATTCTGCATGGAATATATTATGCAAATAACCTGCTTAAATTAATATACACACATCATCTTATCATTCAACATAACCAATTGTTTGTTTGATGAGGGCTTAACGGCACCACAACATCCTGCGTAAATAACAATACCACACCCACCCTAATTTAAGAAATATCAGAGAAACATATATTTCCATTGTTATGGAAATAGGCTAATTAGTATATCGACACCCCCCTCTAAAAAAAAATCATGCTCATTTATTCCTCTACCCCTGTGCCACTTTACTTTAATGTACACCATTCATAAATTAAGTTAATCTCCAAGAGTATATTGTTATGCAAATAATCTAATTAATAGGCACACTACACCACTAAGTGTGAACAATGCTTTTCATATAAATGATCATTTGTGTAAGAAAATCAGCATACCCACCTTAATTTACGAGATACAAATGTTTATTGTTATGTAAATAAGCTAATTAGTATGCATACACAACACCCCAATCATGCTCATCTGAACAGTACCAATGTCCCCTGTGCCAAGTTATGTAAATATACACAATTTATAACTTAAGTTATGATTTCCGATTAAAGATTAAAGAATTTGCAGGTCTATTGTTATGCAAATAACCTAATTAATAAGCACAATACACCTCACCATTAAGTGTGAACAATGCTCTTCATATATATGATCATTTGTGTATGCAAAATCACCACAACCACTTTAACTTAAGAGATATCATAAATACAAATATTTTCAATGTTATGCAAATATGCTAATTAGTATGCACACACTGCCCCCCCCCCCCACCCCAATCATTCTTAACTGAACAACACCAATGCACTCTACTACTCTGCCAAGTTACATGAATGTATACCATTGAAAACTTACGTTATGATCTCAGGTTAAATATTTGTACAGAAGTCTATTGTTATGTAAATAACCTAATTAATATGCACACTACACTTCACCATTCACAATGCTTGGTCACATATATCATCATTTGTGTAAACGAAATCACCACACCCACTTTAATTTAAGGGATATCATAGATACAAATACTTTTTATTGTTTTCGCAATTTAATGTACTGGTCACCGCACAATTACATGGGTGATGTTTTAATACATGTTTTTATCGCACATACATGTATTTATCACATATACTGTTAATTACTCAAAAAAATCTCTCTTAAATTGTATATATATTTTTTGTATTTCATCCCGTGAATTCCCTATTTTCCCGCAGTTATAACTGCCGGAACCGTAGATTTCTTCCAGCTCCGGGAGAAAGTAGAGTAAAGTGTCTTTGCCCAAGGACAAAATACAGCGCTCACGATGGGAGTTGAAACTGGTACAGAGCATGACCCTTTAACCAATTAACCTCTCAATACAATACAGTATCCGTAGGTTATTTTCACACAGTTACAGTACAATACTTTCTATCGGTATCAGTATTTCAATCTGCGGTTGTGCAAACGTGGTGAAGTAAACATACCTTTGATAGTGTGAGGGCTTGTTTATATCACCATGCATCACACAGGGTTGCAGGCTTGACAGCTTCAATTACATCACCAGCATTCTATCTATCTAACACTTTAAAAGGTTTTTTGTTTGTTTACTTATATCAGTTGTTCGGTCCACACCCCGAACAGGAGATCTCTTAATAGGGTCATTATAACTAATGCTGTCACTACTTGGCTATATTATGTATCGATTATCAAGGAGAAAAATATCGCAATATATCGGTATATCGCGATACTTTCAAGGAAACTGACTCACGACACAATCGCGTGACTATTACGTTCATCACACATGTTTGGTAATTCAGCCAACGTGACCATGAATAATCAAACTGAGAGGCATGTTCTTGGCCAATTTTTCATTCTTTTTGCCAACACTGTACTTACATCGGAGCGTGCCAGTGTGGGGTAAAGGAGCACAACTTTCAATTATATTTTTATGTTTCAAGGTATTTTTGTTAATGGCCTAAACTTGGCTTTGACTACCATAATGTACGAAGTAGCTTAGTGTAGTTGCATGAAAATTTCTTAGTGCTGTATTAGTTTTTGATACCCCGATATGTAACATATTTCATGTCCTGGGAAAAGAAACATCGCGATATCGCAATAATTAATAATTTACATGTTAAAACAGCACTAATTATAACCCACAATGCATCTTTCCAAATTCAAATCTCTCTAAAGAAATACATAACAGTAATATAGGTATAGTAATATATAGATATAGGTATAGTAATATGACAAACGGATAAATGGTGGCAGAAACATAACCTCTATTCAACTTTGTTGGCGGGGTACTTATTATTCCCTATGGCAGTTTTCAAAGCCAAGATCAAGCAAATACTGCAAGAGATGTTTTTTTTAAATTCAAAGAGCTTGCATCACAACTTTGCATATATATTTATATATATATATATATATATATATATATATATATATATATATATATATATATATATATATATATATATATATATATATACATATATATATATATATATATATATAATATATATATATATATATATATATAAATATATATATATATATATATATATATATATATATATATATACTTACATACACACACACACATACATACATGCATGCATGCATGCATACATACATGCATGCATACATACATACATACATATATATATTCATATATATATATATATTAAATATATAAATAAATAAATATAATATATATATATATATATATATATATATATATATATATATATATATATATATATATATATATATATATATATATATATATATATATATATATATAATATATATATATATATATATATATATATATATAAATATATTTATATATATTACAGAGTCATATATCTCATCATTTCTATATTAAGCCTCCAAAACATGCACCAAGCCAAGGATATATATATATATATATATATATATATATATATATATATATATATACATATATATATATATATATATATATATATATATATATATATATATATATATATATATATATATATATATATATATATAATCAATTTTCCTGACAATTTGAAAAGCTATAGAAAATGTACAATGAAATTCAAAGGTCTGACTACTTTCCAGCTAATTAAAGTCTGTCCCTGGTCTGACTTATAGGGTGACATGTTGATGGATACTGAGCTACAGTACTTCCCTACTTACCAAATAGATTCAGCAAAACACAACATTTGAACTTTTTTATGAAAATGTACTGTGGCTGTACTTATTTTCATGAAATTTTTATTTTGGTAAATATACTGCAATACCATACCTACTCTTAATAGATTTAAAATTTCAGCTATTTAAGATTATGCTCGAGATGGAAAGAAACTTTAATGTTAAAAAAAGAAGTTTTATATCATGATTATTTTTCATTGTTTAAAGATACATTTTTTGAAAAGTACAGTAAATTCATAATTTCTGACATTTTTTTTTCCTTCTATATTTTCTTTGAAATTGTTTACTTTGTAAAACTTCATTTTTTTTGATATATCTTGAGCTGTTGATTGTTATTGTTTTTACTTAATAAATATGTTTAAAAAAAAAACATTTGAACTTTAACAAGTACTGTAGGCCTAAAAATGTTTTAAATTTTGTGTAAATATTTTTTGACACAGATGATCAGATTTTTCCTTCAAATGAGCATATATCTGGATAACAAACAAAATTCATCATCAAACTTTGTAATTTGATCAATGTATTAAGTTGGTCAACTTGTACACTATTTATGGAGGGGCTGCTACAATCACCCTCCCACTAGACTATTCCTGCACATGTGGTAGCACCTGCCCACTAGACTATTCCTGCACATGTGGTTATACCTTTGATGTAGAGCCTGTTTTCATACATGTGCCAAAACAAATTGCAGAGTCATACAGAGCCAGGTGACAGATATTTGCATGTATAATATTATTCACTAAAGATATTAAACTGTGTACTTCCAGTACCTTACATTTGTCAACAGTGAAGCATGTACTGTATAGGATCCTGGAACTGATTACAGTACATGTTAAACAAGATAGCTCTTCTTCTGTATCTTGAGCTTTAATTTTTTTTTAAATATCGTATCCCCTTTTTAGTTAATTTCATTATAACTATTTACTCAATTTTAAAACTAGTTACAGGCCTTTTTGTTTATGAATCATTTCTACTGAAAATGGTGTTTATTTTTTAACAATGAAGGAAAGCAAAGTACACTTGATTGCAATACCGATAAATCTTTTAATAATTCATCTCGATTGAAGTGCTCCGATTTCCTTCTCCAGTCACCCTTCACTTTTATCCACTAGCGAATAGCAAATGAAAAAAAAAAACAGAAGGAAAATAATGTTCAAAGAATTAAATTGTTAGTATCATAGTAAATTATTATCATATCATGTTAAAAAATATGCAATAATACAAAAGCATGAAAATTAACTAAGGCCTACTGGTCACCATACTGCTAAGTTACTTTCATCAGGCCAAAGATAGGCCAAAAATTCTTGCTATTCTTACCCCTCTGCTACTCATTTTTAACAAAAGGATTGTGTAATTTTACATAATTTGTAAAGAAAATTATGTCAAAATTGGTGTAAATAATTCAGGTTCCACATCAAAGATCTTTGGCACATTAAACATTAATCTTTCTCCGGTGTGAAGTGGTTGCAGAACAGGGGGAAAGGGTTCATACCTACCCACCACCCTCCCCAAAAATTTGTTTCAACAGATTATTACTATGATTACCACTACTTGGTAGGCAAATCTCTCAGGCTAATTGATTTTCGTTAAGAAGACTCATATTTTAAGCTGAAAATCAGCACACAGAAACTTCAATTTGTTTTACACCTTGTAAATATCATTATAACTCAATTGCTTTCCTAAAAGGATACAGATTTTTCATTCAAAAATAAAAGTTGCGACATATTTTCTGTGAGCGTCTTGACAAAAATGTAATATGCACGTAAGCATTATTTCCAACCAATAAAAAGATAGAACACTTACATAAAGAAATTATGGACATAATTTGAGTGTGTAGCTGCATCCTCCGTGCAGCCTTAAGCGTATGAACGCACCAGTGTGCGTCCTACGTGCATGCTACTTACAACGCATAGAATTTGTACGTATTAATATTAACAAAAGGGCATGGAGATAGTCCAATTCAAATAATTATAATAATGCGCAACAACGCAATTATCAAGTCTTGTAATAAACGTGCATGGTGATTTTTTTTGTATCTGCGCCCGTTTTGCCCCTCCCTTGTTTAACTTGTGGTCGCACGTTTGCAACACTATCATCCTGTGCACAAGCCACTAAAAATTTTCCAAAAAATTGACCATTTTTACCCTTTTCCACAAAGAATTAAGGAAATCTACAAAAACTGAAGTTAAAAAAGTTGTTTAGCTTTATGTCTGTATGGTTACATTAGGCAAAAGTCAAGGGCGTCGGTGTTAATTTTCATGCTCTTCTGTGAACACTGTACAGTAGGAGAGGTTATGTATTAGCAATCATGTCTATATAGGCCTAGAAGCAGAAGCGCACACATTAATTTCAGGTTATAGCCTGCACAGCCTAGCCAGGTATGGTCCGAGATTCCTCTGACAGTGGGTTGGGACCGTTAAGCATCCATTTTACTCACTTTTTAACATTTTTTGTTATTCTTCCTTTTCTTGTTGGTAGAACTTAGGCACCTCTGTTCCTCTTGTAAAATATACCATCCCTTCTTGTGAATCATCTTCTGCCACAAGATGTTGTCTGGATGACTTGATGTTTTCATTATACTGTCCTAGGCCTAACTGTTATAGGCTTAAGTTTAGGACCTAACTGTATTTCAGGTAATAGGCCTGTAGTAAACATTCAAACCAAAGTAGCCTAAATGTTGAGACATAGACTACAGACAGTATTGATACAACTTCTTGCAACACTGGCAGATTAAAAATATTTTTCTGGCCTAGGCTAAGGCTGGTACTCCCTGTAGTATCGTCAGACTGATGCCAGCCGTGTTTATAGTATGGGTGCCGTTGGTGATTGCTGGCCGTCTGAGGGTACTACAAAATCCTATAACCTCCCGTACTGTTTTAAGCGGTGTTAAAAGTATAGGAAAATCTCAGTTTTAAGATCTTTATGAAAACGAAACCATTTCACCTTTTTTTTCAGCCACAATGATTAGAATCGATGTTTGAAGCTCATCCATGTCTTCAAAAACTGTTTTTAAGGTGATTTTAGTTAGTTTTATTAGATTATTTTGGACTACTATTCTTTCCGTAAAAATCGTCTGATGAGCTCTCCAGAGTACGGTCAAAGTTCAAAACACTGCCATTGGGGCTATAACATTTTAGCGGGGGTAATATGTTTTAGATTATTTTAGGAAAAAATTAAGATAATGCCTTATAAAGTTCAATTATGTAATCTAAACATTTCTTGATGTTTTATTTATTTGTTTTTGCACACATATTTTTTACCAAAACTATTTAATAAAATTATATGAACCAAAAAATTGTTGTCAGTGAGAAATCCACCTGCAGTTTAGTTAAACATCCTAAAACTTATTTGTTAAATAATTTATCAAACATGAGGTGACTTAGAAAATGGAGACTAAAATATGAATCTTGGAGAACTTTATCCTGTCGTGGTGCTAAATAGGTCAAGATTTAGGAAAAGTTTTTTGGAAAAGTGTATTATTTAGATTAATATAAGAATATCCAAAATGTAAGTTATTTTTCAATAATCAATTTTCTACGTGTGAATTTTATCAAACATAGGATAGGAATTGCACCTAATAACAACCCTCGTACGGCAATCCCAATGTCAACCCGTACTGAGGGATGTGTATAATAACTAGGCTAAGGCCTAACGTTGCAAACACCTCCAAACTGCAACAGTCAGACAGTACGAGAGGAATCTTGACCCAAGCTAAGCTTCAACTGCATAACAATAATTTTAAAACTTATCGGAATGAATTTTGAATGAAAAATAACTAGACTAGATACCTGTTCTCTATTTCCAGCCATTTCTCGATGTTAAGTAAATGTTAATGAAACTTGAAAGGACCACCAAAGTGATGCTAACTCGACTCTATCACATGCAAGATACAGCATTAAAATACCAGTGCAGTTACAATACGCCTACATCAGACACTGCCATGAAACATGCACACAATGTTTACATTCGATTCAAGGCCAAGTCAGGTCAAATGGGCGTGTAGAAGGCAAAGCATTGTATTCTAGCAGGGTCTTAAAAACACCCTGATTCTAGGAAGTAAGTATCCAAGAACATCCAGGAACGTTGCTTTCTGGATTTTATGGTTTTTCAACCTTACAAGGATGTTGTCACTAATTTTGCTCTGTTCCTGTAACTTCGACTAAGGACCTGTGGAAGGTCCTTTCTTCGACCAGGGAATGCAAGTGGGCGTGGGGTGGGCAAAGCATTATCATTATATTAACTTAACAGGAGGGAGCTAGCTCTATCCAATACAAGAACATCAAGGAACTTGCTTGAGCTTGATTTTGATACTCTTTCAATCTTACAAGGGCGCAGTGACGTAGCCACGGGGAGAAATGGGGGTCCGAACCACCCTTTTCGAGGAAATTTTACTAACAAATTGGGATAATCTTTGTTTGCTTTTTTTTATAGCTATTTTGCTCTAAAAAACAAAATAGCCCTCGACGACGACGAGTGAACACACAATGACGGGGTCGTCACCTGCGTATTCGGTTATGATAGTAACAATGCTATCACGAAACGCTTAATACGACGAGAACACAGGTACGACGTAACGTACGACAGACATAACATCGACAACCAAGTCAATGGACACGGCCCAACCCAGGCTTGAACCCAGTGCCTCGTGGTCTGTAGACATGTATGATAACCGCTACACCACAGTAGGTAGACACAAAATTGCCCTCAGAAGTAAGCTAAATTTGAACACTTCGTCTTGAGAGGGGCAGGGTCTAGGACCTTCTGAATCTGAATCTGAAACGGTTAAGTCGGCAAAAATCCTTCAAGAGGACATGAACGCCAACCGAGCGTAAAAAGTATGAGTAAAAATAAATCTCGGACGTTTAAATTGCTGGCTACGCCACTGCTTGTTGCCACTTTTGCTATAGCTGTTCCTGCAACTACGCTCAAAGCTTGCTTACCTAACTTGACTTTGAGAGGTGAGCGGAGGGAGACGATCATTAACTTGGGGTACGGGGACAAGGCTTCGCCAAATAATTGCTGTGCCTCCTCCCCAGACTTAAGCCACAAACGCAAAATGACGTCATCCGGCGGTAATTTTTTAAACAAACCAAATTTTTGTAGGCAAAGCACAGCGCAAACTACCAGATCGTATTCACTTGGTCGGAATTGCGACCTAAGGTCATCAGACCGCATAGCAAGCGGCGCATCCGCCCGCATTGGAATAAAAACAAAGCGATCAGCTGTGTTTGTTTACATGCCATAGATACCGCACACAATAAACGCATACGGTCTTGCCCACGTGTATCGCGCAAAGGTTCGTTTTCACTCCAAAAAATGATGTCATCTCCTGGATGTGACGTGCCCCGACCAAGTGAATACATCGCTAGCTCGCGCTGCAGCTGCGAGTCAACGAAAAACGTAAACAAACAAGACTAGATTTCGGTGATTAATCTAAGGCAAATTTTGCCTCTAAAATGTTTTTTGACTTATCAAAAACCGTACATATTTCACTCAAAAAAAGCTGTAATTCTATTCTGGAAGCCTGATTTGGCGTCAAAACCACAATTTTTAAATCAATTCTTACGAGATGATAGGCCTAACTTTAAAATGTTAGCGAACTTTTGCCTAGGGGCTAACGTTAGAGCTGATATACGATAACGCTAAACTTCTAAGTTTCAGTCTTATCGTTACAAGTTACATGTCTAGCTGAAGTAGACTTACTTTAGTCTAAGTCTTAGTTGGTGTACTTTTTTTTTGCTGAAAAAAGAAACAAAAAATTAAACGAACAACAAGTGTAGAATTCGTTAATTGATTTCGACTAAATTCCTTTTCAAAGGCCTAACTTAATAATAGGCCTAACGTTAGGCCTAGGCCTACACAATATTCAATTTGCATGGCATAAGATTCAACACAAACATAATACTAACGTTAATACTGACATGTAACAAACACTAGGCCCAGGCAAAAAATTAGAATAGAACTTCAGGGCATAAGGTATTTAGGCCTCGAAGTTAGAAAAAATATATGCTTTGATATTTTAAAAGGTTTTGGTGACTGCGTGATTTAGGTATAAATTTTCATGCTACAAATTACAATTGAATTCAAACTAGGCCCGGTAAATAAATTAAACAAGACAACGCAAATATGGTACTGCATTATTTGCCCTTCAGCTAAATTATAAACCTTTGCTTAAATTAAGTAAATCATTTATTTTTGCATGGTACCCACTCACTTTTTGACTACATTTAAGCCTATCTCATTAAAATATGTTTATGTACCTAGCCCACTATTATTTTTTAACTCTAAAAAATTAAGACTGTCTACTGACCTTTGTAAGTTGTAACACTACACGTGGCCTTTCATTTGACAAGCAGCACTGAAATGCTCATATCTAACTTTTTATTGACCGGCTACATTTGGGATGCAATGAAATCATGTTTGAGCCGAGCTTGATCCTTTTATATAAAAGATCATTGGTAATTAATTTTCTGGTTAAGTCAAGTTTAGGCCAAGTTAGTCGCAATAGGCCCATGATATACAAATATTGGCAATGGGTGTGGCAAAGGTCAGTCTTATTAGGAATAAGACCAGTAGTTTTGCCAACTACATTGGAAACAACATTACAATTTTCTGCGAGGATTGAGAATTGTGGGCACATTTGATTCCTAAAAACAAAATAATGATTGCTTAAGTTATATATCATATGTGATGGAAAAACCTTTTAGTATTTCTTGAAGTGAATATAAAGAGGGATGGCAGACCTGTAAAAGTCTCAAAATTGCCATGAAATTTGTACATAGGCCTACATTAATTTCACTTCATTAGAAAATGTGTTGCATGATTCTTTGTAAGAGTTATTCAAGAAAATTTTGAATTTCTTATTTGATAATATTCCATAAAGATCATGCTTTACATGCATGGAGGTACATAATAAGCATATTAATATATCAATATTTGGCTTCTTACATAGATAATAATTCAAGTTTCCTGAAAGTGTTTCACATTTTTCATGAAAATTTGGTCTTCAAGCATACATGAAATTAACTTATTTAGTGAATTACTAGTGTAGGCAAAAGAAAAGTCTGCATCGATGCAATGTTTATATGTTTTAATACACAATTAATATACTCTAATTTAACACACAAGTGCATGTACACATCTACACTACCAAGTTGTATAACAGGTACACAGCCTAATTCAAGCATTAAGAAAAATCACATTTGGATGATCATGCATATAGTCTGAGAATATGATCTGATGGTGTGATGAATAGACCATGTCTGGGGTTTTTTTCATTCATATTTCTCATCATTCAGCTGAAAGCTGATTAAAGTGTAGTCAGATAACATCTGACTATATACGCTTTAGGTTCTACATGGCTGCTATACAATATGCAAGTATTGCTTTGCAAGTATACTAAGTGAGGTGTTGTTGTGTTTATCTCACTAGTTAAGGTGAGGTGTTTATCTTACAAGTTAAGATGACTGGCCTTCTTTAAATATATAAAAGCAAATATAAAATCAAACATCAGTAATAAATTGGCAAAAAGACAAATACAGCAAAAGTAACAAACCATGGTTAGAAATGTATGATAAAATCTGAGACAAGTTTAAGTTGGAGTTTTGTTTACTTGCGAAACAAACTTTCAGTCAAAATCACAACCAACTGCAGAGGATTACTCCCCACTACTATTCTGCGTAGAAATAATTGACTAAATTTATGCGTTTTGTACGATATTAATCATGAATCACGGTAAGATTAACCAATTTCACAATGATTTACCGATTCTCGAGGTCACACATCAGGGAATGTTGTGGTACACGGCGACGTAACAATGCTTTTTTGACGATCTCAAACTTTAGTCAAAGGGAAAAACAAACAGTCAGGCAGTCAATGGTATTTTTTGTCATTTTTAACAAATACTGATTTTTCTTCAAGTATGTTGTGTATTAGATAATAGTTTCCAATATATATAAGTACCATTAATTTTCGCTTACCGGATGAGGTGACACAAATTCATAAAAAATATCCCATTGACTGTGATAAAGTTTCCCCTCCAACTTAGCAAAACCGTACAGAGCTGGTACACAGTTACGTCAACCTCGAGAATAATCAATCGAGCAAAATATGCGTAGTTTCTATACGTACAGTTTTTTCACTGTGCCTACCAATGTGCGCGCCTGCGCTTGTAAAATACCCGAATGGTAAACAACTTTTAGATTAGGTACACCTTGCAAACGACAACAAGAAAGCAATCCACGGAGTTGCTGATCTCATCACTTTAAATATACAGCATAGTGGGGGGAAATAGCTAACAGGGTCACTGCATTGTGACTTTTGACCCCAGAGTTTATGGGACACAAGTTCATGTGCCAGGTACAACATAAGGTTGGTGTAGGTCTTGCCACTTTTTAGGTTTAAATATTCCATTAATTACCATTCCAACAATATGGGAGAAAATGACTTAAAGCGGTCACTAGTTTTGTGGCATTTGACCCCAGACTTACAGGACACAAGTTCATGTACCAAGGTATCATGGTATAACATAGGATTGGCACAGATCTCGCCCTCTTGGAGTTTAAAGTGGTACTAAATTATACAAATTACCTCCCCAATTTCCTCCCTTGCATATTTAACCTTTGGCCCAAACCACTAAAACAATATCTAATTTTTTTGGCATTTATCTTACCTATTATATGACACCACCCAAGGGTTAGATCACTCTTACTATTCCAAAACTATGAAGGGATGGGTAAAATTAGGGGTCACTAGCTGTGTGAACGTTTGACCCGAGTTTACGGGACACAAGTTCATGTACCACAGTATCATGATACAAACATAGGATTGGCATAGATCTTGCACTTTGGGATCTTAAAGTGGCTCAAAAATGTACATAATTACCCCCTAAAATCACATATTTGACCTCTGAACTCTGACCCTTATCACTGAAACAACTTCTGAAATTGTTCACATGTATCGTATCCTACTGTCTGACACCATTCATGCCCACGTCACACTTAACATTCGATAACTATGGGAGGAAATAATGAAAAGTGGTCAATAGCTCTCTGACCTTTTGACCCCAGAGTCTACGGGACACAAATTCATGTACCAAGGTATCATGGTACATCATAGGGTTGGTATAGGTCTTGTACTTTTTGAGTTTAAAATGGCGCAAAATTTTGCATAAACCTTAAATTATTTGTATGCTTTGTTAAAATGTTAAATCCTGCCCACCTATGAAATTTGTAAAGATACCAAGTAATTACTTCAAAAGATACAGCCATCACCAAAAATTTGTTTCTTTTGACCTTTGTACTCCAAAACCTTGAAGACAAAAGTGCCGGGCCAGGGCGGTACCCGTCCACCCATTTTGCTTCATGTGTGTATTACATTTTTTGAGTTATAAGCGACACAAAATTAATTGTTGCATAAGCACGCACGCACACCCACACGCGCGCGCACACACACACACGGACGCACGCAAAAATCACAAAATGTTGTCCTGTTCCCAAAACTTATGACCCCTAAGCCCTAATATGAGGTCATCATATTGAGACCCTGGTGGGCCCCAACACCTCTATCAAGGGGGTTGCCATGTAGTGTAGGTAGTTATTTGCCTATGCAGCAAAGTGACTACAATATCTCATCCCCACATATATGTATATATGTGTGGGTGATGAGATCAAACTCAGCATTGAAAATTGTCACGAATGACTCCGAGTTTAACAATTTTCTGTCCTTTGATTTACCATCCCCAACACATAATTATTATCAGTTCATGTTCTATTTTTTCACTACTTAAAGGATAAGTTCAGTGGTCAAGCGTGTTCATCTTATATGAAAGAGGACTTCCAAAGAAACAAAATGGTGAAAAAAGCGTTCAAAAATCATATTTCGTTCAGGAGACTTCTAAGAGTAAAGTTCTTTACCATTTGGGTAGAAATGACTGGAATCAGATTAGTTGTGATGTCACAGCCTCAGATTCCTCAAAGTCTTTGTGTATTTTAAAGAAAGTTTTTTTTTTTAACTATTTTAATTATTTTTCCTCAAACTTTCTTCGGGTGGTATATTACAAATACCCTTCCTAGATTCAGTTTTACTGACTTTTTTGACAAAATATTTTAGAATACATAAAGACTGAGAGAAATCTGAGGCTATTAGTCTGATTTCAGTCGTATACACAAATGATATCAAACTTAAGACTTAAATATCTCTGAAACGAAATAAGATGTTTTTTTAATGCTTCTTTCCACCATTTTTCAAATATTTTTATGTCCTCTTTTGTATAAGATAAACATGCTAGACCACTGAACTAATTCTTTAAAGAAAAGTCAAATTTTGGTAATTGTTTCAATACTTCTCTTTGCTAGTAAAGCTTCATGATTTCATGATTTTGATTTGAAAAATACCAGAAATCAGCATCCTGGGGGCACCGTAGTCCAATTGCAAGGCTGTTGAGAACCCTCAAATTTTAATTTTGCACTAAAGATGCATCCATATATCAGCACGGCAGCATTTTTAAGAGGGGAAGTATCTTACCCGAATAAAATTATTTAATTCTCGTGAAATGTTGCTCGATTTCAACTTTCTTGACTGCAAACTACGTATACCATCACCGAGCAGATGGCTTTTTTCTTTGCTATATTTATGCTTTTGTGATCCAGTTCACTGTTTTAAAGTTGACCAGGACATGATCCACTGATTCTGCCACCTATTGGCATGATTGGAAACTCAAATTCTTTCATCTGAGGTGAGTTTTAATGTAAGAATTGGGCTTTATTCCGTTTTCTTTTACTGACTGGAACTGCTGAAATTGTGAAATCTTCATTGAAAATTTGCTTTCATTTTAAAACTATTTGGGGGAATCAAAATAACGAAATCTTCAGAGCTCTCTTAACCCCGTGATCCCTACTGTCACAGGCTCGATCTGGACGTCGTTTGGCGGCATATAATGCATGTGTTGTTGTTTTTAATTCATTTTTTAAAGGTCGATGTTATGGTATATGCCTTATGGTCTATGTCATATTGACATTATTACACTAATACTAGTAAATTCTCCAGTACGAAAGTCATTCATCTTATTAATGGTCACATGCACCCAGAAATGTCATGACTTTGATTCTACTCAATTGTAACATCTCCCAGCTGACGAACTGGGACACTTCAAGCAAGAATTCACCGCTGACAACATCTGGGTCATTTGAATTGTCATTTGTCAATGTCATCGGTGGCTCACAAATTTGATGGTATAAATGATTAACTTTCATAGAGGAAAGTCAGACTGTGAAACGAGGCACTCCGTTCACTTTATACATTTGATGAATTCCAATTCTTGTACCAGCTGAAGCTTTCTATCAACAATTGATTCATATAATTTTCTCAATTAAATAGTAATATCTGCTCACAAGAAGTATTTGAAGTTTGATAAACCAAGTTTTAGTTTAAAAGGATCCTTATACATTCTCGCGAGTTATTACGCTTAAAGACTGAAAGGACAAAGTCACCATCATTCTGTATTTTGGAAGGAGAATTACCTCGAGGGACTACCCTATATCTTTTGGAAACCAGGGAAGTATTCCTGTCCTAAGCTTTTGCCGTTCTCGAACCCATTAACTGTAATTTTGTTCGTGTTTCGACATCATGTCTCAGCGAGGGAAGCCACTGTTATCCTGTCTCGTTTTGACGCCCCTTCTGCGCGAGGAAAGCCTAATTTTAATACATGCATGTATAACGCATCGACTCAGAGCCGGACCATGCCGACACCAAGAATCACGTTGACATCCAGAAGGATTCCGCAGTAAGATTAGACTAGCCTATTGTATTACCATGAACATTTGCATAATTGCCATTTTGTAGAACGTATTACCTAATGTTTTATGTTTCACATATTATACATCATTTTTCACTATACAAAAGTTGAGTTCTGTTTCTTTCTGCCGGCCATTTATTTTGCCGTTTAATTTCATGTTATTACTGGTCTTAGTCTATTCTGACTAGTTTTGATCTGACCTTAACAGAAATTGGGGGACTGGTTGGGAAGTGAATTATTCGAAATATTTTTCAATTATATCTTTTAGTTTATTCGAAATTGAAGTTCTAGAAAATGTGTCATCAAATTTGACACATGTTGTTTTTCAGAATTCGACTTTTTTAATATGTATGTATTTAGTTCAACAGTTTGATTGCACACATGTTTTATTTCATTTTGTTTATTAACAGTCAGTCAAAATGCCGTTTAATTTTGAAGAATTCAAGGTTACTCCCAGTGTGGAGTCTTTAAATTGGGCAAAAAAACAAAAACAATCTGGGCTGTTAGAACTACCAAAATTCTGATCCAAAGACAAGTATGACTAAGGCGCAACTAGTAGAAATTGTACTTCAACATTTAATTGATGAGTAGTTAGTTTCGAAAGATGCAAGGGAAAAAGTGGCAGGATCAGTGAGTTGTGAGCCTAAATCTGACAAGGTGGAGTTAAAGAGGCTAGAATTCGAAGTCAAAAAGTTGAAGTAGATAGTGAGATAAGATTAAGAGAATTAGACATTTCTAGTACCCAAAGGACCAATACCGAGGAAAGATTCGAAGTTTCCAAAGTAATAAGATTAGTTCCTCGATTTAATAAGAAAGAGGTATATGCGTGTTTTTCACATTTTGAGAAATTAGCCACTAATCTAAAATGGCCTAAAGAGCATTGGGCCCCACTTGTTCAGAGTGTTCTGGTTGGGAAAAGCTCAAAAAGCTTAAATAGCTTTGTCACTTAATGATAGTTCCAATTATGACAAAGTCAAACAGTCCATTCTGAGGTCCTATGACTTAGTTCTGAAGGCTTGTCGGCAAAATTTTCGAAACTGTAGCAAACAAGAAAGTCAAACGTTCGTAAAATTTGCGCGGGAAAAGGAAACACTGTTTACCAGGTGGTGTAATGCAAAATCAGTAAATGATAACTACCAAAGGTTGAAAGGATCAATATTAGTGGAGGAATTCAAACGGTGTGTCAGTGGGGATGTAAAAACACACCTTAACGAACAAAAAACTGACAGTCTCGAAAAATCCACAACTCTGGCGGACGATTATTCTCTGACACACAAAGCTAGTTTTGTTAAAACAAAAGTGTTTGCGAAGAAGAACACGTCAGACCCTAATAAGAATCAACTAACAACTTATCCGACAAATTTTTCAAATTCAAAGTCAAGTGATAATCAAAGGCGAAGCAAAAGCTCGTCCGTGGGTTGTGCCTACTGCAAAAAGCCAGGGCACATCATTTCTAAATGCAGAGGGGAAATGAGACTAAACCGTCTGCAAATGCTCTAACAAAATCTTTGATCATGAGGGATAATTTTAAACCGAAAATGGGTCAAAAGACTATGCCATCTAATATTGATGAAGATTATTTGCCTTTTATGTCGAAGGGTTTTATTTCACTGGTCGGTGATACCCATGAACAACCAATTACAATTCTTAGGGATACGGAAGCCTGCCAATCCTTATTATTAGACGGTGTTATTCCTTTATCTGAGAAGTCCTCAGTTGGAGTAAGTGTTCTCATTTCTGGTGTTGAATGTGGTATTTCGGAGACTCCTCTCCAGTATGTAGATCTTCAATCAGAATTATTTTCTGGCACTGCTGTTGTGGGCGTTCCGCCAAATTTGCCTACTTCAGGGATTACTTTTCTTTAGGAAATGACATGGCGAAAAACAAAATCATTTCATCATTTTCACCTCTTCCCGAGGTTACAAAAGTGCCTATTATGTACAATAACACAAAGTAAGTAGAGGAAGAATTTGTTTGTTTATTTCCAGCCTGTCTTACGACACCTTCGATGTCAAAAACTCAAAAAGAGTTCAAACTTCAAGATAAAGATGATTTTGAGTTATGTGATACATTTTTCGGCAATCTCAAAACAGATGACCGATTTCTTCTAATTCTGATTCTTCATCTAAATTTTCTATATCTGCAGTGGCGGATCTAGGACTTGTAAAAGGGGGTGGCCAAGAAGAGCATGAAGGGGCGATTTTAAGTTGTGGGAAGATATTGCCGCGTTTACGTTCGGTGTGGGGTTTAAGGGCCCCTGGTGGGGTCCAGGGGCGAAGTCTCGGCGGGGGTCCAGGGGGCGAAGCCCCTGAAATATCTAATATTTCAGATTTAAATTGGCCGCAAAATGACCCAAAACATGCTTAATGTTCAAACACATTTAACTCTTAAATTGTCAAAAAGTGTGGGATGTATACCCCCTGCCCATCTTTGATCTGCGCCCACGGTGGCTGAAGTGTGTCTTTTTTTAATAATTTCTGAAAGACTTAGCTCCTATTTATAACCGTTAAAGTAAGTCCCTGCGTTAAAATGATGTCCTACATCTTTTAATTCCCGCCCCCTCCCCAAAAAAAACCTTTCTAAAGTTTCTTGTTTAGAACACCTCTTTTTAATGGGAGGATCGTCCATGTTTTAATATATAAAACCACATTCGATCTATACTTAGCTTATGTTTACGCTTAGCTAGCTCTGCGATCTGCCGTGATTAACAAGCCGTATGTAGGTACTTAATGACACGCGCGCACACTTGCAAGCATAAACACATCTATTCGAAGGAAATGTACGAACGTAATTTTAACCATTGGTCTTCACTCTACCAGTTCGCCTTACATGATTTTTATCAATTCACACTAAAAGATTAATTAGAAAATTCTTATTGCTCAGGAAATATTATATGCGAGGTAGCATATGAAACTATTGTCCAATTATTATTATTTTTGACCGAAAAGGGGGTGGCTAGCCACCCTAGTCACCCCTAGGATTCGCCCATGATCTGATGCATGTAATGTTGACGAAAAGTCTTCGTCTGTAGGAATTCTAATGACGGGTGATGGCCATTCCGTTAATCCACCAAACGTTGGTCTGACGCTACATTAAAGCGGCATACTATTAATACAGACAGTTCTGACAATGTGATTAACAAATCAAATCTCGTTCGAGACCAAGAAAGTGATGAGACTTCGTCTCTTATAAATCAACAAGCTATCTCCGAAGAAGAAGCTTGTCAATTTTCTACTTGTTATTACAAGAAATCAGGGTGTTAATAAAAAAGTGGCATCTACCTGACATTTCGTCTGGGGATGAGTGCAAACTTTTCATCAAATAATCGTGCCAAAATGGTATCGAAATGAAATATTGAGTCTGGCACATGAAACGCCCCTAGTTGGTCATTTGGGCGTTAACAAAACGTATCGCAAAATTCTTAATCATTTCTTTTGAACGAAAATGCGCCAAGAAGTTGCCTAATTCTGCCGAACGTGTCAGCTGATTGAAAAACTAAACCAGAAAATTCCTCCTGCGCCATTGAAACCAATACCTGTTTTTAAGAACCATTAAGTAGTGTGATTATTGATTGTGTTGGACCCTTACCTAAAACAAAATCAGGTAACCAGTACTTGACGATTATGTGTGCGTTCACACAATTTCCAGAGGCAATTCCCTGAAGGAATATTAAAGCGCCTACAATATCAAAGGCCTTATTGAATTTTTTTACACCGCTTGGACTTCCTAAAACTATTCAATCTGACCAAGGCTCTAATTTTATGTCAAAATTATTTCAGCAAGTGATGAATTGGGAGTACAGCAGGTCAAGTCCAGTGCCTATCACCCTGAATCCCAAGGGGCTCTGGAAAGGTATCACTAGACGCAACATGATTAGGATGTTACTGTATGGACTGTGTCAAAGGATTGGAATGAAGGTGTGCATTTATTATTGTTTGCTACTAGAGAGTCAGTTCAAGATGTTTTCAGGTTTAGCCCATTTTAGCAAAGAGCTTCTACATGAAGCCCTTTGATTTGAGTTAGTTTTTGGACACAAAGTGAGCCGTCCATTAAATTTGATGAAAGAGAAATGGTTTGCGGATGAATCTAAGTTTCAGATTAATCTTCTAGATTATGTCAGTAGTTTTAAAGAGAGACTTAAAAAGCGTGTGAAATTGCTAAAACCAATCTTTGGAGCTCACAGAGTACGATGAAGAAATGGTATAATAAGAAAGCTAGGTGTAGGGAATTCTTTCCAGATATAAAGTCTTAGTGATACTACCTTTTCCAAAAACACTCTTCAGGCTAGGTATCAGGGACCGTATGTTGCAGAAAAGAAATCCTGGAAATAACCCTCTTTAGGAGGAATGGTCCGTCAATCATTCATGGGTTTTGCACAAAGTCTTCCCAAGCATATAATGTATAATAATATTTAGGCTCACCCAAAGACTAATCTGATTTGCTTCACTGAATAGCAGCTATGTGGCTTGTGCCTTAGATGAATGACCTATTGTGTACAGTGTAATAGTAACTGGTTGCTAACAAGTGAGCTGTTAATAGACTATGAAGATGCTGTCATTTAAAAAGGTATAGATTACCCCTGTGTTGTGTATGGTGTAACAATACCTGGATGCTAGTCAATGAATTGTGAAGTCTCTTAGATTGAATGGTGTAATTACCCCTGATTATGAGAAAATCGAGGGTGTCGGGTTGGAGGGTCTAAGGGCCAACAATTTTTTTGTGTAAGTGATGTTGATTATATTTGTTAGCACCTAATTGGCAAAAACAAAAGAGATTGTGTCATATCAATATGTTAAAGGAGTACTATGAGAAGAGTGATGATGTGTCAGCTGGAAAAGAGTTAATTCAGAAGGCTGTTCACACAGTTAATACAACTGATGCTCAAAACTGCAAAATTCGGATGTCATTTCCAGCCTTGACATCAAATTTTAACATTTGAATTCGAATGAACAACACATTTGGTTTTCATGATGTAGATGATAATGGTGCTTCGCCAATTAAACAGCACCCGTATCCAATCAATCCAGTGAAGGCTGAAAGCATGCAAAAAGAAATTGACTATATGTTTGAAAAGGACATAATTGAAAGAAGTAGTAGTGACTGGAGCTCTGCATGCATTTTGGTGCCAAAACTAGACAAATCTTTTAGATTTTGTACAGATTAAACAAAGGTAAATTCTGTCACAAAGTCAGATTCCTATCCAATTCCACGAATGGATGATTGTATTGATAAGATTGTGTATGTAAAATTTGTTACTAAATTTGACCTACTCAAAGATTATTGGCAGATTCCACTTACTGAAAGAGAAATGAAAGTTTCTGCATTTGCTACGCCCACTGGTCCATATCAGTACAAAGTAATGCCATTTGGTATAAAGAATGTTCCTGCTACTTTTCAAAGCATGATTAATGATCTCACAAGTGACCTAGATGGATGTGAAACCTATATAAATGACATTGTTGTGCACAGTACTATATAAAATAATCATTTGAGAAAAATTAGGTTTTTTTTAATGGCTTTCAACTGCCAATTTACCGTAAATCTTGCTAAAAGCAAATTTGCTCAGGCAAATGTTACATTTTTAGGTCATGTTTTAGGACAAGGACAAGTTAAACCTGTGCAAGCGAAGGTTAACAGGTTAAGGCAGTATCCAAATTCCCAGTTCCATCAAACAAAAAGGAACTCATGAGGTAGCACGGAACTAATAAGGTATCACTCCGCCATCCAAAAATGAGAACCCTCAGAGAAATAAAAATATTTTTGAGATGTTCCATTTCATGGAACAGGAAGCTGAGAAGTTGAAAATTTCAGGAATGGTAGAGAAAGGATAGGACTTGACTATGCATATCCAAACTTGACGATATTTGTTTCAATAAAAATTTCATTGGGGACTATTTTACCATAAACCCACACCAAAATTTGAGTAAATTGGTGAGGGTGTATTAGCCTGAAAAAAAAACCAAAACCTCTAATTACTTCTATTGAGAGTACCCTCTGCCGAGAGATATTAGATGGTATATATATATATGTATATATATATATATATATATATATATATATATATATATATATATATATATATATATATATATATATATATATATATATATATATATATATATATATATATATATATATATATATATATATATATATATATATATATATATATATATATATATATATATATATATATATATATATATATATATATATATATATATATATATATATATATATATATATATATATATATATATATATATATATATATATATATATATATATTGATATACATATATATATATATATATATATTTATATATATATATATATATATATATATATATATATATATATATATATATAATATATATATATATATATATATATTGATATACATATATATATATATATATATATATATATATATATATATATATATATATATATATATATATATATGAATATATATATATATATATATATATATATATATATATATATATATATATATATATATATATATATATATGTATATATATATATATATATATGTATATATATATATATATATATATATATATATATATATATATATATATATATATATATATATATATGATATACATATATAAATATATATATATATATATATATATATATATATATATATATATATATATATATATATATATATATACACACTTAAAGGTAATTGGTAGTTTAAATATGAATATGGCATATGTTCTAATGTTTGGAATGGTCTGATTTAAATTGTTAACAAAAATAAAGTTTGTTTCACACCTTTTCTTTTCTTACTAAGGAGGGGAGATTTATGGTATATACCTTATGGTCTATGTCATATTAACATAACTACACTAATATTAGTAAATTTTCCAGTACCGATAGTCATTAATCTTAAACATGTACCCACAAATGTCATGAGGTAATTTCCAGTTATTACTTGTCTAAGTCCATTCTGACTAGTTTTGATCTGACCCTAACAGTCGACATAGTAAAAATGTTTTTTGGGAGGTTTGTTTGAAGTCTTCTTTTATATGACGAACGTTTTATTCTTCCATTGTTTATTGTTCTATCTTGAAACATATTTACATTGATTCATCATTGCAAAATAAGAATACCATAAAAAAAAAAAAAAAATACATTTGTAAAATTTACACCATAAACATTATACATGACAAAATATAATGCTTTTGGACTCAGAACATGACAGAATACTATGCTATTGGAAGCACTACAGCGTACGTTTTAGGTATGGGTAATAATATGAAATTCATGAGCAAAAGACACATTCAGTTCTGCAAAGAGTTTGATGTTATTAATCTTTAAGGCGATGTAATACTCGACGTCAAACTTTGATTTAATATACTTATCAAAATCGCTTAAAGTAGTAACGGTGTTGCGGAAATTACATAAGTAAAGAAAGTGTTTAGCGTAGAATATGGTAAAATTATATCTTTGTGACTTCTTATTTGTAAAGCCAAAATAAACTACACGGTACTACATATTATTGGCCATTGATGACGGCAGATAAATACGGGCAATGCAAACTCAGAATGAACTAAGCTACAAATACATGACAGAAAAGGTGCTGCAAGGATTCAGCATGGTTCTCACAAAAAGTACATAAAGGATTATTATGCATTTTCATTTTACACAGATAAGAGTTTGTTGCAAAAAACGGTATTGGAAATAACGGATTCGAGTACGTCTCACGTACATTTGTAGCACAATTTCAAAATATGGTATTCCATTCATTACCTTCAATCGCAAAAGTTCGCTCCCAGTAACCTTTGGCATGAGGGCTGGATTGTATTCAAAATAAGTTATAGGTATACCGAACGGGTTACTTTATGATACTTAACAAGTTTAGTGAGAAGAACCTCCTGAATGTTATGGGTTGCTTCTTTGGTCAAGTTGTTCTTCCAAGACCTTGGTACTGCTGAGATGAATTTATAATAATGCGTGAAAAACAATGCAACAATATTGTAAAACCTCTTAAAGTCACTGTATGTATAAAAAAAAAAAAAGGCCCATCGTTATCAAGAATATCAGTAATATACCTAACACCTTTATTCAAGAGTAAATTATTGAATATTGTGTGATTATTAATTGGGATTAGGTGGTTATTCCAAATTATTTAGCAACTATAATTGTCCACAGGCGTGGTATACGAGCAATTGCTTCATGCAGGGCATACTTGATGAATAAAATCATTACTAATATTGCAAATGTCTTTATTTGGAAAATTACAGCGAAAAGATAAGATTTTCTATAACAATCATGATAAAATTCAAAAATACTTTCAAGGTCCGGAGATAATGGATATTAATGTACCGCTTAACCCATGCAATCTGAATGGCATCTAAAAAGTGTAAGATATTGACCATGTTAAGCCCGCCCAAATACAGATAGGAAGAGTAAGAGTATTTCTACGGACTTTATCGGGCTTGCCCTTTCAAATAAAGTTGAACATAGTTTTTTCCACATTTTTATAAAAAAAAAGAAGGTGGGGATAGGAGGACATTAAAAGAAACACAAGCTGAGAAAGCCCAACCGTTTTAACAATGGTAATTTATTGATTGGAGTCAAATCTCTCTGAGAACATATCTGCAATTGGGATTTAAGACGGGATAATTTGGGCAAGTAATTCAGTTCTAAAAATCAGCTTTATGGTGAGAAATAAATACTCCCAGACATTTGACATGATCGCAAGTAATATTAAAACCAAAAATATTAAAATCAGGTGGGACCTTGCTAACCAGAGACCCAATCGGAACGAAATTAGATTGATCGAAATTTACAATAAGACCCTGGAACCTGAGCAAAAACATGTAGCATATCAATGACCGCTTTAAGAGATGCATTAATAAAAAGCGTCGTATTATTAGCGTACTGAGTGACTTTAAACTCGTGATTACAAACTACTATACCCTTAAAACTGTTGTTATGCCTAAACATAATAGCTAACATTTCAACACACATAATAAAAAGGTAAGGGTTTAACAGACAGCCTTGCCTTACACCACGATTATTATGAAAGGTCCCAGACCAATGGTCATTGTTTTACACACATGTTGATGCCTTAGAGTACAGAGTACGGAACCCCTCTTGATGTCATTACCGAAATTAAAAGTATTAAGAACACCATCAATAAAGGACCACTCAAGCGCATAGGCGTAGGAACATGTTTTTCATTGGAGGGGTGGGGGTGGGAGTACAAAGATATGCTACAACACTAATTCAATGGTAAAAAATGACTTAGTTGAGGGGAACCATGTAGGTCACTGCAGCATTAGGGGAGGGGGAACGTGCCCCTTCTGTGCCCAGCTCCTACGCCTATACTCAAGCGTATCGAATGCCTTGTGTAAATCGAGGAACAACAAGAAACCCGGAATGTCATACACGTTGCAATAATCAATTACATCTATAATAGTGCGAATGCTTTCCCAATATAACGCCCTTTATAAAGCCTGTTTGATCTGAATGGATTATATTATTTAAAACACCCTTAATACGCTTTGCGATACATTTAGCGGGTGTGTCATAATCTGCATTCAACAAAGAAATAGGCCTCCAATTTTCTATTCTTTTAGGATCTTTGTTCGGCTTGGGAAGAAGCGCAATTATGCCTCGCTCCTGCTCACAAGAGACATGGCCACAGAAAAAAGCAAAATTTAGAGACTTTACTCAAACTTCATGCATGTTTTGTTTTATCATAATTTATTGTGGCCCCTACTTTTTTCATCTCAACTACTTTGTCCTCTATCCAAAATATCTGGCGATGCCACTGGGGAGGTTAATGTCTTAACCAATCCCATGCTCTCGTTTGATGTCGACGTTTAAAAAGTGGGGGTCCAGGCAACGTTATTTCTGAACACGAGGGTGGTCCGGATCTTTCAATATATTCTCCCCGCTGCGTATGACAGACTTTTCATGTAGGGGAAAGTTGTCTAATTTGAAGCACTAAAGCAAGATGTGTCGTAAAGCACTAATAAGAGAAAGAAATTAATCATCATTAGAAAGATCAACGAAAACGTAAGTTGCAAAAAGTTGTTCAGCTTGATGTCTTTCAGGCTGTATGGTCACATTAGACAAAAGTTAAGAGCGTCGGTGTTAATTTTTATGCTCTTTTGTGACCACATTAAGCACAATTCATTTCAATATACCTTTAATGCAGCGATAGTAGATGTTTGAAATAATTTCATAATGTGATATCAGATCTTTCTGAAATATCACCATAACTGGTCCTAATTTCACAGCACAGAGGAAATTTGGACCAATCACATGTGTAATATGAATCACATTGGTCTGTTTCACACCACAAAGGAAATTTGAACCAATCACATGTGTAATAAGAACCTCACTGGTCCATTTCACACCACAGATGAAATTTGGATTAATCACATGTGTAATATGAACCACACTGGTCCATTTCACACCGCAGAGGAAATTTGGACCAATCACATATGTAATATGAACCACACTGGTCCATTTTACACCACAAATGAAATTTGGACCAATCACATGTGTAATATGAACCACACTGGTCCATTTCACACCACAGAGGAAACTTGGACCAATCACATGTGTAATATGAACCACACTGGTCCAATTTACACCACAAAGGAAATTTGGACCAATCACATGTGTAATATGAACCACACTGGTCCATTTTACAACACTTACTGAAAAGGTTTTTCTTTTTTAAGAACTAACAATGGAAACATTAAACTTTAAAAAGTCATAGTAATTCTACATGTTGTATAAGAACAGGTATAAAGCAGACCTCCGTAGTGTAGTGGTTAGTGCTTTGTCCTCTCACCCGCACGTCTCGGGTTCGAATCTCGGTGGGTCTGCAACAAGTGAGTTTACAACTGGTTATCAAAGGCCGTGACAGTCTTGATATATTCAATTGATATAATGTCCATCACTGGATGCTTTCGGGACATTAAACCTTGCTATGCTAAGCAATATGAAAACAGTTGGAAAATATAATACACATCTTTTAAACACGGTTACAGTACTTCGATTAAGCAAACTTAAACATTCGGGCGTAATGTCGATATGTACAGATGTAGTGCACTTTACACAAACACTTATATCATCAATCTTAAAGCCGTTTAAATGTATAAAGAAAAAAAGAAGGCTGGCTGGTATTCAAGAAAGCAATTAATAAGTAAGCGGGGGGGGGGTGGCACATGTCTATCAATTCTCCTACCTTTTTTGCAAAACTTTTACATTGTACATTTTTGTTTATTTTTCGCATATATGCATATTTTGTAAGGCGCATTAGAATAAGTTATTTAGATAATGCGCCATATAAGTGTAATAAACTTAAACTTAAACTTAACCGCTTTATGTATGGAGGAATAATAATAGAGTTGGAAGTTAATTGAAAGTGACGTTTATATATTTTTTTCTCGCTATGTCTGGCATTAGGAAGAATCATAAAAGGTCAATAAGTTACTCGGTTCATAACGTGTACGAGCTTATGGAATAAGACACTATGTAGAACTATCATTCTTGGAATTATAGCTTCAGGATCCTGGCACCGTGACTAAAGTTGTGCAATTTGAACCACCGGCCATGTTTAATGCATGTGTCATGTGTTATATGGACCTCCACACATGACTGGTGTTTCAAATTACACTTGCGCATGTGCGATTACAAAGTTAAATAACACTAGACAGCTAAAGTTACTGAAGTAGGCTACTAGATATATTCATACCATGAGAAAGTTTACTAATCAAGTTTTACAAAAACGAAAATAAAGCAGTGATATCTGTTGTAAGTTGTGAGTAATTAAAGATCAAATTGTATCTACAAATAAGATCATCATGACTCGCATGGGCGTAGAAGGCGGGGTTAAAGGAGAAAATCCCCCCCCCCCTCCCCCACTTTACTTGAAAAATTAGACTATTTTCGGGCAAAGGTTTTAAAGAAATTCGGGCAAAAATACAAACAAGACACTTTTGTAATGTAAAGGGGTATTTTATCGGTGCTTCCCTTTGCCGATTTTGCGCCTGGAAGTTCAAGATTTTTGGGCAATTTCCCTTTTCCCCTAAATAAATTTGAGCTCATATGGCCATGATCATGAGTCAGAATCGTTAAAACATTAAAATGCAAAGAATAGGAGCCTTTCAAATATATTCCTACATGTGCCGATATTCATCAATGCTGACCTTGTAGCAATTGTATAGTTTAGTGCTGCCACCTATAACAAACTATTTCAAACAAACTATTTCAAACAAACTATTTAAAACAAACTGTTTAAAACAAACTATTTGAAACAAACTATTGAAACAAACTAAAACAAACTATTGAAACAAACTATTGAAACAAACTATTGAAACAAACTATTTGAAACAAACTATTTGAAACAAACTATTTGAAACAAACTATTTGAAACAAACTATTTGAAACAAACTTTTGAAACAAACTATTTGAAACAAACTGTTTGAAACAAACTATTTGAAACAAACTATTTGAAACAAACTATTCGAAACAAACTATTTGAAACAAACTATTTGAAACAAACAATTTAAACAAATAATTGCAGTCCAACATGTCCAAATTACACATTGGATCATACAACACAACTTCCGGGCCAGGGACGCGGATCAATTTTGGAAGAGTAGGAGGGGGGATGGAGAAGTAAACATGGCGAAAGTAAAAAGCACTATTACATTTATATTGAACCCTCTACTAATTCTAAACAATATTGGTACATAAAGTGTTAGGCGCCATAGGATGGGTCACCTCCGGGAGTTCTATCACTGACGTAGCTGTGAATCGGAAAATTTCGTTCATTCTCAGGCACTTTCCTTACAATTTCGGTGAATTGACTGACAATTTTGGGGAAATTTTGGGCTGCAAAAGTTTTGTTCATTTTCGGGGACTTTCTGTACAATTTCGGTAAATTTTTAGACAAGCTTGAGAATCTTTTTGTCAATTTTCGAGAAATTTTTTGACAAATTTGACCAGTATTTTAATCAATTTTACCAAAGTTTCCTTCAAGTCTTCATTTTCGGTAAATTTTCTTTAAGTTTAAGGAAAGTGCCTTCATTTTAGACAATTTTCTTCAATTTTCGGGACATTTCCTCCCTTTTTAGGCAATTTTAAGGAACTTTTTAAGAATTTTCTGAAAATATGTTGAAATATTTAGCAAAAATTTCAAATAATTTAACCCAGTGCTCCATCAATTTACCTAACTGTTTCAATTATATGTTTATAATTTTCCAATTTTACCTCCCAATCGTGAAAACCGGGAAGGTGAAATCCTCTTACAGTCTTAGGCCATACTATTTTGTTTTTGCACAACAAAAAAGTGTCTCCGCGGTCCCTGTATCCCCTATATTATAATTCTGAAATTCTTCTTCTTTTCACCTTTGTGTTAGTGAATGTGGCGTTTCAGCAACAGGGTCATTATAGATATTTAGATGTCCTCTGCCGTTTTATTGTGTAATGTCGGAAATGATATTTGAAAGTTGAAGCAGCACTATGCCCGTAGGCGGGATTTGAGGGGCGTACCCCCTTTTTTATCTTTGTATGGAGATTTGTGTCTTAGCATGATTTTGTCGTCCCCCTCCACACACACACACACTTTGACTTTGCCTCCCCCTCCCTCACTTTCGGTAGGCAAATCCCGCCCATGCATTGGCAAATCCCGCCCATGCATGCTCATACCGCACATTTACATTGCTAAAAGATTTTTAAATGCTAACACTCGTTTAAATGAGCCTGCCTTTTTCCCTCCCCAACCCTCGTTATAACTTCCTCACAAAAAAAACCACGAAATGGACGTTGAGGCAGAATGTGCCATGGAAATTGGAAACAGATGCAACGTCTGACAGTCTGAACGTCCGTACTCCTCAGACTGTCAGACTTCAACAAACAAAGAGCAGGGGCAAAGAATTTTGTAAAAATGAATATTAAATATTATTACTTGGCTACTACTTATTATAACTCCTAAACTATAGCTCCACCAAATTCCAAATAAGCTTGATCTCTATAATCATATATGTTTTAAAATATTCTGTATAGTTGGTAGTATATTTCAATTGTCGTGGTTAGGGAAAGAGAGGCCAAAATATTTTTCTTTCATTTGGACATTTAGTCGAGATACCGAAATGGATATATATGTCGTGATGCCAAAGTATTTTTAAATGTCACATATTTTTGGTATACCTGTTTACCACGCAGCAGCGGCGGCGGTTGAAAAGAAGAGAAGGGGGAGGGGAGGGGGATTCACAATAGAAATTGCGGACTGAAGCTTTAAGTAGGCCATTGTTATAGACTACGGCTTCCATCTCAGCCCCCAAATTTGTTTTGGCCTATTACTCCTCTAATCAGCTGTTGCCACGTCTTGTTGTCTCATTGTAGGTATATGGGGCAGTGTGTACGTGTATAGGCACAGGAAGAGGAACAGAAGGATCCGGTTCTCTTTATAAGACCAGGGCCGGGGAAGGCTTCCCCTCCCCCTTAGTTACGCAACTGAACCCACTTTTTCATAATTACGGTTGTCAAGGTCACTTGGATCCACTCATATTTTTGGACGCTTAAGTTGGGGAGGAGGGGTATTGTAACATGCACTCATTTTCCCGCTGACGTCACTCAATATAAAAGAATGAAGCAAGGAGATGCAGCATTAATAACAAGACAAAACGATACGCGTAGCTTTTTTCATAGGCGTACTGTATTAAATACCTGCCAATTATAGTATCGAATTGTGCAGTGGCCTAGCATGCAGGATTACATTTTAAGGAGTTTAAAAGAAGAAAGGGAGGGGGTGAAAATCCTTATTTAGGAAGAACTATATAGAAAGGCCAAGAACGTTTCAACCAACATATTAATATACTAATTGCCGATACCCAAGGGGTATAGAACGGGTCACTTCTCAGGGGGAAAAAAATCTCCCTCCAAAATGTCTTGATTTTAAATGGGAAAATCACACTGGTTTCATCAAACGTTGCTGCTAATCGGAGATTCTCGTTCAAATTCGGGAAATTTTGTTCAAATTTGGAAAATTTTGTTCAATTTTCTACGTTTTCGGGAAATTTCTTCATTTTCGAGAAATTTGATTTTCCTTTAAACACAATGTAATGGTCGTAGGTGTGCATGTGTAACTGTGTGTGTACAGAGCACAATCAGCCCAAATATTTAACTGCTTGCGGAAAAATTATTTCCCTTATATGAACAGTGGCGCCGCCACAATAAATTTATTGGAGAATAAATACAATTTTATGTATAAGTGTGTACCGCCTATGGTGGTACTGCGGATGCGAAGCGTGTGCCACAACGGTGTGGGGTTAAGAGACCCGCTTAAGGGCCCCTGGTGGGGATCATGGGGCGGAGCTACCGGAAGTCATACGTTTTTTTGTGGTTGAGGTGGCAGGAAATTGCTTAAAAATAAAAAATATACACCAAAACCATTTCGATTTTTTTGGGTTTGGGAGCCGTGCCCTATCTTATGGTCCCTTGCTGGCACCACTGTATATGAAACATCTTCCTACGCCACTGACTGGGTCTCCGTTTTCGTATTCCTGGGTCTCTGTTTTCGTATACCAGGGTCTCTGTTTTTGTATACACGGGTCTCTAGTTTTCGTATACTTGGGTCTTGTTTTCGTATACCAGGGTCTTTGTTTTCGTATACTTGGTCTCTGTTTTTTTTTTTTTTTGTATTCTGGTCTCTGTTTTCGCATAGCTTGGTCTCCGTTTTCGTATTCTGGGTCTCTGTTTTCGAGTGGGTCTCGGGTCTCGCCCATGTGTTATACAGGTATTACATTGTGATGCATTCAGCATAACAAAAAGAAAAGGCAAGGGCACGTCTGTATGGCTTCATTGAATTAGTGTACCTATTCAGAATCACAGTATTCAGTTTTCTTTTGTGTCCCCATTCAACCCTCTAAGCATTCCAAATTACGCGCTGTACCAGGTGCAATGTCAGAATGCTTTTGTTATGCAAATTTGTGATAATCTTCATACCATAAACCAATAGTTCATGATTTTGTAAGAGAATTCCATGCACTATTATAGGAAGTGTTGCCGCTTGTTGGCTAAACCAGAAATTTCTAAATAACTGAGTTTCCTTCTTAAACTGAGTTCAAATAGTGCACGATTCCACGCATACATCACCAAGGACCCCCCTTGCCCTAGCGTAAGGAGGCGAAGGAGGCGGGATGTCTTTTTGAAAGTTAAGACGGATGGGGGCAGAAGGTGCGCTTTTGAAAGTTGAAGACGGACCGGGGCAGGAGGTGCCATATCTAGGTCATTCTTGAAACTTGAAAACAATGTTAGAAATCTACTCACTCTAAAGATACACAAAATCACCAAACAAAAAGTATACATTTGGAAAAAATGTAGGGATGGGGGAGGTGCCCCCCCCCTCCTACATCTGCTATGATGCTCAACCATATGTATAGGAAGTGAGAACCTAGGGTACGTACTCCCACTTTTTCAAAAACTGACAAAAGCCCTTTTTTGAAAATGAAGTGTCCTTCAATTACTGGTAAAAAAAGTGCCTTCACTTTATTTTCTTCCCCCTTGCCCAGAGTTCCTTTTTACACCCCTGGTGGATGGGGTGCATTGTTTCGGTCAATGGAAAATTTAATAATCAATTTGTGAACAATTTTAAAGTGAAATAGATCCATGAATCAATTTTTTTAAAACTTTTATATGTAGGACTATCGATTCGAAGAAATAAGTTTGTTTTAGATTATTAAGTAAGATAAGATTCCGATTTTGTGTATTTCATGTTTTTGACCCTCGGAAAAATCTGGCTACGTGTTATTTGAAAACTCTTGTTGATTTAGAATAAGTTGAAAACTACGAGCTATCAAACCCAGGCCACGAACTCTCTGCAGAACACCAAACTGCTAAATTTGTAAAAGCTTAGATTTAAGATTTAAAAGCAATTCAAAAGCTCCATGCGCCTTCTACTATTGAGGCTGTTTTCTGAACATTCCACCCTCCCCTGATGAGGCTGGTCTCGCAACTTTCTACCATCCCCGGCTTTGGCTATTTTCGCAACTTTCCACCCTTATTGCATAGGCTGTTTCCGCAACCTTCCACCCTCCCCTGCTGAGGCTGTTTCCTAAAGTTTTCACTCTCCTCGGCTGAGGCCGTTCCTGCAACTTCCATCCTCCCGGGCAGCATAGATTGTTCTCTCAATTTTCCCATCCTTCCCTGACTGAGGTCAATGTTCTCGCAGTTTTTTACCCTCCCCGCATGAGGCTGTTTCCTCAGACCTTTCCTACCTACTGCTTCCACATTATGCTTCTAAAAAAAATACAAACGAGGGGCGGAGGGTGTTCCAGATCGGTGAAATGTAAAAATTTATTGGACCGCACAATTAGAGATGAATTGCTCAGCATTGTGAACAGTTGTGATTGCTAGGGGCAACACTCTTCTCTAGGGGGAAAGGTAAGGTGGAACTTTTAAATCAAAAAATGAGTATATTAAATTGCGGGTATCCCGGGGGCGTACGAAGAGTCACCTTTCATGGGGAAGAAAACCCGACAGTTTTCCAGTTACAAGCGGGAAAATCGCATTGCAAGTAAATTAAGTATCCATCAAACGTTGATGCTAATCGGGAAATCGCATTTAATTTTCGGGAAATTGTCTTCCTTTTTGGAAATTTTCCTTCATATTCGGAAAATTTTCTTAAATATTCAGAAAAATTTCTACAATTTTCGGGAAATCTTGCCAAATTTTACCCCAATTCGCAATAATTTAAGCAAATTTTCCGCGTCAATTGTACAAATTTTTTACATTGTATTTGAATCCTTTCCCAATTTTATCTCACAACTTGCAAAAAAGCATCCAACCGGGAAGGTGAAGTCCCATTATAGGGGTAAATTTTCCTCCACCCCTCTCCTTCGCTGCCCCTCCCCTCAAGTTGAATACAGCAATGATCGAAGAACACTGAAATAAAATAAGATAATTATTTGAAATGATGATATAAGTTTGCTGGTATAGAATCAAATAGAAATGTTGTATATATTGTTGGGAGGTACTAAGTATGGGCCCTGAGGCTCCAAAATTATGTTTGCTATATAGAAATCATCATTTTGAATACTGGAATTGTGATTCCATTCCAGTATGTGGCACAGAATAGATCGAAGGGGATACTGTGACAAGTTTTTCCTTAAAGGATTAGTTCAAGGGTCACGCAAGTATCTTATATGAAAGAAGACTTTAAACGAAACAAAATAGTGAAGAAAGCGTTCAAAAATCTTATTCCGTTAAGCAGATATTTAGGTTTAAAGCTGTCTTATTTGTGTAGAAATGACTGGTGTGGTAAGTCTACTATGGAAAGTTGGTGTCTTCATCCTCACATTCTTAGCAATCATTATTCTCATTAAAAATTCCCATTGACTTAACTCCAAATTTGGGTGTATTTATTATCACACCAAAAGTCCAGGATTCTCCCTTACTGTCAGATAGACTTACTTGATCCCTTAACTTAGGTGCATGTTTAAAGAAACATGCACACCCCAATTAGAACGGGGTAAAGACTAGTTTCAGCATGGTTATTAGAACCGCGACATGCAGTGCTAGCCAAGGTGAGAAAAAGTCCTCCCCGGGAGTGATGTGCAGTCATGATCTATGTTTCTTGAGTATATTGATAAGGAGAAACCTTTCGGATGTTGAGGATTCAACAATGATATTTTTCAGCAAGACGGCAAACTAAAATCACCAAAACAAACAAACTGTAAAACAAATACGAAATATTTTTTGTTTTGGATAAAGAAAAAAAAAGGAAAATGAAGAAAAAAAATGTCCAGATAATAAGGTTTTTAAAATAAAATTCACACCGAACTTGAAAGTAATATTTATTTTTAATATAGTTTTTGAAGATATATAATATATAACAACTCTTTTTTTTGTTTCCGTATTATCGTTACGTTTTTTGCTTCTGTTTTTGGAAGCAAGAAGGGGGGTGGGAGGGGGGGGGGGGAGGGAGGGGGAAGGGTGGGGGGAAATGTTCCATTGATTATTACATAGTCAAGGCGACAATTTCGTCTAAATGGGATAGAGAAAAATAAAACGGTATTTTTTTGACGAAAATATATTTTCAATCTAAGAATTTTTGCTGTAGGCCTATTGTAGCTTGTCACAGAAAATTTGAAATTTAGGATCGGATTTCTTTCTTAACAGCTTAATGTTCCTAATAAACCACCATATCGGAGAGATCTGTTATCCCACCATTCTATTTACATTATGTCTCAAGTTTTAATGTTACTGTCAGCATTGGCGTAGGCAGGTTTTTTGTTTGGGGGCTCATTGGTATGATTTTTGAGCCGTGACAGTATCTAAGCGGAGCGCCACCATGGTTGGCGCGTAGCGTTCAGAGAAATTTTTCCAATAAATGCTGCCTATAGATTGCCGGAAATGGCACTTCACAGGCCAAAAACTTGCAAATTTGAGGCTGTTTTTTTTTTTTATTGTTCACAATTTTGCCAGAATTTTGCTGTACATTTTTCCCGAATTCTTTGTTGCCCAGCATTTGATTTCCGATAAGGCATCTAGTGTATATTTCAAAAGTTGCATAAATGTTACAACTGCTGTGTGTCGTTCCACAGAACGTGTTTCGCACAACGTAATCAGGTGCTTCTTGGTCATGGAAATATCAGAGTCACTTTCTATGAGGCTCTTCAACAGATCCGTTTTTTTTTTTTGCACTTGCTCGAAAAGTCGATGAAATTTCTCGCACAACATTGCGGAAGCACTCAAATTTAGGCAGTGCATGGCGCAATGAAAATAAAAGGCCAATGGAGCTGCCTTTTTTATTGTTGCTGAAGCACCAACCCGTTCACTGGCCATGGATCCTGCCCCATTATAGCCTTGTCCCACACAAAGAGACAGATTCAAACCGAGCTCACAAATCTTTCTTAGCAACGTTTCTCCAATAGCTTTGCCACTCAACTTGGTGTCATTATGCTCAATTTCACCAGGATTATTAGATTTGATGTCAGAAATCAAGTCTAATACCATTACCGTGTCCTCGTGCAAACTCCAGAATCGCAAGGTGAAACATATCTTATAACAATTGCCAGTTGTTCCCTTTTTGGCGATCAATGTTTCATCAGTTATGATAGACCAGAACTGTGCTTTTTGATGTTAGCAACAACACTTTCCCTAAACATGTCACCAGCAACGCAAATAGGTTCATTTTGAATCAAGGATGATAGGTAGGTTGCATTAGCATGGGAAGTTTTTATATGGTCCTTCAAAGTAAATCCCCACTACGAAGTCGAAAACGAAGTAACCCTAAAATTTCCGTCATTTTCTGTTCCCGCCATCCTATTTTTCTGGACTGTGAACATATATTAAAAATGTATGTTTGCTTCACCCACACCGACGATGACAAATAGCTTTATAAAACTCGTGGAACTAAGCCTATATTAAAGACGATAGAAGAACAACAAATGGTCACTTATGTATACATATCATTAATATATTTACTGGACTGGGCATACATTACCTTCATCCGTGTTTTCCCTTTTCCTTTTGAAAAACCATATGCGAAGTGAAATTTTCAAAATTCAAGTTCACCAAACTTAATTACCGCCTTCAGAGTTTAGACAAATTGATTTATATTTGTGGAAAGTTTTGAGCAAAATAATGGGGCACTTGTAGTACTTTGTTATCGCAAAGCAGTAGCAGAATGGCGATATCTTCCATCGTCATCGCGTAAGAACAGGCTTGGCAAGTTCACGGCTCTTGACAAATTAAAATTGCGTCAAAATTTCATTTAAAAATTTGAATTATTTTTTGTTTTGTTTTACAGGGATACAACGAATTTACATTACAGGGAATGCAGGGAGATTCGCATTTCATGTATGCGCATCTGTACGATACATAGGCATATAGGTGTAATTTAATTTTTGTAAATATGGGATTGGGGCATGGCCCCGTGGTTCTCTGGCTACGCCAGTGACTGTCAGACTGTTATATATGCATACAAGGAGCAAATTATGGTTTACATGCGTGCCTTCGTGCACGTCCTGTGTTTCGCAATAATATATATGCCATGGCTTATTAATTACTTTATTAAAGGACAGTATACGTGTAATCTCTGTATCAGTCTATTGTTGGGGAAATTCAAACTTTTAAATCAGAATTCAAATATGCAATCATATAGTGAATTGTTACGTTACAAAAATAAAGAGGATCAAAGCATAGAGATCATATGGGATGAATAATGGAGTTAAAAAAAAAAAAACCGCCACGGTGTATACCTCAAAATCTGAATATGCTGTATTCATTATTCAAAATGATTGTTTAACCAGGGAGTTGCCATTCAGAATAGCAACTCCCTGCTTAAACTCCTGGTTTAACTCAGAATTTCATGTTCTGTCTAAAATACGATAAAACATGTTTTCTGTTGGAATTCTGTTTAGATCATAACAATAACTGTGCTTGTTGACACTCAAGAGAGTTTTCTACAAACAATCACTACAGAATCATAAAATAGACAACTTAGACCTGGTAAACCCACATCATTTGAGAAAAATCTGATAGCGGAAATAAAATTGGGAACGTTTTTAATACTTCAAATAAAAACAAACTAGTGAGACATTCAATTGTTGAAGGAAAACTTGCTTTTACATTTTCTTTAAGACGTGTGAAGAGAAATTTTCTTAAGACATGTTAAGAGATATGTGTTTTACAACAACATCATTTAATTGAAATGGTTATATGTCAACTAACCATCAAGTCACGACAAACTATAGTCTGATAGTTAAACAGGTAAATGCATGGGCGGATTCAAAGGAGAAGTGACCAGGATCCACTTTTCGGCAACCAGAGGGAGCCATGGCTGCATGGCTCCCCCGTGTGCGTAGGAAGGGCCACCTCTTAGAGGGGACAAAAACCCAAACACCTTTCTAATGACAAATGGAAAAATTGCACTGGTAAATGAACAATGAACTTGCTATCCAAAGTTGCTGCTAATCAAGAAATCCCCTTTAAAGTTTTTCTATTTCCGGGAGACTTCCTTCATTTTCGTAAAATTTCCTTCATTTTTGAAAAATTTCTTTCATTTTCGGAAAACAATTCTTTCATTTTCGGAAAAATCTCCTTCATCTTCGGAAAATTTCCTTCCATTTTCGGAAAATTTCCGCCAGTTTTCGGGACATTTTGGTCAGTTTCCGATTGTTTATCTCGTTTAGGCAAGATTGGTGAAAAATTCCTAAAAAAGTCACAATTTTTCCGACAAAAATCGCGGTTCCCCACCTGACACACATACACACGCACACACACGCACTCACACACCCAGTCGCTATACCCCTGGTTGTGTTGTGCGTTTCAAAAAACTTTTGTAGCGAAAGAGTCAAATATTAATCCAGACGACTGTTTGTCGTTCTACATGGTGACTGTCTGAGCGCGAAACCGACTCGCGGGGTACAGGACTAAGCCGCGGAAACTCTTAACATTTGAGCGATTTTACACAATACAAAATGAAAATTGCGCGTACGACGGAAGTAAGAATTTTTTCATTTCAGTGTTTCTTGTTCAGTGTTTTCAAAATTGTGGGAAAATTTATGGTATTGTTAAAGAAAAGGTTTTGTCCCATAAATACATTCGGAAGTGAACGCTGCCGTGCTGGTAACGTCACTTCCGGTTTTCAATATTCCAGATTGATTGCAAAAAATCTGTGTTGTTATCTATCTCACATCAGTTGGACCGAACATAGGCGTCTTGATGTGTTTTCCATAGCATTACAGATTTCTCGCAATCAATAAAGAAAATTAAAAAGCGGAAGTGATGTTGTCAACACGACGGCGTTCACTTCTAAATTCATTCATGGGACTATACATTTGCTTTAATCACAAGATGGGCAGTGCCGGATATGGGCTTTCCAATGGAGGTGACAGAGAGCAGTGAGCCCATAATTCCTTAACTGTTCGAGTTTCAGGTATGTCTTATCTTAAGGGAGTGGCACGTGACCCGGTTCCTTCCCCCCCCCCCTCCCTTCCCCCTCCGGTAAATCCATCACAGCACACGGGCAAACAAGATATGGTGGGCATAACACGACCACGGACATAATCCTCTAATCACGTTTTCCATTGATACAATTTACCTGTCAATATGGTCTCATACATACCACAGGAACATCATTCACTTATTAAATTAAAGAATAATGACATAATCTTGAGAAAATTTCTTCTGCAGTTTTGTTAAACAAAATAGATAGGAAATATAATGTGTCGCAGACATCGCTAGCGAGAGGTCAATTTTTTTTATTTATGTGCGAAAGAAATACAAAAACTTATATCTTTTAAATGAAATAAAATATTTACAAAATTCCAATAGATTTGAAAGTATATAAGAAATAGCAGTTCGGTATAGGCAAGGACTCGCCAGGACACCTTTAGCATTATTATGTTCATCCACATGCCCTTTCAACTTAAAGAGGCTGTGCCGTCCCTGTCCCTGTCTGCCTGTTATCAGGTAATACCCTGTTCCTGCCTGCCTGTTATCAAGTAATACCCTGTCCCTGTCTGCCTGTTATCAAGTAATACCCTGTTCCTGCCTGCCTGTTATCAAGTAATATCCTGTTCCTGTCTGCCTGTTATCAAGTAATAGCGTGTACTTGGCCTCTTCTTATACTGTTATAAGCAGAGGCGGACTAGCACATACAAATCCACTGGTACAAGTGGAGTGACCGACCTTTGACTGACCTTAGTACGCAAAAGATGATGAGCGTCACGACGCTTATTCGTATGTCCATTCACATAAAATATACAAATTGTCATGAAGTGACCCTTTTCAATAAACATTTTATACTCCATTTCTTAAACGTAGTATATAATAAGAGTCTATTTAAAGTCTCTCTCTAGTCAGCTAGCTGAGCAGTAATTCAGTAAAATCATCCATTCAACTTTTGTTTTCCTGCAGAAAATTTCTTCTGCAGTTTTGTTAAGCAAAATAGATAGGAAAATATAAAGTGTCGCTGACATCGGTAGCGATAGGTCATTATTTTTTAATCATGTGCAAAAAAATAACAATGGCGTATATTTTTTAAATGAAATTAAATATTTACAAAATTCCAATAGATTTGAAAGTATATAAGAAATAGCATTCCGGTATAGGCAAGGGCTAGCCATGACACCTTCAGCATTAATATGTTCATCCACATGCCCTTTCAACTTAAAGAGGCTGTGCCGTCCCTGTCCCTGTCTGCCTCTTATCAAGTAATACCCTGTTCCTGTCTGCTTGTTATAAAGTAATAGCGTGGACTTGGCCTCATCTTATACTGTTATAAGCAGGGGCGGACTAGCACATACAAATCTACTTGTACAAGTGGAGTGACCGGCGCCATCGACTAACCTTACCACGCAAAAAATTGATAAGCGTCACGACGCTTATTCATATGTTTATTCACATCACAAGCATACCAATTGTCATAAAGTGACCATTTTCAATAAACGTTTTATACTCCATTTCTTAAACCTAGTATAATATAAGGGTCTACTTAAAGTCTCTCTCCAGCTGAGCAGTAATTCAGTAGAATCATACATTCAACTTTTTTGTATAGCTATGAACGGAATAGGAGAGGGAGAGGGGTAGGTCTAATCCGCACTCAAGACGTAAATCAGGATGTTTATTTATTGTCTTCTTAAAGCTATTTTCATACTTAGAAGCATGAAGAATACAGACCACAATCTTGACAGGTTGATGGTTCTGACACTCAGGGTTCAATGTTAATGCGAAGTAGGGCTTAAAGTGTATTTAAAATAGTTTTGCACTTCATTATTTTAATCTGGCCAGAGGTGGGTATAATACTCCGTTTTATTTTAATATTAGATGTCATCTAAGAAGAAGGTTTGCCCATTGGTGCTTGTAACCAATGGTGGCTACTTTTTGTAACTCCTCCTCCACGAGGGCGGGTCAGTGTTGATTGTATATTTTTATGCTGTAGAGAGAGGGTCTGGATGAATCGGGTATGATTAATGGTATCTAGGCTGCCTTACCGTAAACACACTCAGTCTCCAACTTGTATTATTTTTACTTATGAAGTGGTGATAACTCCGACTTAAACAATTGTGCTATTAATATAACAGAGGTACTTTGAAACTGCCTAATTTCTTGTTAACTTTTGCTCGGCTTTTGATTTATGTATAAGTGAACTTGATGGAGGCAGCGTACCAAAAACTCGTAGGAGTTTGTCTGACACAAATAGTTTTATTTTACTTCACAAAAGAAAAGAAAAATAGGCCTATTAAGCTAGTTCAATGCGCCAGCGGCCAAACTCAAGTTATGGGGAAAAGTCGATCAGCGCGTTGGGATCGGCGCCTCAGACGTTTTGGGATCAGTGGCGTAGCCACGGGTGGGGAATAAGGTCCGGAGCCCCCTCACCCCCACTCCCTTTCCTCCCCTTACGCACACACACATTTTTGAGGAAATTTTCAAAATTTGGGATACACTTTTTTTGCTTAATCATTTTTGCTTTTAAAAAACAAAATAGCTCTCAGAAGTGAGTTTAATTTGAACATTTCGTCATGAGAAGGGGTAAGACCTTCTCGGACCCTCTCACTTTTTTAATGCTGGTCACGCCACTATCTGCCCCTGATTACAAGGATTTTTCACTTAAAGACAAAAATGTCTCTTCATTTAAAGACAAATCTTTTCGCCCAAGAAAGGCAACCTTGTTATGTGTTTGTTTATCAAATTAAGACCGCATACTGTCTGACTATATTTAAGAATTCCAGTGTACGCCGTAAAATACAAAGTGTTGCATTGTTATATTCCTGATAGAATATATTCAAAAACTCAAATGTTTATGAAATCATTTTTATATTTCATATTTCACTTCGCACATTCTGCATCACGTGTTTCATATAGATTTGGGATCATACTTTTCGGGGGTGGAGAGGTGGAAGCAACGGTCGGTCGGAAAACAAATACAAGCAAAGCATAGGCCTACATGGGACCCAGGGCCCGCTTAATGGTCGAGGGGCTAGAGATTCCATCTGGTGGCTTAACTGGTGGGTCTTCGAAATAGTTTTACTGCAGTGTGAAAAACTGTTATTGAAAAATTAAATGGGGGCATACTTGATACCATTGAATATAGAAAGTTTTCCATTCCATTATTAACAAGAATATCCGGCAACAACATTTCGGAAATCTTTGAAGTTTTATACGTTTAATACTGAAAAATGCTTTTAAATATCACGGAAAATTTGACACGACGATAAAGTCTATATAGGGAACCTAAAAAATATACATTATGGTGCCCCTATAGACCTACGGGAAAGTGCGGTCCCAGATCAAAAATTTCGAACAAACCTGCTTCATCATCAACATGTGAATTACTTCAAAAGCTTATGTATTGAATAACGTTACGTCAAGTATGGTCACATCAACGGAGGAAACAAAATATTTTTCATTCCCTCCCCCCCCTCCCCTTACAATTTTCAAAGAGGCCTTTACCTCTTTGCGCGATAGGAAATTCACTGCCAACATTGGTTGTAAACAGTAAAAATGTTATTATGACTAGAACTAGGCCCTATCCCCTCCTTTTTTTCTGTTCAACACATAATTTTGAAATACGTCAAAAACCAAGCCTTGAGCAATTGAAGACAAGGTTTTTCCAGTTATATCAAAATGTCTAAGAATTGTATATGTAATATTTCTTCTTTGAGATTGTAGATTATAACTTGTAGTTAAAATACACAATGAATTCAAGTACACACAAAATCTAACATTTTCTATGCCATATAATAAGGGAATGAATACCGCTATTTCCTCAGAATAGAAAACCAAATGTTTTTAGCCGGAAGTCCAAGTTCAACAATTTACAAAAAGTCAGAAGTTGCGAGACCCAAACGGCACGTTCTCAAAAAAGGTGATTCGTCCGCTCGGATGTCGGACGGTCCATTGGCTACGAGCATGCTGCCTTAATTATCTACCCCCCCCCCCCCCTCCTATGTATAGTCCGATGAAATTGTCTTGCAGACTTTGTGGTAGTGCAACATGTAGGAAAATTGTCATAAGTAGAATAATTGTCAAATTCTATTTTCTATTGGGCTAGGCTCTGTTAATGTGGTAATTTGATTCGAAATAGGCATAGGCCTATAACCTGACAACGATTACATAGTCTTTGACACAAATTGTTCAGACACATACCCTTAGTCAATTCACTGCAGTGCACCATTCATTCTGTATCCGTGTGATCGTTGTGAGTGTCAAGTGTCCCAATTCTTGTCTTGAAGCGAAAGTTTGTCCAAGTTTTAAGAAGTGCTTTTCGGTAGTTTTTGTTGAAAGTCAGGTAAATGAACGGATTAATCATATAATTTATATATGTCATTCCAACGATAATTGTTTGGAGATAAGCGGATGATGAGTTCCCGGATGAGGTCTCAATTAAGGTCTCAGATGAGTTCCCGGATGAGGTCGGTAACGGCGCTTGCGGTTGTGATTCTGGTGTTACAATTTTGCCGAACACATTTAAATAAAGAACAAAGTAGACAAAGGTGAGCACTTGGAGTGGTAACAAGCACACCGTGAGCACCGCTCCATTGATTAAAAGCATACGAGCAAGTTGTTTTTTCTGTTTAATACGATTCAAAGTGACAGCCCTCAACACACCCGTATTTTCTGTTGTGCTTTTTTCCTGCGCAATTCTCTGATTCAGTGTTCTGATTATAAGATAAAATATGACCATATATACTGTATCTGAGAAAGAAAAATATGCAACATTTGAAAGGGTGAATAGGTATTCATAAAATGAATCCATCTCAAATAATTGTTTGCAGTATGCAGTCACCAGTGGAAAGTCTTTAAATTCATCACCAGACGGCCAGATAGGGCAAACGTAATGAAAAGTGTCGTAAAAGATCACATTTGATGGCAAACCTATAAGTATTGTCACAAGCCAAATGCCAGCTATAATCTTGGAGGTGCGTTTCAGTCCACTGACCATATGGAAATAGATTGGCTGACAAATGGCGCAGTAACGCTCAACCGTCACTGCTAGCATTGTTGTCAGAGAAACATAGTAAAATATCCATGTTGGAAGAGCGAACATTGAACACCCAAATGCTGATCGAATTACTGGATACGAGTTCTCTCTAATTGGTGAATAGAAATAATGTAATTTAAGTCTGAAAAAAGAGAAGAACAGGTACAAACTATCCGAAGCGCCCAAATTCAACAAGTACATATTCGTTGCGGTTCTCATTGATTTTAAGTGGCAAATCACAAAACACAGAACGAAATTACCTATTAATCCAATAACAACAATCACTGGTAAAACAACATTTATCATACTAAAGTGTACGTCGAAGGGTATTATGCCGATATTTTGCATTTGGCGAAGCGTAAGACTAGAATAATTTTTAAAAGATCCGTTCTGAGGACAAAATGACTCCTGGTCAGTCGCGGTTGCGTATCGACTTCCACCCTCCATTTCCATCGGAATATGAACAATACGAAAGAATTGCGGTTGAATTATCTGCACCCTAAGGAAATAACAAGCTGTCACTCAACTTGGGATCCAATGTTCTCCTATTTGCAAATTACACCAAAATATCCCGGCCTACTATACTTATATGAACTACTATCAATTATCAATTACTACAGGATGATCTCTGATCACTTCAAAATTGGTCTGATTTTTGGCTGTTGAGAATCCACCCTAAGAAGTGCCAGGTTCTCTCTATCAAGTCAAAGTTACCAGCTTCCGTATCACATGGTGGATGATAGTAGTACTTCAATTTAGTTCTTATCTCATGTTTGCGATGCTAAAGATCTAGGTGTATTAGTCGACTCTCAGCTCTCTTTTGATGGTCACATCAATTCCAAAGTCAAGAAAGCCAACAGCATTCTTAGCCTCATCCGACTCACATTCACCAATATTGATAAAGATACTCTGATTTTTATAAATCACCTGTGAGACGACACCTTGAGTTTGCTAATTCTATCTGGAATCCTTTCAAAAAGAAGCACTTAGTTGCAATAGAGAATGTTCAGCGACGTGCAACTATAGCTTTAAAAATCGTCTTTACAATTTCTTGAGCTCAGAGCTTTTAAGGTTTAACAATAAAACTGGCCGATATAACCTGATATTTATATGACGAAATTACAAATGCGTCTGAAGATCAGCACAAAAACCGACTGATGTCAGCAACGTATAATGTACAATTGGAAGTTGATTGAAGGATCTTGCAACTTAGGCCTTATAGTAGTACGAGCTTATACAGAAGTCGACCAATCAGGAGCCAGTATTACTATCACGTGATAACTCATTTGCATATTCTTAATACTCTTTCCTGATTGGTCGACTTTTGTATAGGCTCCTCGAATTGTATCATACGACCGTCTTTTTGGAGGGAAGGGATGTTGGTTTATTTACGATCGTCTCACCCATTTTAGGAGGAATGTTGCTTTATATACGACAGTCTTCCTATTTTTTCATTGGTCGGTGGGTGGAGAAAATGTTTTATTGAAGGGTAAGGATTGGTGGGAAAAATGTTTCATTGTTTGGGTTAAAAAAAATCACTGAATCAAAACTGTTATACTTTATCGACTGGGCTTCACAGCTGCAGGCCGTGCTAGAAAGTCAAAAACAAAAATATACAAGCACAAATAAACAAGAAACGAGCACGGACAAGGGGAAGGGGGTGGGGGAGGAAAAAGGCTACACGAAAAACAAAGCTGACAACAGTCAGAGGACACACAAGCAAAAACGTGAACAGAAAGGAGTCGTTTCAGAGCCACCCCACCCTAGAAAAATTACAAATAGCTAACTACATGTAGACACCATACCAAAAATGTATCAAATGGAACAAAAAGAAAACACCAACTACAAAAATATATTAGAAAAAAAGGACTAGGCCAAAGAAATAGCTAAATAAGATTTGCCGAAAACAGGCGTTTAACTTTAAGCTGATAGATATTCGAAAGGATCAACTGTTCTTTATTAATACAAGTTTTAATAAAATGTTTATCAGTGGTGAGACGGTTTTTGAGTAATTACTAAGTAGTAAGTCAATGCGAGATTGAACGTGGAAAATTATTTTTAGGGCATTAATTTGAATTTGCTCCAGTTTAAGACGATTAGTGTTGGAGAGTAAAGGGAAAACAATAAACGAATAATCAATAAGTGAGCGAATGAGACTAGTATATAATATTAAGGTTGTAGAAGGTGAAGCTCTAGGATTGTAAGCAGTCCAACAGATAGTATACAGTTGAGAAGTGCGGACTTTGAGTTCTTTAATTAAAATATCGAAATGCGGCTTAAAAATAAATCTAGTATCAAAAGTGATACCCAACCACTTAACTGAAATATAATTCGATACAACAGTATCATTAAAAACTAAGATCGGAATTGAAAGAGGACGACGACGGGAGAAAACAATAGATTGAGATTTAAAACGGTTAAGGAACATTCTCCATTTACTGCACCAGCATTGATGAAGATTAATGTAATATTGCAAATCGTCTCTGGCAGCAAGAATTTTTTTGGCCGACGACCAAACAACCAAGTCGTCTGCATACTGAGAAATATGAATGTAGTCAGAAGAGGGGTTCGAAACGTCGTTTACAAAAATAAGAAAGAGCAAAGGACTAAGTGGGCTACCTGAGGGGTGCCTTTATTCACAACCAATGGATCAGAAAAAAACATTATCAATTTTAAAGCGAATTGTCTGTTGGGTAAAAAGTCTGCAATGATGCGAATAAATTTTAGTGGGAGGGAAATCTTGTACAGTTTAGAAAATATACCATTGTGCCATAACATATCGAAAGCCTTTTCGGCATCAAAGAAGGCAATAAACACAAAATTTCTCTTTGATTGGTTTAAAGCAATATGGTGAGATAACTTAGCTATCTGATCTGCGCTACTGAAATTTGAACGAAAACCAGCTTGAAAGTTATTAATAACTTAAAGAATTTAATATTGTTAAGATGAATAGTGAGCCTAGAACAGATTACCCTCTCGGGAAGTTTGCTTAGAACAGAAGAAAGTGTGATTGGTCGATATTATTTTAGTTTTGAATGATCCTTCCCTGGCTTGGATATAAGGATAACTTGGCCCGTTTTCCTCTTAATAGGAAAAATTCCAAACTTAAAACAAGTATTGTAGAGTTGATAAAGAAAAGTTTTAAATTTAATAAAGCACTTTTTGATATGTAGGTAAGTATTTACCCCCACCCCCTCCTCCAGGGGCCGTCTGCTTAGTATTCTTGAGAGCTTTTTTGAGTTTAAGAACGGTAACAGAATTAAGTAAGCGGTGGTTGTCGCCTCTCTAGCATTTGAAATTACAATAGACTTTCAATTTTTTTTTCTTTCGAACAAAATTATTAATGTAATTAAAATGATCATTGTCAAAGAAATTATCAGAACGGCCCGTGGAGAGGGCAGAGTCAAAGTACATACAAAAACAATTGGATCTCTCGAGGTCAGTAGAGTAGGAAGAGTTATTATAGTTGAACGGAGTAGACTTAGTTTTAGATTTATTTAATAGGTTGTTAACACTTTTCCAGAAATGGCGACTGTCAAAGTTGTTGTCCAGTTTTATACATTTATTATGAAGAGTCTGATTTTTTTAATACTTTAATTTCAGCGCTTATTTTCCTACGGATAACATTAATATTGTGCTTAAGTAAGTGCCATTAATTTTTTATTATAAATCCTACGTAGGCGGATGCAAAATCTAATTAAGTGAACAATATGCTGAGGTAAAATAGTCTGTTCCCTAACATTGCCAGCTGAAGACTTAATCAGGATAAACTTAGGACTGTCCGAAATAATTGACAAAGTTATTAAAAGAAACCAAAGTGTCGAGCGTATTAATATTAAAAGACTTACAATAGAAATTATCGATGCTTGAATCTAAGGCTGACGAAAACTCTAACCAGTCAGCACGAGTAAAATCAGGTTAGCAGATCAAACCTATACCAACATTATCACACTTGAGATTACAAACAGTTGGTAAGTGGTCGCTATCAAGACCAGGACCAACCTGAAAAGACGAGAAAAATTAAAAAAGACTATTACTAAGTAAGCATAAATCCAGAATGCAAAGTTTATAATTGATGTTAACATGATAACAAGTAAGGGTATTATCTTTAATAAATTTAATGTTATTCTTAAGCATAAAGTCGACAATCTTGTTACTTTTAGAAGAGTCAAAGGAATCCCACCAAAGAGTATGTTTTGCATTGAAATCGCCAATAATGGCAAAAGAACTGTGTCAACAAAATACAAAGAAAAGAATGTCAAACATGAATTTTCTCTTTGTTATACTTGTGGTGGCTCTTAAAACAGCCTTTGGGTTCTTTATCGATCGTTCGATCTACTGTCCTCCTGTGGTCCCCTGATGTTGGCCGTCTCCTTTATTCTTGTCAGTATCTTCACCTTTCTTTGATTCTTTACGGACCTCGCCGTGTTCATTTGCCATGTCAAAAGCATCAAGGTAAAACTCCCATATACCGTTCCGAACGGTTGACAAGTCTTGATAAGCATGGACAATGGCTGGTACAATCCCCTCACCTTCTGCAGGATAAAAACCTTCTTCAAAAGGTTTGAAACAGTTGCATATGCTTTGTAGGTGGTATATAACTGTATCATAGTCGACAGGTTCAGGACACAATTTTCTGAGAGTGTAAACACTTGGTCGGCTGAGACTTCCCACTCCATGATGCGTTCGCTCTGAACTTCTGAATAAAAATGGCAGGAAGGCGACGACGACGACGAAGAGTGAACACACAATTACAATGACATGGTCGTCGCCTGCGTATTCGGTTATGATAGTAACAATGCTATCACGAAACGCTTAATACGACCCGGACGAGAACACAGGTACGACGTACGGACAGACATAACATCGACAACCCAGTCAATGTCCACGACCTTTGATAACCAGTTGTGGTACACTGGCGTGTCTACCCAACCCAGGCTTGAACCCAAGGCCTCGTGGTCTGTAGACAGGTATGATAGCCGCTACACCACAGTAGGTAGATTGGCAGGAAGGGACAGGTTTGCTCAATTTATACGTTTATTACGATCTCTTTGACCAATCAGAAGCCAGAAAGGTATGATGTCATCCGGGTTGAGGGTACTCTTTTGTTATTTTACAAGCTACTCTGGCGTTAGCTCTAAACTTTATTGAATGTCTTAATGCAATTTTCTCTTTCTTGAATGGTTGGTTGCTTTTAAGAGAGCCTTTTGGCTTCTTTATCGATTGATCGTTTAATCTACTGTTTTCCTCCTCCTGTAGTCAACTGACGCTTACCTGTTTCTTTGTCCTTGTACCTCAGAATTTCTAGATTTTCCAAGGGGGCTCAATACGAGGCGGTTTCTTGTTTTCAAGGTGGCTTAGACATCAATCTTTTCCTCCTCATGACTTCTATCTTGTAATAGTTGGTATGAAAACGAAATGTCGGAGATCTTTTGAACGCCTACGAGGTTTGCACCTGTTTGCTTTCCCCAATTGTTTTATTTAGCTGCAAAGTTCCAAAGGTAGTCTGGTCGTTGACGCTGGTACTTCGGTAGTGTTCTAACGGCAGATGCTTTTCGTACTCTTGTTGTCGAACTTGTATGCCAAACCGAACCAGTAGTAAGCTATGGCGAGGTATCTTTTCCTTGTCAGCATCCTCCTTCTAAACCCATAAGGGTAAGTAACCATTACGATTGTAGATACCGATACGTATTGATCGGGCATGATGTATTTTATCCGATATCTAAAGGCAAAGTGAAGTCGACGTTCAAAACGTTGTCTTTCTTATGCTCTCCTTTGGCCAATCAACGATACTTGTGTTACGTCAGAGTTTCTGCAGCATTTTAATTGGAGGGTTAAAGTACCTGCCTCAACCAACGCAGTGGTACCGTAGGAGTCATGTCACGGTGTTGTATTCCTTCCCCATCGTTTTTTTTTCCTTTTTCTTTTTTTAATAACCAAACACATACAAATACAAAACAATGTTTTAAGATTCCTGTACAAGAATCAAATCCCACAGACAATCCATCACTTTGCATATGATAACAATATGGGTAAATCGTTCAACGTAGCTTCCCAGCGTTCCGTAGATGACGTCCTTCAGTAAATTAAGCACCTTCTGTTCTTTGTTGCCTTTGCTAACCGTTTCCTTCATCCCCCTTTCCAGCTCTTTGAAAATGTCTTTGGCGGGTGGATCTGTACTCAGCGAGTGTCGGATCTCTTCCACTTTACCCTTCCTTTTTTCGACCGTCTCGATCAGGACGTTGACCTTTGTGTCTTAATTGGGATTTCAACAAGTCGTGTGTTATCTCCGTCGTCGCTTTCAAGAATTTTGGGCAGTTCTTTTTCTCTTAAAACAACATAAATTCTTCTTCTGTCGGCTTGAATTTGATGGTCGAAGCTGTTTCGTCCTGCTGAGAGTGTCCTTGTATTCCCCTCCTCTTCCACGCCCATCTGTTTCTTGAATTCTTTAAACAAATGATACAGTACTTCTCTTTCTTCATCCATGCTACATCATATAGAGGTTATAAGCGCGGCGTGACAACCTAAAGCGTTGTAGAACGGTGGTGAAGTCTCCTCCATCGGTATGCTATCCGTAGATGTCAGGGTCGCAAGAGTCGTCGCACACCTAACGCCTGATCTCTGCCATGGTGATTTCCTAAGGGAACTTTGCTACTTAGATACTGGTCTCATGATGTGCTTTCTTTGAAGCCTGTGAATACACCGGCGCTGCTTTACGTTTTGGCCCGGAACTGTCTCCCGTACTGTTGTTAGGTCTTACACTAGTCTCCATGCTTGTTTCTTTAATGTCTGATGAAAGAATGAATCGGACTTCGACAATGTTTCCTTTTTTGATGTACTTTTTTACCAATCAGAGCAATGCAACAATGACGTCACAATGTTAATGGTGGCGCTCTTTCTGTATCTACATGGAAGGTTCAGTGCGGGAACGTATACGGCTTGAAGATATGTTTTCAATGATTGTTAATTCAATATTCAATACGAAGTGTTATATATTTTTTTTTTAACCAGGCATGAAGGCGTACAATTCTCTATCTCTGTACAATATTCAATTAAAGTTTCGCAAAATCTTTAGCATTGCCTCTCTATGTGATCCTTCCTCAGAATGGAGATGAAAACAAGGATTAATGAACGAGATCCAAGTGTTTTATCCTATATCCAGTTTCATCACTCGAAAAGTAATTTTTCGTACTCTGTGGCTTTTTGACGTAGACTTTTTGCAAGCATAGGCCACCACAAGCGATTCAAAACAAATACCTCTTCCTCCTTTAGAATATCCATGGTTGGTTTGAAGTGAGAACTTTCAGAAAAAATTGTTAAGGAATTAACTCAACTCTCATCTACCTCTTTTATATTATTTTTGACAAACCACGGTTGAGCAAAAATGATCTCAGAGTGTCGGTGGTGGCGCTTTTTCAATAACCGTCCGTAAGATCTGCTTGGATGACGCGTTTGTCGTGGACCAGTCTGTAATCCTTGGTAATGGATCTGGTGAGAACTCTGCCCGGACAGTCTCTCCTAATGCTGGTTAATAACAAATAGGAATGATGAGTTCTTCGTCGTCTTCCCAGGCTCGGCCTGTTCCAGTATCCACATGATTTACCATGTTGATCATCGCCTCGAAGTTGACCGATTGAATGGCGTTATGGTCTATAACGCCTCTGATTTTGAAGTCTCCTACGACGACGGCGCCTGTTCTAATCGAACGCACTTTGTAAGCGTAGTTCTTTGGACCTTCGGAAACAAACTCGGTAATGTAGCTCCCAGCACCGTAAGGTTTCTGCAGCTTGTCTGTCATGTCGCCGAGAAAGTTGCCGACGGGTGGATTGTAGGTTTCGGGTCGGCTGACGTAAATCACGGAATCCGTGCCGAAGTAGAGGACGCGATCCCCGAGTCGCTTGGTTTAACTGTAGAGTTTGAGGCGGGCGTGAGCCGTGGTATAAGCTGCGTTAAAAATGTTCGTGTTGGGCGATACTTTGACGTACTTGTCCGTGTCGACCCATTTGATGCAGGCGGTGAACTCGTCGTGGAACTGCACGTATTTCACTTCTTTCGATTTGTCCGTCAACAGCTTGTAGAAGTTTTCAAGAGTGTTGACAAAATCCGTCTTGGTAAATGCACTAAACTGTCTGAACTTTCTACCGAAGGAGCTGAGCATCAGTTTAGCCAACTCACGCTCATTTCTCTTGTTCTTGGCGATGTTGGCGTAGTCCAGTCTGATCCTTTTGCAAGCTTCGTACTCGTCGATGTACAGGCGACGCTGTTCTTCGATTTCGCCACCCGCTCGCTTCCTGTGTCATTTTCAAAAACGTATTGATGTAAGCCGTGAACAAACCGGCCTCTCCTGTTTTAGGATCATACTGCACCGTCTTCTTTAAATTCCACACCTCGTCAATATATAACACCTTGTACCCCATCGCTACAGCTTTCTGTAACTCACAGCTCACCCACGTCCCGTGAAGCGCTCCTAGTTCTTCGTGGTGTTTACATCGTCCTTTGGCCAGAGTATCTGCGCAGGTGGCACACAGCGGAAACATGATTTTTCCTCGGCATCAGATTGGGAGTACGGGGTGGTACAGACTACAAGAAGGTAAGACGGTGCATTTGATTAGTCCTTCATAGTCGCGCACGTCGGTCGTGTCCGGGGTTTTGATGATATCCAGATGGCCGATAGGGTATTTGCAATACTTGTTGACGTAAGAGGAGAGTGAGCAGACATCAACGCACTTGATCTGTTCATCTTCTTCAATGACTTGATGAAGCTTAATTTTATAAATCAGTTCGCAGAAGAACGCATTTCGTGGCTGAAGAGGGTTTGATTAGTACCAGGCTATCGACGAAGTCTTTCATCTGTGAGTTTCTTTCCAGCTCGCCTCGGAACTCGCATTGCCAGATTCCATTAGTTGCCAGCTTTGTCGAAGACCTTTGTTGTTCAACCAGTCTCGTTTCCGGGTAAGCTTGACATGAACGTCTTCGACAATTGTTTTAACACTCGGCAGCTTATGTTCTCTGTGCGGGTATCAGATGGAACAACTGTGCAACAAACAACCGTAGAACTCGTAGGCTGTCTTTGACAAGTCATCTCACCCGTCTACTTTGTTAGGACCGATTTGCTTTTCTCCTCCGGGAAATTGGGCGTGTTGTAGTTGCCGACACTCTTGTTGCTCAATCCGTTTCAACCATTGAAGGGCTTTCACGGATTGGATGTCATTCTCGTATCCTGAATGAGGAACCAGGGCGATCGGTACGAAGGAACTTTAGTCACAACATGCGCATGCAGGCCTTGGAAATAGTGATGCATTTTTCAGACGGGTCTTCGCCTGTAGTTTCAACAAACTCTTTTCAGAAACGCAAACATCGTAGATGGAGTAGTACTACATCGCTGTAACAGTACTGGTACATTTCACGAGCCATGTCAAACGTCTTGTTCTTCTGTCCTTCATACCATAAGAAAAAAGCTTTGCGTTGAGCAGGTTTCATGTGATTAGGATTGTAGTTTTCGACTGCAGGCCAAGGAACGACGTAATCTTCGTAGAGCTGTATTTTGAAAAGGTACGGGAAATAATCCTTCTTTTCAATCAATCCGAACGTTTAGGGAAAAGAAGAGAGAGGAGCCGGAATGAAGTTGCACGAATCGATGATCCTCAGGGTCGTGACATGTTTCTTTTTCTTCTTACTGGCTTTTTCTTTCAAGTCAATTCTCATTAGCTTGGCTCCGTTCATCATAACGCTGGGGCACTTTCCGATGTTGTTCATGTGGTCTAGAATAAAATGACTGACGTATCCTTTCATCTTGTGAGCGTTGGCGGTGCTCTCTTTGTTTTCTGAAGAAAGCAACCAAATGCAAAAGTATTTTTGAGTGTTTCTTCCCGAGGAGACGTGTACTCATTTACCACATGACGCACAATCTTGATGGATATCTTCGTTTTGGATACAGTTTAAACAAACACGATGTGCTACAAAATAGTTTGCCACTTGCAAATATCCTCCGTTGTCAAGCTTGTCTTCCTAAATACATTCGAAATTTAAAAAAAAAAGATGTAAGATGTATTTCAGAGGAAGGCTCTTTTCTTTCATCAGCGCGTCTTCTACGCCGAGAATATTACAAGTTTCTTCGTCGTCGACAAGTACCTCTACTCTTTCTCCTTTGATCATTTGCATGTAACAAAAATGGTCGTATGGTTGGTGACTCTCACAGTTTCGACAGTAACGTTGACCGCATTTGTCTTGGCCTTAGGCGGTTACCCCACAAGTAGTGCAACAACGGAAGCGTTGGCAGATCGGGCGTGGTGTTGATTTGGTTTTATGTTTGATCGTGACTTTGCTTTTTTGGGGGGATCCTCTTGTGATTTGCAAAACAAGTTGGACTCTTGAAGAAAAGGTCGCAATCCTCACATTGTATCCATTTGGTCAACTGGCATTCATCTTTTGTTGTATTGAAACAACATTCGCAAACCTTGTGGCAGCAATGGTGGTCGAAGACTTCGTACCCTTTATCACAAATATTACAAAAGTAATGGGTATCCAGTAATCCCGGAAGTGAAGTGACCACGTCAAAATAATTGTCATGGTAGAAAAGATGAAGTGTTTTTGCACGAGGATGTCCTTTGAATAGAAACAAGTCGTGTGGGTTTGTTGTAACGACATTCACTTGGTAATCGGGTAACATGGCTTGAAAACGCTCTACTTCTTCCAATCTACATGGAGCCATGGCAACGCCGGCTCGTTCGTGTAACTCTATCGCGAGTCTCGTTTGCTCACATAAACCTTGACAAATGTTTTCCCAGTTGCAGGAGTTGTCTTTCTTCTTGTCGATGCGGGCTTTGGCGGTCACGAGAGCTTGGGCTAGACAGAGCTGGTCTTTTTTTGTGATACGGATTATAGAGCGTTTTTTCAGGGTCCAGTCTTTTATGTTATTCATAACATAACAAAATTACGGGCTAAGAAGAGTTAGTCACCCCATAAAAGCCCAAACTGCCACCACCACTACCACCGCAAAAAGGCAAACTCAGGCAAACCATTCCATTTTTTAACAACTCGAAAATCTAAAACGCCGAATATCTATCCGTGAGAACTCTTTGGTCAACTTTAAACTGTTACCACGTGTCACATGAGGATTAGCTGAAACATGCAAGAAATAACAGGAAGTCAAAGCATCACTACCAGATAGTAATTTAAAAACCTGAATCATATCGCCACGTACTCTTCTCAACTCAAGCGTGGTCAAACCAAGAATTCGCAACCTAGATTCATAAGATAGATTCCTTACTTCGGGAATAAGTCTAGTGGCTTTTCGCTGAACCTGCTCTGAAATGAACTTATCCTTCTCATAAAAGGAACTCCAAGCCTGAATAGCACACTCAAGGTGATGCCTGACTAACTACTTATACAAATTAAGGACCTCTCTACTAAAAAAACAAACAAATTCTTCTAATCAAACCAAGCATCCTATTTGCCCTTGCAGCTGCTAAAGCACACTATTTAGAAGGCTTCAGATTGCTAGTAATGACAACACCTATATCCCTTTCTTGATCAAAACACCCAAGATTTGAACGGTTCATGCAGTAATTAAAAGCCAAATTGTTCTAACCAAAATGAATAACTTTCCATGTATCAACAATGAATGACATCTGCCATGTTTGGAACCAAAAAGATAACTTATCCAGATAAATTTGCAAAAGTGAAGAATCCCTTGCATCATCAACAATCTTGTACAGCTTAGTGTCATCAGCAAATTTACAAATCCTGGAGCCAAGGAAAACATCAATATCCTTAATGACGATTAAGAAAATAAGCGGACCCAATACAGAACCCTGAGGTACATCACTTGTAACCTTCTTCCATGGAGATACTTCACCATTAACAACAACTCTTTGTGACCTGTCAACTAACCAGTAATATATCCAACTGGTACACTTACCCTCCACATCAAGTGCTCTTGTTTTTATCATAAGCCTGCCTAATGGAAGCTTATCAAATGCTTTTTGGAAATCTAAATAGATAAGATCCACATTATGACCAGCATCAACTTGTTAAGTAACATCATCAAGAAACTCCAATAAATTAGAAACACAAGACCACTTAGGTAAGAACCCATGCTGGGACAAATTCAACAAATCATTGACCAGTAAATGATCTAGTACAACATCCTTAACAATGGACTACATGACTTTGCACACAACACTAGTAAAACCCACTTGCCTATAGTTACAAGGCAAACTGTGGTCACCCTTTTTGAAAATAGGAGTGACATTAGCAATTCTCCAATCACTAGGAGCAATACCAACATCAAAGCACTTTGAAAAGATAATACTCAGGAAAACAGAAAGAACATCAGAACACTCACGTAAGACAGCAGGATGTATACCATCTGGACCGGGTGTTTTATTTGAATTCAAACCCTTCAACTTCTTAGACACAACATCAACTGAAAAATCAACATTCTTAATGGATAATGGAGAGTGCACACTAAGATAATCTACAACATCATCAGCAGGGACTCCTCAGTAAAAACAGACACAAAGTAGTCATTCAAAACCTCAGCCATATCCTTACCACTATTGATAGTAACACCATCATTACCCTGATGGGACCAACAACCTCCTTGGTTGTTTGCTTTGAGCGAACATACGAATGAAACAACTTCGGATTAATCTTAACTTCTTTGGACAAACGCTTTTTTTAAAAGCACTTTAGGATCTCTTATCAAACCCTTTGTAAACTTTTCATGATCCTTATACCCAGGAAGCTCCGCAGGACACCCACCACAATTATAACAACGCCACAACTTCTTCTTTTTCCGAACAGCCTGCAAAACCTCCCTAGACATCCACACTGGCCGATTACGCCCACATACTTTTTTTTAATGGGACAAAGCTATTTACACCCTCCAAAACTATAGTTCGGAAAGCATCCCATGCTTTAGAAGGATCCAATTCATGGAGCAAAGAAGTCCAATCGAATGTCAAATTATCCTGAAGTGCAGCAAAGTCAGCATTCTAAAATCTAGAACCAGTTTATTAGCTGGATAAACCTTTTTGTAACAATACAGATCAAAAATATTGAGGTCATGATGACTATACTCTACCTTACTGCTACTTAGCACATTTCTAACCATACTTTCTTCACTACTTAAAGTCAAATCCAGACAATTTCTACCACGCGCGGGAACTACAACACATGCTGGGTGAAAAAGCATTCAGATACAGCTTCCAGAAAATCTTTACCATGTGGACCATTAGTACAAAGATTCCAATCAGTGTCTGGATAATTAGTCCCCACATTCGATAACCCTCCTAGAAGCAGCTTTCCTGAAGCAGTCAAGCAATTTCTGATTGTTATCAGGACTAAAAGTTGGTGATCTATGCACAACACCAACAGACTAATAACCACTGAACTACCATCAACAGTAAGCTCACAAGAGTAAACAGTAAGCTCACACCATAGGCAATTTGAAAAGCCAAAATAAAACTGAGCAGTCTTATCTATACAATTAAAACTATCTTTCACAAACAATAAAGCACCACCTTCTCTGCCATTGAGAGTATCTAATATGTCTTGCCTGAAAACTGAGTAACCTGGAATATGTATCTCTGAATTATAAATCCAACTCTCACTTATACCAATTACATCGGGTCTACTAATTGAAACTTCAGCCAGACATGCCAGAAGCTCATCACGCTTGTTCAAAATGCTAGGAACATTTGAAAACATAACCTTAATTCTATCACTAGAACAATCCCTATCCTCAGAAACATGCCTGACAGGTGGGTTTAAACTCTCACTCCCGTGACTAGTTTAAAGGACCCAGATTCTTAATTGCTCTATTGTCACCCCTAGCAAGAACACAAGCACCTTTCCTAGTTAAATGCAAACTATCTCTCATGAACTCAAATAGATGACAAATACTCTCTAACCAACTATTGATCAACAAGATGAATAATAAATCCATGAAACTACGCCTAACAGAATCAATATTTCTCTTTGAAATACCATTTGTACCAATCGAAACCTCGACGGTATCTTCACCCTTACATAAAGTCTCTACACGAGAACCAACACCATCAACTCTAGCCCCTGGAAGACACACCCTAATCCTTCTACTACGATCTACTCCACAAAGCTCTGTGTCAAGCTCTGTGTGAATACCCTATCCAAAACACCTTATCCCTAACAGCTGAACAGAATCCACAGGCAACGTACCAGATTAATCTACAACCTCACGACCAATGGTACCTGTACAATCATCAACTACAGACAACCCTACACCAGGCCTGTCAACAGAATCTGATCCAAGACTATCTACATGAAAAGAATCCCTATTAAATTCCTGACCCAAAGAACTATCAAAATCACATTTCTGACTACCCACATCTAAGCCACAAAACTCAGTCTGTACATTAGCATAAGCAATATCAAGAACCAATCACGGCAAAGTGAATATTACGTTTGGAGAAAGAAAGGCTGGTCGTAAACAAAATCAAAGTACCAGCTTTGGTAATTTTCAATAGTAGTTCGGACCCTTCGAGTTATCTCCTAGGGGTAAATTTAGTAATTTACATCTTTTGGATTCTTCAGTCCTTAAGGGTTATTGTTAGCAATATAATATATAGTGTAATTGCATAGCAGCATATGTACTACAGAAAGCCAATGTGTGAGCTTCAGATCTAACTATCCGCCCAACCATCCTGGTGGTACCTCGTTTAAATAGGGTTTAAACCGGAAGTGTGGTTTCCATTTGCTGTTTTTTCCCTCCCCGACTTTGTCAAGTGGACAAATTTTCGAAATACCTAATAATCCAAAAGATGTAAATTTGCGAAATCCTCATCTTCGAGATAACCCTCCGGGCCTGAAGCCGCCCAACCATCTGGGTGGTACCTCGTATATATAGAGTTTAAAACAAAAGTACTATTTTTGGATTTGCTGTTTGTGCCCTCCTCGACTTTGCCAAGTGTACAAATTTGCAAAATGTTCACATGTGTAAATTTGCGAAATGCTCATACTTGCGCATTTGATGGTTTTTGCCATCCACGATTTTGTCAAGTGTACAAATTTGTCAAATCCTCACTACTTCTCCGTTTAATTGTTTTTTGCCATCCATGATTTTGTCAAATGTACAAATTTGCTAAATCCTCACCGTATAAATTTGGCAAATGTTCACCATATGGAATTTCCCTATACAATTCCGGAAGGTGAGGATTTGCAAAACGCTCACGGTGTGGATATCACAAATGATTTTCCCGCCTATATTTGTAGGTCTGTGATTGCTCGATTGGGTGCACGTGATAATGTGCAGTGTACAAACTCAGTATGCCAAAATTGAGTTGAAATAATTTTGTTTTTTGGGAGTGAATATTTTTTGAGAGTTGATTTTTGAAGCAGAATGTTTTTACCGAGTTTTTTTTTTTAACAGTTGATTTCTGAAGCAAAATATTTTTTTCATCAAGTTTGATTTCTGAAGCAGAATATGTTTTTACCGAGTCGTTTTTGAAACAGTTGATTTCTGAAGCAGAATTTTTTTTACCGAGTCGGTACCAGTTTGTAGTACCAGTTTGGGGCAAGGGAAAAACAATAATGTGCGCACATAATTTTTAGTTTTCCATTTGGGCAAGGGATAGGAGTTTGTCGGCAAATAACTAAGGCCAGTAAATATATTTTTTTGGACTTTGATTGCGCAGTGTACATACTCAGTATACCAATAGCGACGTAGAAGGGAACACCTAAGGAATGTATTTTAAAGAATATAGCACAAAGTCGTGGGTATCTGGTTGAAAAATTAGTAAACAAGAAACGATTTTTGTACACACATACTTTTTATTTGGATACAATCATACAAACATATTGTTATGATGTACACTCATATTTTTTATTTTGATACATTAAAATTGTTATTTTTTTTATTTCCTCTATTAGCAAAAATATGTGTTGTTGCCCCGTTATTGTCGGCCTGGTTGATGCCTATGTTTACCTGTACAAATGAGAATAAAAGCACAATGTATGAAAAGATGAAATGTGTTGATCATTTGTAGTAGTACTAAGCAATATGGAGTTTATAGATGCCCGATTACAAACACCTTTCACATGGATAGTTGCTACCTGCAGCGGTAAAACATTTCATGTAATAAAAGCGCTAAGTGAAGAATGCATAAATCTGACAGTCTTCCAAAGTGTATTGTTTTTATGGGATTTAACCAAAAAAAATACAATTAAGTGTCAAGCAACTAGCAAAGGTATCGGTGATTTTAATTGTCCAAAATTTATTTTTTAAAGGTGGAAGAGAGTAACGGCAAAATTCACATTACATGTCAATATTTAAAAACCCTGCAGATATGAGTGTAATCAATACAATGGCTAAACAAATGTATCCTGGTAAGAAAAAAGGATAACGTTTTCTAAAGGTGTACAAAGAAGCAACATCTAAAACGTTTGGTTATTTATTTATTACATTAAAGCCCGGTGCGTCTGATCAGTTACGATTGCGCACTGATGTGTTTGAAAATGTGCAAACAAGTTTTGAAATTTAAAAATGTATATTAAGTAAGAATTGATTGTATTTTGTAATCAGTTGTGTACATGATGGAGCGTGCACATATTTTTGATAATGTATAAAGGCATAAAGATATGTTAGCTGCATTATGTGATTCAAATTTGAAAAGTAAAGATTGTTGTAAAATTAGTATGAATGTATTAGCAGCTTTTTCTTAAATACTTAGTGAGATTGCTTTGAACATTAATTAAGGAACAGTGCCTTTGACCGAAACACAATGAGAGTGTATGCGTTCTTATTCTAGCTCATAAATCTATTCCGCAGGCAGTAAAAAAGAAAACTTTTATGAAAACCGTTTTTAAAGGGAGAATCAATGAGAGGGTGATAATTTCTATCAGCGTGGGATCAAACCGGTGTTGCAAACAATAGGCTGGTATTGCAGCTTTTGTGTTTGAAGAAGAGACTTATACTGAAAAGAAAACAAAACCTAGAAAGGCACGAAGATGAAGCGATCTATAATTATTCCCTATGCTGAATATATGGAAATGAGAATGAATTATGTACAACTCCTCTCTCAAAACAAACTGGTGTTTAATCTTGAAGAAAAATATTAAAAAAACACACCCCTTTTCAACCCACACCGACTATTGTCACTAATAGACAATTACCTAATAAAACGTTGAGATCTGAGGTGTAGGAGATTCCCAAAGCATTGTCGGTATCGATAAGGGAAAACTGGAAAAGGAGCAAGGAAAAGTAAAGAGTTTTTTAAACGCTATATGGAATGAGATGGGTGACAGGTTTAACAAAAAGGAGCTTTTTTTCTATGCGGGCAAAAAAATCAAAGGATCGAGTTTGAGCGATTTATTATCTCAAAGTGCATCAGCAATGAGGCGTTTGACGGCACCGGGAATGAACTCATTTACAGCAGATTTAAGCGGGAACTAATTTAGCACTTTCAGTTATTCCAAATCGCGAATTGAGAGTGATGGTAAGGGAGTTGCGAGTTAAACCAATCCCATATAAGGACAATGATGACGATGAACACGATTTTAGTCAGGAGAACGAATTAACCGATTTTTTGATTTTTTTGTTATACCAGATACGTACAAGGAAGCAACCGGAGCATCGTGACTTGTGAAAAAGTGGATGAAATTTTGAATAGAAGACAGATATAGCAGGATTGCCCACATTCAGTTTAACAAACATTTTACGTCGACTTAAATGTAATTATGCTTGATGTGGCGGAAAAGTGATAATCACAAGACACAATGACGAAACGGATCCCAAACGTAAAGGTCGGATTACAAGATTGGTACAATCTTTCAGCACCCATTAGATTCGCAGGACAAGAGAACGTCGTCAGGCAGAAACCCCAGGGGTCAAGAGGGCGGACGTTCTGAATTGGCTGAAATTACAGGAAATGTACAGTCTTCACAGGCCAAGACGCAAGACGTTTAATCGGCGACAAGTGACAGTGTTTGGTGAAACGGAAGAATTTCAAGCCAATTTAATGGACATGCAACTAGTAGCAAAACAAAATAAAGGTTATAATTATATTTTATCCGTGATTATCTACCTACTGTGGTGTAGCGGTTATCATACCTGTCTACAGACCACGAGGCCCCGGGTTCAATCCTGGGGTGGGTAGACACGCCAGTGCACCACAACTGGTTATTAAAGGCCGTGGATATTAACTTGGTTGTTGATGTTATGTCTGTCCGTACGTCGTACCTGTGTTCTCGTCCGGGTCGTATTAAGCGTTTCGTGATAGCATTGTTACTATCATAACCGAATACGCAGGCGACGACCCCGTCATTGTAATTGTGTGTTCAACTCTCTCTCTCTTATCCGTGATTGATGTATTTTCCATGAAAGGATGGCTGGAACCGGTGAAACGTAAAACAGGGGAAATGGTTGCAGATGCTTTAAAAACAAATCTTTTTCTAAGACCAGACCGATAAAATTGCAGACCGATAAAGGCAAAGAATTTTACAATAGCAAGGTGGAAGCACTTTTGTCGAAACATAATGTAAAATTATTTTCGACCCATAGTGAACAGAGAGCGAGCATTTGGGAAAGATTTAATCGTACAATAAAATCAATGATATGGAAGTATTTCACACAGAAAGGTGTACCAAAATGGATAGAAATTTCACCATTGGTCAAACAGGGGTATAACGCACGATTCCACAAGGCAATAGATTTGACGCCTGTAGAGGTTAACAAGAAAATTCAAAATTTAGTATGGCAACGTTTGTATGATGACATAAAAAAGAAACACCTACAGACATATTATAGATAGAGGTCAAAGTTCGTATTTCTAAAGAAGCAGGGATATATTTGTAAAGTGGCTAGGATATGGGGATAAGTTTAATTTATGGATTGGGGATGGAAATTTTGTAGATGGCGGATCAACAGGACTTCACTTGGATAGTGCCTAGTAATGCCGATATGGGTGGTACTGGGATAATACAATTTATGATTTTACGACGACTCCCCAGAAAGCACTAAAGTTCACGGGAGATTGGGAAGTGGGGAATATTGCATCATATTTTCTAAATGATGTAATTTTATTAAATTCGTCAAATACAACAATAATAGCTTTAGAGATCACGAAATAGTCAGCCCGGCTGTTACCCATTACACCTTTACAAGAAATTACAAAGGAAGTCATAATTAGTAAAAAATGTTTGGCGAATGTTAGTGATGTAGCCAGTCTACGAAGCCATTTCGCTTTAGATTTTGTGGAAGAAAACACTTTATAAAATAGGCTAAAAATCCAATTGGCACAAAGTGGAAATAACTTTGAGTTCTATTATTTTTTCTTGGGTACAGCAGTAATGAACCATTTTCATTAACGTCTGGCAACTCATTGACAATAGCTGGCAACGCTTATAGGTTAACAAGTTAAGATAAAATTTATGTCTATTGTAATATAATTGCGCCGGTGTTGGTGAATGGAGAGAGGAAAAGGTCATTATTTAAGGGTTATAAATAAGGCAGGGGACGTATTATACAATCTAAAAGTTGTTGGGTTCTTGCCATTGGATAATAACAATATAAGTTTGATTAATTTTTCATTACAAACAAATGAGGGTATAGCTATTGGATTTGAAATAGGCACAACTGTAATAAAATTGCATTTAAAAAATATAAAAAATTGTAAGGAAAAAATGGTCACAAACATGCGAGAGTTTAATTAGCAAATAAGCATTAAACCGAATCTGCTTGATCAAATTTTTTTCTCGACAAAAACCTCCATACCCCACTCAAATGGAGGGGGATTGGACTGTGGGGGTACAGAATGCCTACTTTCCATTTGAGTGGAATGTGTATGGGGCCTTATCAAGTTCGGTAAAGAAGTTGATTCTTATTGAAACTATAGGCGAGCCCGATACAATAGGCGAAGGAATAGTGGAATTGAAACAACTAAATACTTTTGCACAAATGGAAGGGAGTGATTTTTGGATTGGGAAGCGGTGGGAAACAAACACAAGTGTTCTGTCTAAGCTAAAAATAGAATTGATCAGAGAAGGTGATGACGCTGGGAAGATACTATTTAGTCCAACCTCAAACTTAGTTAGGTTTGAGTTTCAAGGGCGAATATGTCATATTTTTGGTTTTGCAAGTAAGAGAGTGTCAATAGATCATGGCCCGAACACTGCTTGGCTACCTGAGTCAGTGTCCTCTATACCATGGACAGTGACAGTTTCCATTTTCGCCACCTAGAATACGCCCTATGTACGTGTATGCTAACATTGTTACACCGAATATGATAGGGAGTAATTTGGTCCCAATATTTATGCATTGGAAAGTAAACAGCTTTGAGCCTTATACCGTGAGTAATGTTGATGTAAATACACAGACGATCAATTATATTGCAATAAAAATGTATGACGGGTTCGGCTATCCAATAGAATTTATTGCAGGAGAAACTGTGTTAGATTTGAAATTTTGGCAAAAGAGATTGTCTGTAATAGTAAAGACTGTCTGTGCTATAGAAAAGTGTATATAAGTAATACAAGTTTGTATTTGGTCACTACTAAAAAAGATTTCGTTTGTGTAGTATTATGGCTAACGCAGTGTTTGTTGGTTCGCCTTATCAAAGAGGGGGGACATAGGAGATGTATTTGCAGGTTTAGCCCGTGGGTTGATTCCATTAATTAAAACCAGTTTAAAAGTAGGTGTTAAAGCAGCAAAATCAAGAGGTCCTAGAATAACATGAAGTTTGGCAAAGGGAGCTGCAAGGGCGGGGACAGATGCATTGGCAGATATTGTAGCGGGCAAAAGTGTGAAATCCATAATGAAAAGAATCAGTGCTAAAAAAAAAAATAGCTGCAGATTTATATAAAAAACCTTAAAATACTAGATGCAGCAAGGAGACGAATGCAATCAGGTCACGATAGAAAAACAGTTACCAAGAAGAAACCAACTCAAGAAAAGGACACGAGATGGCGGGGGAGCAGGAAAATTGGTTTTATATCAAATTTTGGCAAAGTACATGCAGTAGCAAAATATCTGAATCATTAATGATGGATAGATCAGAGTTTTCTTATTTCCAAATGCCCCCAACACAAAACTCTATTGCAGAGAAACGGAGATCCGATTACACCCTATGTGGGATTTTACCGAGTATGGCCCTTCAGAATTTACTTTACGGGGGATACAAGTACATATTTGGATCTGAACTCAATACAAATCCTATTGAAATGTGAAGTGAAAAACATCTACCTACTGTGGTGTAGCGGTTATCATACATGTCTACAGACCACGAGGTCCTGGGTTCAAGCCTGTGTTGGGTAGACACGCCAGTGCACCACAACTTATTATCAAAGGCCGTGGACATTGACTTGGTTGTCGATGTTATGTCTGTCCGTACGTCATACCTGTGTTCTCGTTCGGGTCGTATTAAGCGTTTCGTGATAGCATTGTTACTATCATAACCGATTACGCAGGTGACGACCCCGACATTGTAATTGTGTGTTCACTCGTCGTCGGCAAGTGAAAAACTTGGATGCGTCCACAGCTCTCACCACAGCTGACAAACTGTCAACAACAAATAATTTGATGTCATCTTTGTTTGAGGATGTCAAAGTGAGGGTGGGGGAGTGGATGTAAGTGAACAGACAGTGACATATCCACACAAGGCCTATTTTGAAACTTTACTATCATACAACAGTGAAGCAAAAGAGACATTTTTGAAGGCCCGAGCGAGGGTGGTATGCTAATAAGGAGCTGATCGGTACCACGGCTGAAAACTATTATGCTAGTAGTGAATTTTTGACCGGTTGGAAAGAAAGGAGTACACTTTTCCAGAATGCCTCAGGGGGGACAGCAAAGACGTTTGAATTGATTGGGCCCTTGTTTTGTGATCTGTTTAGGTTACCTATGTATTTACCCAATCAGATCAATGTGGACAGAAAACTGTACAGAAGCAAACCAGGTTTCTATATGTTGGCGGGAGAGGACACAACCAAAGATAAAGGTTTTTGGTATTGCAATACAACGGGCGGTGCTGATCTTTGAACGAGCGGAACTGGTGTCAGCACAATGATTGGAGATATTGTGCGACAGTGGACCACACATCTCACAGTAATCCCTTTCAAAAGAGCTAAGATTTATTATGATGTTGTACCATCAGGGTTGCGCACTTTGGATGTGCAGCATATGATGAAGGGCGTTCTCTTTAATCGGGGGTTCGTATTTTTGGTGGATAACGTAGCTTTCACCGAAGACAAGGAAAGGGACCTCCTGTACTTTCATCACTACAAAATGACAGAACTTCAACTTTTGCAGGTGAGGACAAGTACCCGAGCGAAGCCATGGAATTACAATTTAACACAGACAAAAGTATCGAGTACATAGAAGCTTACAACAAATTGCTGGATGCAATGGAATACTAAACAGCAACCACAGTATCAATCTTACCCCCGACTTGTGGCAGGGACGTCATACAGTGTTTGGTTCTGATTTAACTGTGGACAAATCGGCAGGAAAATCATACAACATGAAAAAAGAAGGTATACTGAAACTGTCCATGAAGTTTGCAGACGGTTTCCCAGAAGCAGTAACAGTGATGACATATTGTAAATATGATGAAATTCTGAGGATCCTTCAGAACCGAACTATCATTTCTAAAGCTATAAATACGTAGACAAGAGATCAAAACAAACATTAGCATTTTTGAAACCAATCGTCATTAAAATTTGTGAAAACCAAACTTATTTAAGTATGGAAGATGATTTTAATGTGCTGCTTGAAATCATGTTCAAGAAACGTCTGATATCAGACAGTTATGCGTTAGATTATTTACCTCATCGTCACCTGAGCAGACATCAATCGTGCAAGCAGAAGAGATTTTCCTACCCCATGGAGGTTCAACCCTGGGGAACTCTAAGATTTGTGATACCCGCAAAAGCCCTTGGAGTGTACCTAGACTTGTGCAATACACGATTACTGCTGGGTCTGAAGAAAATAAAAGGGGAAAGTTACAAACAATCTACTACCAATATGGTTGTACCAATCAATGCTATCTTTTATATTTTATGATCATTGGTGGAAGTGTTGTTTAACGAGGTAAAAGTGCACAGTCCAATGCAAATGTACCCGTACAAATCCTACCTGGAAATGTTGTTGTCCTATGACACTAACTGGAAGACAACCACGGGAAAAACGGTGGGGTGGTATCAGATCAACTTGAGCAATTCAGAACCGTCTCTTTATGCACCAGCCTCAGCATCGACGTATCCCCGCGAAGGGATTTGGACAAAGGAAGGTTACGCAAAGAGGACGCATGCCACAAACAAATTCATCCCAGCAATAATGGAAGCTCTCCATCTGTCCATGTAGCCACAAAAGAGGAGAGAGTTTATGAATATATTGGATCATTGAAACCTGACTTTTTTTAAGGCGGCTCAGCTCATACCTTATGAGGTACGAATGAAAATCATTTTAAAGCCCATTTGTGCAAAGTATAATATCATGGCGGATACAGCGGCGGTAGAAGGCACCAATTATCATATAGAGGTACGGAAAGCAAAACTGTATGTACCAAAAGTAACCATTAGCCAGGAGGCCTAGGTCCATATCGATATGTTGTGGCTTCAAAGGCCTATCACGATACCGTTCCAAACAATTAAGATTCACACATACACAGCAGTAGGGGGTGTAAATATTGTACCTTTCGGGGCCAATATGTTTCCTGAAATTCCAAAACGGACATTTATTGCACACGTGGATGATGCAGTTTACAATGGAGCTTACAAAAAAAGCCCCTTTTTTCATGGAGACAGCTTGGAAAAGTGTATAGATCACGGCAGAAGCAACTCAGTTTCCTAAAGAAAAATAGACTATGAACTTTACAACAGGGACTGGAAAGCATAAGGCCTACAAACGTCTGATAAATGTGTTCGGTTTGAAAGATAGAGCCAAAGGCGTCGGGCTAGAAACCCTCGAAACGGTAATAATATTTATGCATTTGACCCAGCCCCAGATCAAAGTCATTAGCAAGGTCATTATAATAAAGCTTGGGAAGGTAGGCTACAAATAACACTTAAATATATGACAGCTTTGACTTCATCTACAAAAATTATTGTAATGGCCGAGTTTGACTCAATGATCAGTATCGCAAAAAAAGGCGACAAATTACGACTTATGATTAAACATAATGAAAAGCACAAGTATGGCAAATCTAAGTACATTAGAATTACAAGAATTGATTAAGAAAGATCCCATATTGATTGATAAAATGTGTTTTATTCATGATGGCGTACATGGCGCCAACGAAATCTTTAACCATATGCACATGCTTCCAAGCATTAATATCTGTAATACAGAAGAACGCTAGAAAGCCGGAAGCATTGGGTATGCTTTTGGGTATGCGACCCACATAGTATTGAGTAGATTGATTCGTTTGGTGAAGAAGGCCCGCCCCTCATCGAAAACTTTATAAAAAAAAGGTTTATCAATGTTAAAAGAACATTACGCCAAGTGCAACCTGACATGTCTGTGCTCTGTGGTTTATATTGTCTATTTTTTCCCACTATCGTTGCCAAGGGTTTACATTCAAAGAAGCCATAAAAATATTCCGGTCAGATCCGCACAGTTATGATGAGTTAGAAAGTCACTGTATACCTAACTAACCAGGAAAGGAAAACAAAACAAATTTGCGAAATTTGTACACTTATAAAATTTCGCAAAATGTCACCTTATGTGTAATTTTCGGAAATTGTCATCTTAGATGTAAATTTCGCAATTTGTCATCTTTGATGTGAATTTTGCAAATTGTCTTCTTAGACGTAAATTTCGCAAATTACGGAATATAACGGAACATAATGGAATGTAACGGAACATAACGGAAAATAACTTACCAGGTGTACAATGGTGCTAATCCAAGAAATCAAGAGGAGGAGGAAGAGGAGGAGAAGGAGGAGGAGGAGGAGGAGGAGAAGGAGGAGGAGGAGGTGAGTGGGAGCGTGTGCTCGCTACAGCCGGCAAGGAGTGGTTGATTGCTGACGAGTGGCCTGAGGAGATAGAGGGAGAAGAAGAAAAGACAAAGACAGAGGGAGAAGAAGAAAAAGCAAAGGCAAAGATACAGGAAGTAACGGAGGTTGCCAGAAGCGTAGGAACGCAGACCTACGAGCGACTATGTGAATGCCCTTTCTGCCCGATAAGAGGCATGAGGCGAAAAATTCCCGTTCTGTCCGATGGTTGCAGAAATAGAACGCAAAGGCTTTTTTACGAGCCACCACAGGTACATGTATAAGAAAGAGAAAATTGCATTAAGATATTCTTATCGTTTTTATTTTAGTGTGTGACATTGTAACGTCTATATTTGTTGACATTTTTATCGTTTTTATTTTGTTGTGTCAGTGTGTTTCAACAATGAAACATTTTCCCCACCAATCCTTATCCCTTGATGAAACATTTTCCCCACCAACCGACCGACCAATGAAGAAATAGGGAGACGGTCGTATTCATATAGGGATGTTGGTTTTTACCAACATCCCTCCTAAACTGGGGGAGACGGTCGTATATAAACCAACATCCCTTCGCTCCAAAAGAGACGGTCGTATGATAAAATTCGAGGAGCCTATACAGAAGTCGACCAATCATGAACCTATTGTATTATGAATATGCAAATGAACTATCACGTGATAGTAATACTGGTTCCTGATTGGTCGACTTCTGTACAGGTTTTTCTTACTACTCCTAATGTCTGAAAATGCCAGACATCGAGATACAAAATACGCCCATGCATCGCTTTTCGAAGTATATAGTGCATATGCATGATTGATTTGACGTGTCACAATCATAATCTCTCCAAAAAGAGCAATACAAAATCTATCCACAAGTCAAAGTAAATCTTTTACGAACTTTTACGAACTTTTTCTGCACGTTTCTTAAAATGATTTATTTTGAAGATATCAAATCAAAATTTTACTAAAAATGAAATGGATATATTTGGTGATTATAATGTAGTAAACAGGACGAGAGGATTGAAGAAGAAGTTGAAGTTGAGGTAGAAGAGATTACTAGGCATGAAGTGCAGGATACATTAAGACAGACCAAGAATGGGAAGACCCTAGGCGCAGACCATGTGATAGCAGAAATGTTAAAGGCGCACATGGATGCGACAGTAGGAAGAATGACAAATCTCTTCAATGCAATATGGACAGAAGAGGTTACAACGAGCAGATGGAACAAGGGGTAAATCGTAAAGATCCAAAAGAAGCGGGTTGATTTTACGAATTGTGGTAACTGGAGAGAATTACCACTGCTAATAGTGGTGAGTGAAGTATTTGGTCGTATATTGATTAATATACTGAAGTATGGAGTGGACAAGGTTTTGAGACAAGAGCAAGCAGGCTTTCGCCCAAAGGGGAGTACCACAGAACAGACTTTCATTCGAGGAACATGAGCAGTCAAACGAGTGGAACACATCTCTGTATGTGCATTTTATTGACTTTGAGAAAGCGTTCGATTCTCTACACCGTGAAAGTTTACTGAGCATCATGAGAGAGTACTGGATACCTGACAAGATCATCAGAACTGTAAGATCACTGTATGACAACTTTGAATGTGCAGCTGTAGACGAGGGTGAATTGACAGAGTGGTTCCAAATAACATCTGGTGTAAAGCAGCGATGTGTGATGAGTGTTTTCCTGATCTCACTGGAAATAGACTGGATGATAAAGAAGGCGGTAGTAGGTGAAAGCACAGGCATCAAATGAAGATTTACTTCGCTATTCGAAGATCTAGACTTCGCAGACGATATGGCTTTGCTCTCAGCTAGATATGACCACATCTAAAGGAAGACAGCGATGAAAGAGATGGCAGGAATGATTGGCATGGAGATGAATGTGAGGAAATGTAAGCACATGAGAATTAACAGCAGAGACGGCAGTGAATATTGGAGATGAGGAGGTGGAAGACGTTGAGGATTTTGTATATCTAGGAGCCGAGGTCAGTAAAGAAGGAGGTGGAACAGAAGATATCAAAAATAAAGTAGGAAAGGCAAGATGCGCATTCAGGAGCCTTGTGAGAGTATGGACAAATGGTGCAATTGGCAGACAAACTAAGATAATACTGCTCAAAACATTAGTACGGTCAGTATTGCTATATGGAAGTGAAGCGCGGGAAGTGACAAAGAGAGAAGAACAAAGGCTAGATGCTTTTCAGTTCAAGTGTTTAAAACGAATATTAAGAATACCTTGGACAGAATTGGTGAGCAATGAGAGGATCATAGATTTAACAAGGGTGAATAGAATTAGTGATGAATTAAGGAGATGTAGATGGAATTGGATTGGGCATGTGATGAGGCAAGAGGTGACGAGTCACGCAAGAGTAGCATTGGAGTGGGCATTAGCTAGAGGGAAACAGAAAAGGTGGAAGACCAAAGATAACATGGAGGAGGACGGTGACAAAAGACAGGGATAGATATGAGTGGATAAGTTAATCAGAGGTACGGAAAGCTGCAGAGGATCGCAAAGGTTGGAGAGCAAGCGTCATGCCCTTATGTGCCGCAGGGCAGAGATTTAAGGTTAAGGAGCAGGTACCCAGGAATGTGTTGATATAATGTTTAGCGAGGGATTGCATCCTCTCAGGCATAGGCGGCATCCCGGGAGGGGGATGACTTCCAAAATATTATCGATAATATAAATATGCTTATGCCTCCCCTCCTCCTTATATAGAACCTGTATGGATATGCAGTCTTTGATATGTTATCCTCATTTGTCAGTTTTCTAACATTTTAAAGCCATTATTTATGGCCATCAAAAATAATGAATCTTAATTGCTTCGGGAGGCTTTGCCCTTGAACCCCTAAACAGGACTTCGCCACTGGTTCCCACGTTGATATGTCCCCAAATAACTTTGCTGGCAGACGAATATATCCCCCCAACCCCTCTAAACTGAAACCTTATATATGGATATGCAATCTTTGATCTGTTATTTTCATTTGAATGTTTCCATCGTTTTAAAGCCATTTACAGCCATTATAAATAATGAATACTTAAAGCTTCCAGGGAATTCACCCTGCTTCCCACACTGCCATGTCCCTCCAATGATTTTTTGGGGACGAATATGCTTATCCCCCACCCCCTCCCCAAAAAAGGAGCTTTATGTATAAAACCTATATGAATAATTATGCAATCTTCCTTCTGTTATCTTCATTTGAAAGTTTTCTGTCAGTTTAAATCCATAAACAAACAAAAAATCTTTACAGCTTCCTGGTTCCCACGCCAAATAATTTGTTGAGGACAATATGGTCCTTGCCCTCCTTCCCCAAAAAAAACCCCTTATAATTATATAAAACCTATATGGATATGCAATCTTCTATTTGTTATCTTCAAATGAAAGTTTTCTATCGAGCCATTTCTGGCTATCAATAACAATGAATCTTCAGAGCTTCCAGGGCTTCGCCCCTTGGACTCCTACAAGGGTTTTATCCCTGGTTCCATGCCTATATCTATAGCATGTGATGATTATATTAGCATACGAACTTTTATCATTGTTTAAAGTTTTCAATCATCTTGGTTCAGGGGGCAAAGCCCCCTTTACCTTTAACTGATGCATATTAACCCTTTTGTGGGTCTAAAATGATCTATTATCTAACTTAAACCCATTTGGAGGGGTACAGTGATACAGGCAGACAGAGCTTTTTTTAATTAAATTTCACTGGTCACGGGCCCAATAATAGGTTGGGAGGGGAAAGAGGAGGGGGAGGAGTAGAGCCTGGGCGGCCTATGCAGTTTCCTCCCCGAGAGGATTTCAACTTCCCGGTTGCATGCTTTCTGCCCGGTTGAAAGGTAAAATTGGGATCTTTGAAGAAAATTTCCCAAATGTTCAAGAAATTTGAAAACTTTCTGAAAAATAACAAACTTTTTCGATCTAATTAGAGGAAATTTTCCGAAAATCAAGGAAACTGTTCCGAAAATCAAAGAACATTGCCTGGAAATAAAGAAACTTTCCCGAAAATTGAAGAATATTTTCCGAAAATTGGAAGAAAATGTTCTGAAAATCGAAGAAAATTTTCCGAACATTGAAGGGTATTTTCCAAAAACTGGAGATCCAAAACATTGCCCGAAAATGAAGGAAATTTCCCGGAAATCGAGAAATATTCACGATTTGTTTCGCGTATACTAAGTCAAGAGGCTTGTATTACTTTTGAAGTTTCTTCTACAGAGAGAATGTCGGGTACTAAGGCAGCGATAGCTAAATATAATAATATTTGAAAATGTACATTTTAACCTTTCGCAAAACTTCCTTCATTATCGTGAAATATGCTTCAATTTTCGTGGAATTTCCTTCATTTTCGTGCAATTTGCTGTAATTGTCGTTCATTTTCGATCAATTTTCTTGATTTTTGTGAAATTTGCTTTCATTTTCTATTATTAATTCTGGATGAAGGTCAGAAGGAGACCTCTGAGACCGGAGGAGTGAAGGTCCCTGAGGATACCGTGCCGCCAGGTGATGTCTAAGGCCCAAGTTTTCGAGGATATATGTTTTGCTTTTCAAAAGAAAATTGCCCTCAGAATTGGGTAAATTTAAACAATTCCATCTTGGGAGGGGGTGTAGGTTCTCCACAATTTTTCTGGGTACGTCTCCCCAATGTTGAAAAGAAATCACCACTACTGCTCTCAGGGACGTAGCCAGTGGAAGTGGTTGCTCCCCCCTTTTCTGAATATCAATTTGTTAGCAGCTTAATGAATAACTGTAGCAGTTTAATTATGGCATAGTTGGCTTCTGAGTTTCTCTTATTGCAAATTGTCTAAAAAATTAGCTAATTTTCCAAAAAAATTAGTTTAATGTTTCGAAAAACCAGTCAAATTTTCCTTCAAAGATTAAATCAATTATTTGACCTCTGAACTTTATAGTGACATATTCCATGTGTGTTACATAACCCTGCATCACCCTTGTACCAACCTAATTCCATTTACGGTTTTCCTTTAAATCATGACTCAAAATTGACTATTTTCATTTAGATATTTGACTTCTGAACTTTAAGTGACATATTCCATTATGTGTGGGACATAACATTACATCACCAACCATGAACCAGCCCAATACCATTCATGGTTTTCTCAGATAGTGTGACACAAAATTAACCATCTTTAATAAATTGTTTGACCTCTGATCTTTAAGTGACATTTCCCATTGTGTCAGATATAATCCTGCATCATCCTCCACCAACCCACCAAGTAGCAACTTCTACCAAGGATCAATACTATAGCACTTACATTTTCTAAACAAAATCCAACACAATATTTACCATTATTATTTGACCTCTGACCTATAAGTGACATGTCACAACTTTTGTGAGACGTAACTTTACATCTTCCTTCACGAACCTACCAAATGACAACCCAATTGCATTAACGGTTTTAGCATGAAATGCTACCAACCAAAATTGACCATTTAAATGAATTATTTGACCACTTTAGCTGACATCTCCCATTTTGTGCAGGACGCAACCCTACATCGCCCTCCGCACCCACCAAGTACGGTAATTACTGGTTACCTATTAGATTGATTTTCTCTTTGAGAAAACTCAATACCATTTGTAGAAACAAAAGTATTCCAAGCTCCACAACAAACGTCTGTAACAATTAAATGATTGTCTTCAAAATACTTGACTTTCATTGGGTAATCTCTTGTCCAATGATCTCCATGTCCTAGCTGTCCATAGCAACCCCATCCCCAAGTGTAAAGTTCACCATTGTCGGTCACAGCAGCTGTATGTCTCGACCCACAACTTACTTTCCTGACATTTGTATCTGTTGCCTGTGATAGATCAACAATTTGAGGTATAACAGCAAAAATCACCTCACATGTCGACTCTGTGAAGTTTATTTGTGAATCGGATGCATTTTCAGAATCTCTGTCCTCACAAATTCTCAATGATGTAATCTTTTTGGGTGACTCATTCAAGCTATCAGTCATCTGATTTTTCACTTTTCCATAATGCTCTGAATTTTTAGACTTTCTTCTGCTATTAAACACTCAGAAGATGAAACGTCCATCTGGATATGTTCACCTGATTTGAGTCCCTGATTCAATATGGGACAGTCAGCAGTGGATTGACCAGGCTTCTTACCAGGAACCTTCATGGAAAGACCAAGTTGACCACTCTCATTCCATCCCCACATGTAAAGATCTCCAATTTCTGTAGATGCAAGAAACCAGCAAATTTATCCAAAAAAGGAATTTTTGCCAGAAAATTAATTGCAGCAAATTTTTTCAAAGCAGTAGTAGCTAGTAGTTCAACCAGTCCTGCATGTTCATCTTATACAGAAATATTAACGTCAATGAGAGCATAACATGGTCTTCATATTACTGTACTCATTTGATTATTTGGACAATTTGATGAAGAATTATTTCAAAATGTGTGTTGGTTGTATTTGCAGAAATTGTGGAAAAAGCAAATATAGTATTTGCTCACACCAGCTCATGTTCTTGCTCGTAAAATTTAGTGAACTTGTGATGATGTTACTCCCAGAACGAAAACATAACTTCCGTCCAACTTCATTTGCTGAGGTAAGCATCCAACTTCATAAATATGAGAGAGTACATGATCTGAGGCATCTGTGACATCACAACCATTAGTAAATGCACTGCTTAAAAATTTGTCATGCAATTTTCAAACAACAAATTAACCACATTGTTCCACAAGATTACCTTTGCATCATAACATTGAGGTACAAATAGTTCTATGCTCATATTTCATTCACTTTTCCCCAGCAGCAAAGACAAACAATGCCAGCATTGATTACGGTTACTACTTATATTACAAGGAATGCCATTAAATTTTGATGTGTGTGACTAGAAATACCATGTAACACCAGTGGGAGTAGTTGTTAGCTTGAAGGAGCCTAGGAAAGGTGAAACTGTATACAGTTTTGTAGTTTGGAAAACAAAGAAATATATAACTTTTACTTTACCGGCCCTGCTCCATTTGAGGGCCGGTTAAGATCTTCCTGGTTTTAAGCAAAGCCATTTCTAGTGATTATTCTGGTTTTAGTTGTTTCTACACAAATGATACCAAACTTTGAACCTAAATATCTCCTTAACGGAATAAGATTTTTGAATGCTTCTTTTTTTTTTTTTTTTTTGAAGTCCTGTTTCATATAAGATGGGACTTGCTCAACCCTCGCCTGAACTAATCCTTTAAAGCACAGCAATATGACACAGTGTCCTGGTGCCTATATTTTTATCCACCAAATTAAAAAGCTGTTTTAATGTTGTTGTAGAGACAGTAACTGTAAAGCTATACATTACTCTGTTACATTGAGGGCTAAAGGCAGAAGTATCATGACGTGTACCTCCGCTTTCCGTTCAGTATGCACTGCAATCGCCGATTTTGGCAAAAATCGACGGTTGCACATCACACGCCTCGCCAGAGCAAGGGCAACCTAATATGATATCATTATTTGCTTGTCCTGGCACAGCTAGGATCTAATTACATTGCCAACACAGGCGACTGTAATATGATGCCTCTATCTGATGCACGTTGGGCATATTATTAATGCCCCTATGATAGCATACTGAAAGGAAAGAGCTTGCACACTCAATGTCTTGGGAATTATATACTGATTTAATAGGAAATTTACTTATTCTAATTGGATAAAGACTGCTTTAAGGAATATTCCTATGGGATTTTCAATTTTTTTATATATGATAGAGACAATTTCTAGAAACAAAGTGGTGAAAAAACTATGTTAATATCTTATTCCGTTTAGAAGTTATAACAATTCAAAGAGAAGAAAAAGTGTTCCTAAAAACACCTCGTACAGTATATGTCCTTCAGCTTGGTGATGTCATCAAGGCAATTCCAGCACAGTTCCTATGTATTTCTTATGAATTTAATCACACTTTTTTTACATTATCGAATAACATTTTTAGTTCATTATAGAGATAGGGTGGAATGTATAATTTATAAGAAAACATTGTTTTTTACTTGGTACACATCACATTTACAATGAGAAAAAAAAAAAAAAACATTTTTTAAGAAATACGAAAGATATTTTGTTGAAATTGCCTCTATGTCATCACAGATGTTGCCGATCAGTCACTTTTGTCCAAATTCAAAAATACTTTGAAATTTTGTAACTTTTCTACGGAATAACATATAAACATAATTGTTTCACCTCTTTGTTTCTAAATTGTTTCTATCATATATGAAAAAATTAAAATCGTTGGAAATATTCCTTTAATCTTATTTTTTAATCTTCTATTTCATCATCTTGTAAGCAAAATATAAAATATTTGAAACGTGGAGAAAGAAGTCAAAATATGAAAAGCAGATAAACTTGCAAATGTTCAATTTCTCTTACCGCTGAGTGCAGCAGAATGCCATCCTCCTGCACTGACATCTGTTATAATAATGGGAGATAGCGCTTCAATTTCACAAGGAATGGTGACATCATCTTCTGGGCATCCATGACCCAGCTGACCCCGGCTAAATAAATTGAAAAGAGTGTCAGACATGAAATTTTGACTGTTTCAAAATCATAATATTGAACACATGCCGAAAAGTTTTTTTTTAACCTACTGTACCCGCACCCGACACCTGAGTTAATCTTGAAAACTCAGGTATGACAATAACCAACCCTGCTTCCTGTTCAGTGTATTGTATTTCACTCAAAACAATGATTGTTTATCTGCCATTCCCATGCAAACCACAGCCAAGTGGACCAAAGCTATTTGTGTGTATAAGATTCAAGGCACTTTTGTGATTAAAAACCCTCATCCATGTTAGGTGTCTTAGTGGGAGAAGTTTGTTTGCAAACTGGTTGTAAAAATAGCTGTGTATCATAATGTCTGAGGTAATAATGTGCATTAACTGTGAATGATTGATTGACCATTTCTCTTAAGTAAAGATATTGCTTCATGATTCAACTTTTGCTGAGCCAGAAAGCCACAAATTTGAGAAAATTTCTGAAGAAATTGGGAGGCATGCTTATTAACTCATCATCGATTTCCATAATATTCTGCCTTAAAAAATTGAAATCTCTACACTGGCAAATTCATAATGATGATTTGTGATGGTAATGCTAGTTGCTCGTGGTGTTACAGTTTAAACAACATGCCGAAAAGTTTCTCTTTAAGCTTCCCACTCGACACATGAGCTAATCCTGAAAACTCAGCTATGGTAAATACCAACCCGACTTCCTGTTCAGTATATTGTGTTTCCACTCCAAACAATGGTTTTTTATTTGCCATTCCCATGCACACCACAGTCAAATAGCCCAATGTTATTTGTGTATATAAGATTACAGAAACCAGTGCTGAGTAATCAGGGCACTTTTGTGATTGAAATCACTTATCGTATTAGGTGTCTTAGTGGGAGAAATTTGTTTACAAAATGGTGATAAAAATGGTTGTGTATTATATGCCCAAGGTGATGTGTGCAATAACTGTGAATGATTTTCTCTTAATGACCATTACTCTTAAGGAAAGATATTGCTTCATGAATTTAGCTGATATTGCCTTCATAAGGTAATAAGACATTGACCATCATAGATCCTGTGGAGAGTAATATCTGGTGCAAGCATATTAAACATTAATCCATTATCAAAGACAGAAATATTTTACAGATAACAATAAAATTGGAAGCAAACTTATTTTATTTTGGCCGATGAACAAAGCATTGTGCTCTTTTACACAAAATGGTTTTGAGCTTATGAAAGAGTCTAAACATCTGGACAATGGTCTCTCAGGAGTGATTCCCATAATATATATGTATCAGAAATAATTAACACATTTTCCAATGATGCCAATAATACATACACTACAAACACCTTCCTGAAGACTATCAAATACGCTAATTATGCTAACAAGGAATAGATTAGAACTTCATCGACCTTTGCAGAACTCACTTTACTTTAGATTTGTTTATTTGCTTTCTTTTGCTAAATAAACTACTTAGCATGCACTAATGTTCCCCAAATTAAATTCACTGACAAAGTCTCAATTAGCATGCACTAATGTTCCACAAATCACATTCACTGGCAAGGTCTCAATTAGCATGCACTAATGTTCCGCAAATCACATTCACTGACAAGGTCTCAATAAGCATGCACTAATGTTCCCCAAATCACATTCACTAACATGGTCTCAATTAGCATACACTAATGTTCCGCAAATCACATTCACTGACAAAGTCTCAATAAGCATGCACTAATGTTCCGCAAATCACATTCACTGACAAGGTCCCAATTAGCATGCACTAATGTTCCCCTAATCACATTCACTGACAAGGTACCAATTAGCATGCACTAATGTTCCCCAAATTACATTCACTGACATGGTCTCAATTAGCATGCACTAATCTTCCGCAAATCACATTCACTGACAAGGTCTTAATTAGCATGCACTAATGTTCCGCAAATCACATTCACTGACAAGGTCTCAATTAGCATGCACTAATGTTCTCCAAATTACATTCACTGACATGGTCTCAATTAGCATGCACTAATGTTCCCCAAATCACATTCACTGACAAGGTCTCAATGAGCATGCACTAATGTTCCCCAAATCACATTCACTGACAAGGTCTCAATTAGCATGCACTAATGTTCCCCAAATCACATTCACTGACATGTTCTCAATTAGCATGCACTAATGTTCTCCAAACTACATTCACTGGCAAGGTCACAAAAACTTCTTCCCATAGGTAAAGTTTCATTATACTATTTGATGTAAAGGTTATGGTCAAAAACTGAAAAACTTTGACCACGCAGACACCGACGTTAATGTGAGCAGAATAGCTTTTAATACTATTTTTTGAGTAGTCTAGCTAAATTGGTACATTACAAATTTACTGCATGAAACCAAATCTGGTCACAAAATTTTACCTGCCATTTCCGAATGATAAAATTCTTCCTTCTGAAGTCAGCAGAAGGGTATGCACTTTTCCACATGCTATCTTGGTGATCTTTACATTTGTACAAATAGGAGTAAATGTCATCACCAGATTATTTTCTTCCAGTAACCCCACGATTCCACTATCTAAAGAAAATATTTAAATATCAAAAAGACTCATGATGTAAGTGATGCAGAGGGCTACAGTAGGTGCAGGGTTGTGGACATGTTACTATCTATTCACAACAATACGTAATTCTGAGTAGGACAATCTGTATATAATGAAAAGTATATTTACATGTAGCTCTTAACCCTGACTCTACCAGCACTTTCATGAAAATGCACTTGGGAGGCGGGTCAAAGATGGGGCACTCAAAACATACGAGTTAAGCACAGGCTGATTATAGAAGGGTCCTCTGTCTTTCGAACAGCAAAGTCGGGCTCATTCTGCTTCAGTGACCCAGTGGGCCACCGACTGTAATCATACTGTATATACCTTTGACTTGGCACACTTGTCTTGGATTGATTAACCTTACTCTATGAGCACTTTTATGAAAATGTGCTTGGGAGGCGGGGTCAAAGATGGGGCACTAAAAATGGCAAAAATATCGCCCCGTGGTAGAGTAAGGGTTAAGCACAGCTTGATTATTAAAGGGTCTTCTGTCTTCCGAGCAGCAGAATCTGGATCGTTCTGCTGCAGTGATCCAGTGGGCCGCCCACTGGGATCATGCTGCACATATCTTTGAGTTGGTTGGCACACTTGTCGCAGGTTGATTTGAAAACCCTTATACTACCAGCACTTTTTTGAAAACACGCTTGGGAAGCGGGGTCAAAGATGGGGCACCAAAAATGGTGATAATATTGCCGCGCGGTAGAGTAAGGGTTAAGCACAGGGTGATTATTGCAGGGTTCTCTAAATTCCGTGCAGCAGAATTGGGCTTATTCTGCTTAAGTGACCCAGTGGGCCGCCCACTGGTATCATGCTGCATATATCTTTGAGTTGGCACACTTGTCGTGGGTTGATTTTAAAACCCTTACTCTAACCAGCACTTTTTTGGAAAAGCGCTTTGGAGGGGTCAAAGATGGGGCACCCAAAACGGCATAAAGTAAGAGTTAAATCAAAACTGATTAAAGTTGGATGATTCTATTTCAATATCTATCAAATTTGTGATGTAGCTGGGTAACAGCTCTCAAATCAAATCTTCACTTTTTTTAATTTACTTTTCTTTCTTAAATTTTGACCTTTGAAAATGATTAGAATAGAATATCTATTCCACATCATGTTGATTGGGAAGAGGGAGGGCTATCGGTACGACCCAAGAACTTCTTGTCAGAATCAGTTACTCCCCTTCAAAACATTAGATGATGTAAACACAAATGTTTACAAAAGAAAGTGGAGAGTTCTACCATCCATATATTATAAAAATTAAACGGCTGTAAAGTAATAGCAACAACCAACTCTGCTGTTTTACATTGTTTTTAATGAAGTTTCTAAGCTAATGTTTAAAACACCTAATGTTGTCTGTCCACATACAGTATGTTTATAATTTCGATACTGGTAAACATCTAAAAACATCAGACAGTGGCACAGGAACAGATTCAAATTTGTATACTGGTGAGGTTATATGCAAACCTGATATTTTCTAATGGGTCTTAATGATTTACAACCTAAGACCCGTGACCATTAAACACTTGAAACCAAGGTGACCATAGGTCTAACACTACCCTGCACCCCTACCCACTTGGACTAAAATTATTACCCAAATGTGTCTAAAATTAAGACCCCCATTAAGAGTTTAAACTAAGATCTCATTCATTCTAAAGCCTATCAAGAATTAAAACAAACTAATTCGTGTTAAAACAGAATTTGCTAGTGAAATATTCATTTTAGTCGTATTGTGGCATTTTCTTAATTAACCTTAAAGAGCTAATATGCTTGAAGGTATGTCTTAAGACATTACACTCAATCCTCGCTACAAATGTTGAGTCTTTTCACCCGCAAGAACCTCCATTTCGGTGTGTATGACTTTTAGACTGCTAGAAGCAATTAAGAAACCCACTACAGATAATTACATTTTCCTACATTTACTGGCACTTTTATTGCAGGGGCGGGGGGGGGGGGAGAGATTTGATAATTGCATGAAAATTGAAGCAAATTTTACAAAAATGAAGGGTATTTTACACAAATTGATAACGCTCAGTCTACGCTACAAATTTTCAGTCTTTTCACCTGCAAGAACCTCCATTTTGGAGGGTATAAGCATGGAGCTATTAACTGGTATAACTTTTAGACTGCTAGAAGCAATCAAGAAACCCACCACAGATAGATAGTTCAGTGATTTTACACATCAAGTAATTACACTTCCAATCATCTATATGCACACAATGGAACTTATTGTGAAGGGCCAAGCATTGTGGATTTGGTTACTGCAGGGCCAAGTCATGCATGTAATGTGGGGCCGATGATTCATTTAGACTTTTAAAAAGATGTTTTCATCAGTGAGTTACAAACACTCTGGTGAGCTTGGATGCATTGGACTGAAAATTTATAGCCAGAGTTATTCATTAGGAGATTTACAGGATTAGATCAGGGGTCAAGCAATTCCATCTTATATAAAAAAAGGACTTCAAAAGAAACAAAATGTTGAAAAAAGCATTCAAAAATCTTATTCTATTAAGGAGATATCTAAAATTAAAGTTTGGTTTCATTTGTGAAGAAACGACTGAAATCAGACTGGTTGTGACATCACATCCTCAGATTCCTCAAGTCTTTATGTATTCTATCATATTTTGTCCTGTACTTTTGTGGTTAAAAAACCACTCATTAGTTGTTCTGCTCCTTAAAGTTTCAAACAGTCAGACCCGACCTGATAAATAACCAGGTCGGGTCAGATTTTTCCTCTTTATTTTCTTTATTCTAAAAACCTTAGTTGTTGTGGAAGTTGATGATGAATATCATATTAGCAATGGATGAAGTCCTTATTGTGTGGTTATTTTAATTAAGATAAAGTGGTCTCACTATTTGCTACAGTAAGTTTGTGTTTATGATTTGCTGAAACAAATTTTTAAGGAGAAGGACAAGTCATGTGGAATTTGGATATCTAAGGAAAGTAGTAAAACAGAAGCTAGCAAGGGTAATCATAATTTACCACCTGAAGAAAGTTAAAGCAAAAATATTTCAAATATCAAAAAAGGTAAATACAGTTTTCTTTAAGATACGTAAATATTAATTAAGAATGTGAGGATCAGGGCGCCAACCTTCGATAGTAGAATTACTATGCCACCATTTCTACACAGGTAAAACAGAGCTTAAAGCTGGAATACCTCCTTAACAGAATAAGATTTTTTGAATGATTTCAGCACCATTTTGTTTCTTTTAAAGTCCTCTTTCATATAACATAAACTTACTTGATCAAAAACTAATCCTTTAACTCTGTAAGTGTTCATGTACCATATGCCTTTACCTGATAAGCCAAATAGTTTCTCTTCTACAGCTTTGATGCTGACAATCTTCCTCTCAACTTTGTAGCTATGGAAACTGACCTCACTCTCTTCTGAGTGCAGGCTGCTGGACAAATCACAGGAGAGTATGTTTGCACTGTTGCAGCATACAAGTATCTTCTCCTGGAAGAATATCACAGATGAGCAGAATGCTTCATTTGGAAAGTCAATTTTTCTGTTGTAAAATCCTTTGCATATCAAGGATGAATCTAAGGGGGAGAAATACATTACTGAAATAACAATTTTGTTGAAGATCTACAGCAGATACAGGGATGTAATTTTTTAATGACACATATTTTAGAGGTCAATTTCTTTAAAAACTTAATAATTTTAATCTCATGAATGAAATACAGTACCTTACATGGATACAGAGCAGAATGATAGCTTAGAAAGAAATTGTCCTGTTTGTATAATGAATGGTCCTTAATCATTCAGAATAGTTTCATTCTCAGATAGGATTATAGCTACAATTCCAGAGTTTCACCAGCCTTAAGGCTTTAACCGGCCCTTGGACCCTACGCCAAAAAGGCACAGCACATTGCACGCATATGTGCTCCTCAACAAATCAAGCACTCTGCCCATCTTCAAATCAACCTAGGGGTATGAAAAGTGGAAAGAACATGCCCCCCTGCCCCTTTCCCCCTGCCCTCATGGTCCTGAGCCAATACAATATCAATTTCAAATAAATAACATTTAATCGTTTGATAAATAACATTGAATCTTCTCCACATTTGAATCACAATTTCAAAGTTGATCCATTTGTACATTCAGATGTGATTGATCACTAAAAACACAGCAGCAACAAACAAAAATGTCTGCCAATTAAGTTAAAAAGAAATATAATACTGTTCGGTAATATCAAAAGAGACCAAGTTTGAAACAGATATTATTTGCTTGCAATGATCATCCTGCATGTAGGAACTTCACAACAACCGAGGGTTATTATCTTTTAATTACTTCCATACACAATAAACAGTCCTTTTAGTAATTCATTTACTGTACCAAGTACACAATTGATGATAGCGTATATTTTTGGGAAATAAATAATTCAAAAACAATTTTCATATTGAGTCAAAAACCAAGCTGGCCAACTGTCTTATTTCTGAATTTGGATCAAGAGTGAAAGAACACTGGGTTTGAATACGAGTGATATTTGATTTTTAATTGCTGCTGAATTTACGCCACAGATTACAGTACTACCAACCATACGCCACCCTAGAATAAAAAAAAGGGATTGGCTATTTAAAAATGTTGTATGCCATGCCAGATTATCAACTTTTTGATGAAATTCTTTAATGCACCATATGCCAAACTGATGTATACTTTCATAAGACACAGATCTGAGAGCAAACTGCTTAAAATTCCAGTATGGTGCTCAACAAACTGACACACGGATCTCCATTTCTCCTTTCAATGCATCCGGCCTGTGTTTTATAGCTAGGCCTACAACATGATCCCCACGCCCTGTTCTGCGGGCCACGCCCTATCCCCATACAAAATTATAAACCTGAAATTGAGTTAATTTTTGCTTCTTTCTGTACACCAGCATTTACCTGAACAATACACAAATGTGCTCCAGTCAATGGCAATTTTGTCTTGCAGGCTATTCGACACCTTATCCTCAACAGTGCTGAAGATGAACTTACGAACATCACACTTCTCTGGAAGAATTGCTGTTCGAATGTCAACTTTTTCTGATTTTGACCTTATCGGTAGCTGCAGGAAGGAATTATAGCCACATGCATAAATCTGCATGATTGCATGGTCACATTACAATCAATTTTGAACTTAAGATTTATTTAAAAAAAATAACCTCTTTAAAGTGAACAGATGTAATTTTGAACTTCTTGAACTCGAAGTCGGATTTAGCTGCTTGTTTTGACATGTGATAAGTCAGGTGACAAGAGCAGCGTCTCAACATTTAAGTAGAAAATTATATAACAATAAGGATATTTTCTTATGGTTTAGCGTAAAATGAATTCAAAGATTTATATGTTGCTTAATTAAACAATATTAATCACGAAATACAACTATTTATTGAAATAATCACAAATATTATCAAAAATAATGATATTGTTTTCTAGGCCTTTTAATTAATCTTGGTTCACTACGTACGTTTCTACGTCGTATCAATGACTGGCAAATCGGTCGGTTGTGGAAAATTGGGCAAAATGCGGATGCCGCAAACAAGTCTACCTTAGTTAATTTTCATGTCATATTCATTTTGTTTCATTTAAAGAAAACAAAAAGTACAATTTACTGAAAAATAAAAGTTATTATAAAGTAAGATTAGAATTAGGGTTAAAATTAAGTTTCTGAAATGTTCACTGTTTTGGTTTTCGAATTGTTTTTTAAGAACAAAAGTATTAAATAGACTTGTTTGCAGCATGCGCAATCTTATTATTTTCCTATGAAACTACGCGCTGTCTGGCGATGCTTGTCAAGGTCTTGTCTGTCAGTGTCGGAGTAGAGAGACGAGGTAACACCTTACTTTTGTCAATTCTCAGAATTTGTATATGAACAACAAGCCTCTTTCGATGGTATTGGTTTGAAAAAATAGTTTGTTTTTGAACCTGTCACTCAGCTTTTAAGTTTTATTTAAATTGTTGGCGAGAGTTAATGTTAGTGCAGGGTACAATCCGGTTTCACTAATTTCATCAAGATGTGGTCATTTAGAGTCATAATTCTATTCATTACTCACCAGGATTAATTATGTCAATAAAGTTAATATAGGTTCTTAAGCAAACAGCTGTTTTCAAGTGTAAGATGGCTTAAATCTAGTTTTTTTTACAAATAGGAATGAAAATACATGTAACAAAAATGGAAAAATCCTGTATAGCGGTATTACTAGTATTAGTATTACTGGCATAGCAAGGTCTAACGTCCGGAAAGCATCCAATGCTGGACATTATATCAAGATGGCCACGGTCTTTGATAACCAGTTGTGAACTCACTGGTTGCAGACCCACTGTGATTCGAACTAGGGACATGCGAGTGAAACAAAGCACTAACCACCAGGCAAGTACCAGAGATTGGTTGTACCATCGTCGTAAGATTTAGATATAGCAATTGGCATGGAATTTTACCCCAGAGTTTTTCATTAACATAAATGAAAATCATGAACATCTTACCTCTCTGATGCGATTCAAAGTTTTATTTCACACGAAAATGATTTTGAATTACTCATAAATTAAAGAAAAATGACACAACTACGAGACTAATGGCCGAATGATTCAACATGCCTGTAGTGCTGTACATAAATACATATAGGCTAGTACATAGGCCCTATGCATGATGTACGTACACTGTACAGTGTACGTAAAAGTTTTGATGATGTATGCAGGCTGTCAATTGTCAACGATATCATTAGCTAGGATTCTACTTTCCTCCTGTATTGTGTTGTTAGTGTATCTGTGAAGTAATCACAATCTGCAAGTCAAGTTACTATACTGTAAAGAAGTAAGCGTGTTCGAGATCTGAAAAGTATATTACCGTTGACAATTGGTTAAAGGTCACTAAAACCTCATGAAAGTTTGGATACGATAAACAAAATAATTTCCAAGTTTATTTTGGGATTGTTACATTATACAAGGATTGGGTATGACATTTTTCTTAATATTTTCCATGATAATAATAGTCCGATTTGTTAAGGTTTTTGGGTATTTCAAACGCAATTTTCATTCACTTCAACCGGGCAGGCCTACACAAAGGTGTGTGTTAACAAATACTTGCATGCTTTGCTAGCGCGCAGTGCCCTGTACATTACGCAATGCCCTGTACATTTCGCAGTGCCCTGTACATTACGCAATGCCCTGTACATTACGCAGTGCCCTGTACATTACGCAGTGCCCTGTACATTACGCAGTGCCCTGTACATTATGCAGTGCCCTGTACATTACGCAGTGCCCTGTACATAATTGCAAATTTACAAAATATGCCAAACTTAAAGTGCTTGTTGTAGCCAAATACGACAGGCAAAAATTCTAACACAACCTCTGACCACTAGACCACAGAGGTCTGTCAAATTAAAATCGCTATATTTGAGTATTCGGTCTGATGTCACAATGTGTGTGCAATTGAGTTGTCTGTGAAAACAAACCCTACTCTCCATTGACACTAACATTACAAAGACTCACTTTGGGCAGGAATATTCTTTATTTCACTGCCACCTATGGATCACAGTTTGACCTAATATTACAAAGAAAATCAAGATCAACATATGCCAAAGTTTTCAAAATCTTTGATTTTCCTGATTAAGAGGAAATAACAGCGTAAATTATAACAAAATCAGAAACCCTTATTGGTTAGTAAGTGTGCGTGAAAAAAGAATTTGATAAAATGCCCGGTTGACGGAATACTGGAATAGGAATTAATTTAAACTTTTTTTAAAACCTTTAGGTGACAGATTCTCTTGAAAGTTTTGGGATTTATAAAAGAAAGATTGAAAAATTTTAAAGCATCAATTTTAGTCAACATTCTAGGAATTTGAGGGCAAAAAACGGTTTTTATTTCAATCCGATAAAATTTGGAGACAAAAATTTAGACTTTAAGAAAATCATGCTTGTAAGTTATGCTTATTTTGAAATATTTCTTAGCTTCTTTCAGCAATTTTACTGTTCTTTATCTTCCCATTATTCCAAAATAATTTCAAATTTATACGTTTTCAAGCAATTTTTCTTAAAAAAGGATAATAAATCACGAGCTTACAAATCTTGTGTTCTTGTCAGCCATTTTGAACAAAACTTAAGAAGAAGAAAAGCTGAATAATGGTGCAGAGGAATTTTAACAATCTCAAAATCCTAAAACCTAATCCTACAAACCTAATCCTACAAACCTAATCCTAAACCCTAATCCTAAAACTTAATCCTAATCCTAAAACTTAATCCTAAACCTTAAACCTGATCCTAAAACCTAACCTGAAAATGAGGGTCTACATTAATTATGTGCACGTTTTTTGTTTATTTCACTTTAAGAGCAAAACGGCTTGCAGACTCCACATGTCAATACAGTAGGCTAGTAATACATGTATACACACTGAAGAGTAAAAGTTTTGATAGAAATGTCCAAATGTAAGAATTCTTCTTCTTTTTTAAACAATTTTGGCTTGGTTTCTACCTACAAGACCAAAATCTCAAAAAGAAAGTAGTTAAAATACATAAATGCAACGGAATAAAACTAAAATTAAAAAAGCAAAAATCATTATTTACCGCTACACTAGGAATTTACCACAAAATTTGTATATATTTCATTAATTAACTAGACACTTGAAATGGCAACCATAGGGGACATTAGTGTTAGGCTGCATAGGAAAAACCTTAAATTTTGTTGACTTTTTATTCTTAGTGAATAACTCTCACATCCCTGGTCATGAAACTCTTAAAAATTGCAAGATAAATTCCTTAACAATTAACACTTTATGACCCCTATAGTTGCCATTTCAAATGTGGCCTAGGTTATAGTGTATACCTCTGCCCCCAGTTCATTTTCCATGGGTCCACATTATAATCTATGTTACTTTAAAAAAATCTAGAACCAACAAGTTTTTTCCCAAATAATCTCTTTCTCACTTTTGATCTGTATCACTATCAGGATGATATACCTTCTGGCTGATTTATTTTTAAGGTTGTATCATTGTTTTCAGTTTAGTTCAGGCTACAGTAAGCATCCATTGTTTGAGTTCCTTTCAGGCAAGATTCACATTCCATTATTTTCCTTTCATGCAAGAAACCAATTGTTTTGATTATCTTTGATACCAGAACCCACTTGATCTGAATTTTTTAAAGTCTTGAAAATATATTATTTAGATTTTCTTTCAGGTCATTGATTCATTCCATGTTCAGCACATTCCATTGAAAAGTTTCAACTGCAAGTCTTGAAAATATATTATTTAGATTTTCTTTCAGGTCATTGATTCATTCCATGTTCAGCACATTCCATTGAAAAGTTTCAACTGCAAGTCTTGACAGATCTCGCCCTTAAACATGTCACCCCTCTATTTCTACCCATTGTCCCCTGTTCCAATATGTCCCAAATTTTAATCTCCTCTTCCTTAATTGATAACAAAACCACATGACCAAATTCATCAACATCCAATCATCTGTTCTTGATATATATTGATGACAAGCAGACAAACGCAGGCGAAAACATAACCTTCATCCGATTTAATTGACTGAGGCTGCAAACAATCAGCTGTTTTTAAGTCTAACATGGTTTTCAGGGTAGCTTCAAATATTCCTGCATAGTTATACAGAGGAAATATGTTTTCATGTTTTGTTTTTGGGAGGGAATAGGTTCTGTGGAATTGTCCTCATAGTATTTAATATATCAGGGTTAGGGTGTTTTCAAGAAAGAAGCAAAATTCAACATTTTTTAAAATTATTTTTATTATGCAGCATAATACTGAGTACACCTGTGATTTTAATTTCAAGTGTGGCCTATGGAGGAAAGGAAACACTTCATCCCCCATCCCCCTTTCACCCCCCCCCCCCTTTCACCCCCCACCCCTCCCCTTCAGCCCTAAACCAGAAATTTCAATGATTTATTTGTGTTCCATAAAAAGAAAAGTCTGTTCAACAATAATGCTGATTACTTTGGATTTTCTTTTGTTTTGAAGTATTGGTAGAAATTAGATGATAAATCAAGATCCAAAAGAATCATAAGAATGAATCAGAAAGTTTTAGATCATGTTGTATGAAACTGGATTCAGACAATTTGCCTTTGGAAAATGTAAAAAATGAAGGGGCCCAAATCCCTATTATAGTTGTCCCAAAATAGAATCATGCTAAGGGACTCAACTAATGTAAACACAAACCAAGGGGTCTTTAGAATTTTTATTTGCAATTTCATCATAATATTCTTGTATAAACTCAATGAGGTTCAGGAGAAATTAGACAAAACAAAAAAATTATTTCTCAGTGTATAACAAGGTATATGCACTTTGCAATGGTTGCTGTGGGTCCCACATCAAAAGTGCTCCACTATCAGGTTTGACAAAAAGTGTATGGCCTGCAACATTGTTGTTTGCTTGAAAATTACAATAAAGACGAGTGCGTTTGCACAAAGCACATACAAAGTTAACGATTGGGTTCTCTTTCTAGCCAACATTTGTATTTCTTCCTTGCGTTTCATTCACAAGTTCTTTAAAAAAGGAACTTTTTTTTCTGGAAAAGCATTTTTCAGATCTCTGAAAAGGGGCACGTTGTGAACTTTGAGAAAAATTGCCCCTGTTTTTGTATAAAGTTGAAGAATACAATTTTTGGCATTTTGCTTATAATAAGAAAAAGGAAAAAGAAGCCAAGGTTTATAAACATCAGTGAACTATAGAAAAAATTTCATATCTAAATAAAAGAAAAGGTTGAGGAAACTCCTAATAATGATAGATACATTAAGGACCAAACAATACAACTTTGTGCTATATTGCACTACAAAGATCTATAGTTACTTGAGTTGATGAATACAGAAGTTTATAAGAAAGGTTCTGTATTAAAGTAGTTGAATCTTTGTTTGTTTTTGACTGACTTTTAAGCAATGCTATGTTTTTTTCTTTTAAGCATAAATCGTGATGGCCTCGGAAGAAATCATTTTCACATTAGTGTACTTGCTGTTTGTGATGTGCCTGGCCTACCCACCTGTGGAAGTCAGATCAGCGGGCCTTACGATTGAAAATCTACTACATTCTTGGTTAGGAAGTGAGGGCCTTCATTTTGTACACTACCACATAAAAAGAACAGCTGCAACAACCCTAATTCATTCTGCATTACCATTAGGTGAATAACAATTGTTCCTTCATCAAAAATCTTGATGATTTTTTTCAACTTATGATCCTAATTCTTTTGTTTTTCTGAATCGATATCATCCTAGATTTGTTAATTTTTGGTAATTATCTTAGTAAATTTTCTGATATTTCTGAATCCTGATCTAGAATTTGTAGATTTTTGTGGCCACAAAATGTAAACAAAAATGTCACCAACCATTTTGTAAGTTCTAAGTCAATTTTAAGACTGCAGAATTATGATCAATTATCAGATATTTTGTCAAGATTTATTGCTTGTTGGAAGGCTTTCCATCTGCTTATTAAAGGATTAGTTCAGTGGTCAAGCATGTCTAGGCCTATTTGGTATGAAAGAGGACTTTAAAAGAGACAAGATAGTGAAGAAAGCATTCAAAAATCTTATTCCATTAAGGAGATATTTAAGTTTAAAGTTTGGTATCATTTGTGTAGAAATCACAGCCTCAAATTCCTCAAAAGTCTTGATGTATTTTAGCATATTTTGTCCTGTGATTTTGTGGCTTAGAAACCATGGGATATGTCAAAAAAGTAGTAAAACTGAATCTAGGAAGGGCAACCTGAAGAAAGTTTAAGGAAAAATAATATAAAATAGTTAAAAAATTAAATAAACTTTCTTTAAAAATATTAACAATTGTTAAGAATGTGAGGATGAAGACGCCAACTTTCCATAGCAGACTTACTACATCAGTCATTTCTACACAGATAAGACAGAGCTTTAAACTTGAATATATCCTTAACATAATTTTGAATACTTTCTTCATCAGTGTGTTTTTTTGAAGTCTTCTTTCATATAAGATGGACATGCTTGACCACTGAACTAATCCAATGGACTTGGAGATTGAGGATTTTTTTTTTATTCACTGTTTGTCTATTCCTTCACACCACATTTGTAGTAGGCTCTAACTTGTATTATTTAAAGTGCTAAAAATGGCAACATTTCCACCAAGAGGAGGGGGCGGGTGTTTACCACTCAGTGAATCAACCTATGCCCACATTTATGTCTGTTGAAGAAATTTTTCATTAATCAACATAAGTCTGCATTAGAAAGTGTAGAAAGATATGCTACATTATAGATTGGGAAGGACAGATTAAATAAGATAATTTGTTTCGAGTTTGCAAGATTTTGATCTTGTAAATGTACAACTTTTTATTTTGCTGTACTGCAATAGTCTCTTTCAGGCTTTTGTTATCATAAACATGCACTTTTTGTTCATTTGATAACACCACATGGAAAAGTAAGTTTCCTTTTTCATTAAGCAACCATGGAAACTTAGAAAGGAGATATTTTTAAGCTGTCAGTAGTATATGATGGGATAATCCTTTAGGCTATATTAAGCAAAAGGGCAAGGGATTGAAATTATTTTAGGAAAGGTGCTTGTTCTAGTCAAAAATGTGTATATGTTGCCGTGGTAAATGTCCCCTATGTTAAAGTTAAGTTATATAGCCATGAAGGCTCATCAGGCCGGTGCTTATCACCGGTTTTCTTGGGGTAAGCCTATGAGAGCAAATTACTCCTCCTGGACAGGATGCCAGTCCATCGCAGGTTAACTGCCCAGCAGTGCTGGTACTCATTTTACAGCTGAGTGAACCGGAGCAAGCATAGTGAAGTATCTTGCTCAAGAACACAATACAGGGCACACGGTGGGAATCAAACCCAGTACCTTTCACATGAGGGCATTACTCCTTAGCCACTGTACCCCTGTGATGCTCCCTATAGATGGTAGAAAATTGCTTCTGGAGCCACCTCTGTGTGTGTCAACACTTTTCTAAATTCAAACATTTTTGTTGTTTTGTTCTTTCAGGTTACTACATAAGCTTTGGAATTATTAGTCCCCGTTCGCAACTTTTTCAGCCGTGGGCCATTTCTTTACATGGATGGTATTTCTGTGTCTATCCATTGGCATCTTGGCCCTGGCCATTGCACAATACATTTACTGGTACAAAACTAAATGGAACACCCATCCTATTCCAAAAAGTCTGAGTTATCATGGAAATTCTTGGCATGCTGTAGCATCCTCTATAAATTTAGAATTCAGAAGGGTAGACAAATTTCAAACAGGACCTCCTGGCGCTAGAACCTATGTGACAGATACATGGATAATCAAAACGTCTATTTATAAAGTTTGCTTTGCTCATCAACAAGACTGCCATCTTAATATTCTTGGAACAGAGGAGCACACTCTGTCACCAGAAAGTCCCGCTGGCCTACAGATCGTCAACATTGATGTCATCAGTCTAAATAGAAATATCCCGTCTTTTACTATTAGGTGAGTAAAATTTATTGATACCCACTCTTAAGTTGAAAAAAGTGGTCTGAATGAAAAAGTTTGAAAATGGGAACTTTACCAATTATTCAGTGGTCAATCAAGTTTATTTTATATGAAAGAGGGCTTTAAAAGAAACAAAATGGTGAAGAAATCATTTCAATATCTTATTCCGTTAAGGAGATATACAAGTTTAAAGCTCCGTCTTATCTGTGTAGAAATGACTGGTGTAGCAAGTCTACTATGGAATTCTTAACATTCTTAACAACTGTTGGTGTATTTTAGATATTTTAATGATTGCTTCTTGAACTCCTTGAACTAGTAGTTTTACTACTTTCTTGACATATCCAATGGTTTTTAAACCTCAAAATCGCAGTACGAAATATGATAGAATATATAAAGACTTTGAGGAATCTGAGGCTGTGACGTCACAACTAGTCTGATTTCAGTCATTTCTACACAGATAATTTTTTGAATGCTTTCTTCATCATTTTGTTTCTTTCAGGTTCCTCTTTCATATGATATCATTGAACTCCTGTTTTGCAGTAATGGATCATCCATGTATGCAAAAACAGACAACTCAAATTTTGTAATGTTATTCTATACACTTCTTTCTTATGTTTCAGATGATGAAAATGTCTTTTAATCTTGATCAGGGGTATGGTGAAGATCTTGGTTAAAATCAACTGTTCTCTTTCAGGGTGACAGAAGATTAAAAAGGTGAATTTAGAAGTGTAGGAAGCGGGGAGAAGGGGGAATGCTGGGCCCCACCTGAGTGGAACTCACCTTCCCGGTTTTATACTTTCTGCCAGGTTGGGAGGTGAATTTGGAAAAAATTAACATAAAATTTTAAAATTGCTAAAAATATTGGATATTTTAGTCGAATTTCACAAAGATTGGCCAAAATTTCCGAAAACTGGCCAAAAATTTTAGACAACTGGCCAAATATTTTCCAAAACTGGCTAAAAATTTCCCCCAAAAATTAAAAAAATTCCCGAAAATTGGCCAAAAAATTAAAAAATTGAAGAAAATTTACTAAAAATGAAGGAAGTTTTCGGAAAATGAAGGAAATATTCCAGAAATTGAAGGGGTTTTCCAGATTAGCAGCAACTTTTGATGGAAAATTAATTTACCAGTGCAATAACTACTTGTCACCATAATTTTTGTGTTTTTTTTTAACCTTCCTCCCCAGAGAGGTGACCCTACCTATGCCCCTGGGTGAATTCACATAAGAAATCCCAGCTGTTGACAATTTTATACATTGAATAGAAATCTGCATATCAAGACCTAAAACTCCTAAATGCTTTAGAATAATCAATTTTGGTGGTATTTTCATGGTTTTATAGAATTTAAAACAGCTATGTTGTACTTTTGAGTATTTGGTATTCGTCCTGGTTGAATCATTTATTAAATCCTGAATGATTAAATTCACTGATGCTTAAAATAACTGGGACACCCAGCCCACCATTCCTGCCAACCCCACTATTCACAATCTCTCCCGTAAAGACCATGTCTACATTACCTGCCTCAGGGTTGGCCACACCCACCTCATGCATGTACTCCTACCCCCTTAATGGCTCCCCCACCCTTCTGCAATAAGTTCCACTTCCCCCTCACTGTCTGTCATATCCTTATTTGATAACTGTTTAACCTTCCTCAGAGCTTTCTTGAATCCTTTCAATTCCATTTCCGAGCTCTTCCGCAAAAATCCTCTTCCATTCCTTTTACCCATCGTACTTCTTCTATTCCTCTAATCTTTTTCCACCTCCAGCATAATTTAACCTCTCAGGCACAATTTGACCTTTGATTTCGTGGTGCCGTTAAACATCACCAAACAAACAAACACTTGATGCCAAGAACAATTTTTTAAATAATTATTTTTCCAGCTCAAGTAAACTACAAGCAGTAATATTGCAAAGTCAAATATAAAGATCCTGGCCATCATTACTCCTATTGACCGTTACTCTACCACGTGACAATATCATTGCCGTTTTGGGTGCCCCATCTTTGACCCATCTCCCAAGGGCGTTTTCAAAAAGTGCTGGTAGAGTAAAGGTTAATAACCTGCGACAAGTATGCTAACTCAAAAATATGATATACAGCATGGTGGGCCACTGAAGCGGAATGAGCCTTACTCTGCTGCTCAGAAGACGCTTCAATAATCAGCCTGTGCTTATTCTTCAAATTTATTCAAATATGGTAATGAGGATTTTTAGTCAGGGTAAAGGTCATAAAATGAATGGGATTTCTTCACACTGCACAATCATTGTGTACAAATTTCAGTTCTCCACCAGTAAATAAATATTTTCTAGCAATTGGTGTATTTAATTCACAAATAGCAGCCAAAAAGGAATTCCCTTAATTAGTCAAGTATGTACTGATAAGACAAAATAAATCCATTTTGTAAGAGCACCTTCTATTGAAATAGGGTTTATTGAAATTTTCAGAAATTTGTGTTTGTTTGAGGTTTATTACATAAAATTCAGGGTTCTAGCTACAATGGGCGGCGCTGGGTGGACCCGCCCAAGACTCTCAATTTCCACCCAACACTCGGCTCTAAGATTCAATCTTCCGCCCAGCACTTAAAAGTTCAATTCGGTTAATTAATTAAGTGTTTAAACAGATCTTCCTTTAATCTCGCTCTATTTAGGTCATCCGCTGATTTACACACATTACATAAGCATACGTTTAATACGCACATTAAATTCCGAGTAAAACAACTGAACTATAGGAATTTAATGCAATTGAATGTACATATTATCATAAAATCACCCATACACGAAGCTCTTTGCATAAACATACGTACATGCACACAGTTCAGGTTCACATTTTAATCCTTGTGAATCACTGCTGGCAGCTTGCCAAGTCCGTCACTTACCATGCAAACAAACTTTAACAAAGTAAATATTACACCCCTAAGAGCCCAAGGCATGCTTATTGACCGGTCCAAATGTAAGTAACCAATCACATTTGATATAAACCCCATATACACTTGATATTATAACGGACTGATCGATATTCTTTTGATTTGTGGGGGATTTGATATTGACAAAAGTTGTTGCGTACTTCATAGGAACATGTGCCGCTGAATTTTGTCGAATGATACTGGGACGAAAATAAAAACGGTAAAAAGTTTGGGCAAGATGAATAACAATGGGAATTGAGAGAAGAGTTTTTGGCATATGTTGTACTTTTTGGGGGAAGAGGGGGCACTTTTACAGTTAAACATCCATAGTATTTTAAATATCCATTGTAAATAAAAAAAAAATTGTAAATCTTTCTAGCATTCCAATTAAAAAAAATGATAATAAAAGAAAACTTTTTCATTTCGACTAGATTTGAACACTTGTTCATGGGAAGGGGGTCTAGGAGGTTACCCTGGATTGTCACTGGAGCCCGGCACTCAAACTTGTCTAGCTAGAACCCTGATCAAGTTAGGCCTTGTTTGGAGTATTTGTCTCAAGATGTCATACCTACATGTAGTAGACTCAAAATGTTTTAAGAATTTCGTACAGAATGTGAAATTTGGCAGCAAAATATTGGATGAGCACTGGAAGAGTTTTGTCAGTTTTCCATTGAGCGTGAATGAATCTGTTTTTAACCACCTGATTGGACAACATGGACAAGTTTAGAGTTTGATATCATTTGTTTAGAAACGTTTGAAATCAGACTACTTGTGACATTACAGCCCCAGATTCCTCAAAGTCTTTATGTACATTAAAGAAAGTTTATTTAAATTTTTTAAATATTTAAATTAGTTTCCTCAAGCTTTCTTTAAGTGGCCTATAATAAATACCCTTCCAAGATTTAGTTTTACTACTTTTTTGACATTCATGTATCCCATGGTTTATTCCACATAATCGGAGGACAAATTATGATAAAATACATAAAGACTTTGAGGTATCTGAGGCTATGACATCACAGTTTGATCTCAGTCGTTTCTATACAAATGATATCAAACTTTAAACTTTAAATATCTCCCCAACGGAATAATATTTTAGATTGCTTTCTTCACCATTTTGTTTCTTTTAAAGTCCTCTTTTATCTAAGATAGACTTGCACATTTAAAGAAAGCGCCCCTTGAAACATTAGATGGGATGAAACTGCCAGTATCATTTTCATCTTGTTCATTGGACACTCTCTCAATGAGTTAAAAAGGTATTACTTAATTATTCGACCACACAGGTAGTTGAGACAACTCAACAAAAAATGCTGTAATTTTATAAAAACTTAATATTTGAACATCAAGAAGTTCTTACTTGGATCATTTATACCCTGAAAACTGGTTTGATTATTTCATTTGGTGCAGAAATTGTAAAAATAGCACCATTTTCAGCAGCGTAATTCTGAGTGACTTTCAAAATCTTGCGGACCCATTAACATAACCTGCTCCCCTTGACACTATTTAGATAAACAATCCTGTGGTTAGCTCCATTCATCAGTGCAATATACGCGTAAAGGGTCAGGAGTTATGCACCATCGAACATACATACGTAAAGCAAACACGTGCGGTGCTGCAGTGCGAAAAGTATTCTCAAAGGATAATGGTAGGCAATAGCAATTAGGAGATAAGCATACACATAAACTCAAGCTTCTTTGAATATGACTCAATGAAATTATACATTGGTTACTTATGTATATACAAGAAATACACTTTACAAGTTTCTTTATGCCTAAAACTCCACAGACATAACACATATTGATGTTATTTTAATAAAAACTTTCCTCGATTTGTCATTATACGGGGAGGAAGTTTTATTGTTGGAATGCTGCCCTTGATATTTCTTAACTTCAAAATAAATTCACGTGGAAATACCAAATTTAGCGTCAATTTTGATGTTCAAAGGTTGAATTTTTTAACAATTTGTCTAAATAAAACAAATTTCTTATATTTCACACCTTTAGAGGGCAAATTTTGTTAAAATGCAAAGTGGAATAATTTGGAAATAAACTGGAAATTGCAAACCGCCACATGCGCTTACTGAAATGCCACAGGCACAGAAAATCAGGATGGAGTTCTGTTCAAAGGGCGAGTTTTGTAATGATGACCCTGAACTAATTATTTAAGAGATATTAAATTCTCATGATATAGCAAATTTAGTTGCTACAAAAACAATTGGTGTGGACAGTGATAAACAAAAACTAAATTTAGCTGAGCCATTAGGCTCATAGGCCCAGTGCTTATCCCCGATTGAGCCATTAGACTCATAGGCCCAGTGCTTATCCCTGATTGAGCCATTAGGCTCATAGGCCCAGTGCTTATCCCCGATTGAGCCATTAGGCTCATAGGCCCAGTGCTTATCACCGATTGAGCCATTAGGCTCATAGGCCCAGTGCTTATTCCCGATTGAGCCATTAGGCTCATAGGCCCAGAGCTTATCCCCGATTGAGCCATTAGGCTCATAGGCCAGTGCTTATCCCCGATTGAGTTATTAGGCTCATAGGCCCAGTGCTTATCCCCGATTGAGCCATTAGGCTTATAGGCCCAGTGCTTATCCCCGATTGAGCCATTAGGCTCATAGGCCCAGTGCTTATCCCTGATTGAGCCATTAGGCTCATAGGCACAGTGCTTATTCCTGATTGAGCCATTAGGCTCATAGGCCCAGTGCTTATCCCTGATTGAGCCATTAGGCTCATAGGCCCAGTGCTTATCCCCGATTGAGCCATTAGGCTCATAGGCCCAGTGCTTATCCCCGATTGAGCCATTAGGCTCATAGGCCCAGTGCTTATCCCCGAATGAGCCATTAGGCTCATAGGCCCACTGATTATTCCCGATTGAGCCATTAGGCTCATAGGCCCAGTGCTTATCACCGATTGAGCCATTAGGCTCATAGGCCCCGAGCTTATCCCCGATTGAGCCATTAGGCTCATAGGCCCACTGATTATTCCCGATTGAGCCATTAGGCTCATAGGCCCAGTGCTTATCACCGATTGAGCCATTAGGCTCATAGGCCCAGAGCTTATCTGCGATTGAGCCATTAGGCTCATAGGCCCAGAGCTTATTCCCGATTGAGCTATTAGGCTCATAGGCCCAGTGCTTATCTGCGATTGAGCCATTAGGCTCATAGGCCCAGTGCTTATCACCGATTGAGCCATTAGGCTCATAGGCCCAGTGCTTATCCCCGATTGAGCCATTAGGCTCATAGGCCCAGTGCTTTACCCCGATTGAGCCATTAGGTTCATAGGCCCAGTGCTTATTCCCGATTGAGCCATTAGGCTCATAGGCCCAGTGCTTAACCCCGATTGAGCCATTAGGCTCATAGGCCCAGTGCTTATCCCCGATTGAGCCATTAGGCTCATAGGCCCAGTGCTTATCCCCGATTTCCATGATGATGGCGGATGAGAGTTCATGACTCCCCTGGACGGGACGCCAGTCCATTGCAGGTACTCCCCAGCAATGCTGGTACTCATTTTAAAGCTGAGTAAAGTGTCTTGCTCAAGGACACAATGCACCATTCACAACCCTTTCGATTGAACCTTTTTGAATTGAACCCTTTCAAATTGAACCCTTTTGAATTGAATCCTTTCAAATTGAACCCTTTCAAATACGAGCATGACTCATTAATAACAGAACCACTGCACCTCTCAGTGTACTTTAAGAATAACATTGCACATATTTTTTGAATCATATTATTAATATTTGTTTAATGATGGCAATTACAGTTTTTCCTTATAATACTAATCTAAACATACCTAGTGGTATTAAACCACAAAATTTGAACAAAATTTCAATAAGATACACAAACAAACTTCTAAAGTGTGAGGTTATGATGTATATCAGTCATTTCTACCTCAAGCTGTTAGAACGTCAATATTTCATTCATGGAGTGATATTTTTGAGAACTTCTTCCACAATTTTTTACCTTTCATTATTCATTTTTATATTGAATAAAGACAACCAAACTGAAATTGAATTTTATTACTGTATTCTGACATAATAAACGCCGGGCCACTTACGAAAATAGAATTGCACCACCTTTAAGACCCAAAGTTTCTTCCCAATAAACGCCCATGTTCCATGGATGCATACAGTATGCCATTCGAACTGCATCGTGTGAACTGATTTTATATACTAACCCCACAAAAACATCGCGAGGATCAGATGCAAAATAAACAAATAATGTAACAAAACTTATTTTAAGTCTTCAAAATAATTCAAATAAATTATGTTATTAGTCGAAAATTATTGGGTTGGAGCTTATTAGAGCAGGAGTGCTTAATTTGCTAATACGATAATTATTAAACATTTATTAAAACTGTTTCTCATTTCTTATTGCAGGCTTAATGCTGTTGACTACAGAGATCTAAAAGACAAAGTTTCATCGCCACTTCTTAATGCCAGAAATGTTGTGATACAGCAGTCCCTCACGGATAGATTCCTGGTGACATTTCGTGAACAAGTTGAAAGAAATGTTAACTATAAATTACCTGGAGGTTCCTCTGTAAGTATGTATTGAATCGTGGTGCTCTGGGGTTTGCAGATAAAACCTCTTGAAACATCCAACTGGCTTCCTTTTTTTAATGTGGGGGAGGGGGAGGGGGTGAGGTCAAGTAGTTTTATCTTAATTTATTTTGGGTCAGTGTAAAAGTACTTAAAGGTATATGGGTGTATAGCTGCAGCATCAGCTAGATTTCTTTAAAACTTTGATAAAAATTATGAAAATAGCAAAAATATTTCATCATATTTGTGTGAAAATATACCAAATGTCAACGTTTTTAAATCTCAGTCATCATTATGCAAATTTGTGTGTAAATTTGTGATGTATTATAGGTTGACCTTGGTATTTTCTTAGGAAAATACTATGTTTTCTTTTAACAATGTTTTCTCTTGCAATTTTTGAAGTAATTCAGCAAATTATGACCAATTGTTTTTGAGTCTTTGCTATAGCCATACCGCCAAACAAACTCTAGCAGGAGTAGACTACAATCATTTTCAGTGACTGAGATTTCGGAACAAAATGAAGAGAATTAAAAACTGTCAGCTACATGTACCTGCCCAGTCGTGCATCACAAACTAAGCATGAAGTAATAATTGATCTAACTCTATTTAGCAATAACTCAAAAAAAAACTATCTTCAATATTCTCAAACTGATCTACTTTGTTAATCAATATAGATATGTTAATCAATATATAATCAATATGCAATATGTCCACACACCTTAAGTCTTTAGTTGCTACACATTTTTGGAATCATTTGCATCGACAAAATCACTATAATACTTTGTTTGACTGGGGAGTCATGTTTCATAAAACTCTGTCAAGAAATTTCCACATGAACCAACTAATAAAGTATCCTAATTCGATCAAATAAAATAGAAAATATTATTTTGAGTGACGGTAAAGTGTAAAAGAAATATTTTTGTCCCAATCATAATGATATTGTACTGATAGTGTTGGTACCATCCAGTAGACACTCATGATCTTGTGTGAAAATAGCCATCACTCTCCCGCTACTTCGCCTCCAAATTGGAGAATGAGGCCCCCGGTATATGTTTTCAATTTTTTCCTTTCTGGTTTTTCGCTGCTTCACTCTCTCTGTATTATCACGTTAAATGTAACAATTTAAGAAGTGAATAAAAACTAATGATGAAATTAAAAGCAAAATAAGCATACATTACATGGATATAAGCTAAGCCCAATTTAACAGCAACCCAAGCTTGCTCCCGAGCTATAGAGAATTTCCTACAGGCCTCCCACTCTTACACAACATGTAACTTAAATCTCCACACTCTGACCTCTGTGTTGTAAACTTTACAGTGAGTGTGCAAAAATATACACATCTTAAATACATTTCTATGGTTCCAGATTTCATGTATGGTAGATTAAGTTAGTTGCGTGGTTGTTTAAGACAGTTCCACAGTTTGGATCAAGAAAAATAAAAAGATCTCTGTCCCTAATTGTTTAAGAATTTTTGTAAGGACTTGGAGAGGCATATCTCGATGACAATATGAATTTGGGCAGGTAAACTAGTATATTACTGAGTTAGTGCACACAGATGCAAAGGAAATACTAGGAACTGGCCCCTCCCACACCTGGTGTGATTATTTCTAAGACTGCTTTGTGGTTTTTAAGTTTTACATACTGTATGACTGTTCATCTGTAACAACCTAAAACTTTGGGGACTTATACCTATTTCATGTATGAATGCAATATTGCAAGAATAATATCTTTTACATTCTTATGGTGCTATTTAAAGCTCCTTGAGTCAAGAATAAGAAGCCTTATAATTTATTCTTTTCAAAGATATGCACTGTTTCTTGGATGGGTTGGAAAGGATTGGAAATGGGCATAGCATGGTATGAGAAAGCAAATAAAGGCATTCGTGCACACCACCAATAAGTCATATAGATATTGTTTCTTTTATATTATAATAGATCTAATACACTTCGTTTAGGATGTGTAATTCGTTAAACACTTAAATTGATTTTAAAGTGAATATTTTTATAAGAACCCCTTTACTCTCCAGAAATGTATGAAAAACAAATGCATTCTTGCTTGTTAAAGGTAATATTCCTGTCAATTTTCATCTTCATATATATGATAAAGGTCTATAAAAGAAACAATTTGGTGTAAAAACATGTTGATATATGTGCACATTTAGGAGTTATTGCATTTCGTAGATTGCACGAGTGTCTTTAAAAGTGACCTCGCAGTGTAAAATGTGATGTCATAAAGGCATATCCAAGACAATTGTTGTGTTCTTTCCTCTCTAGCCTTTTTCCGTCTGAGTAAGACAATAGGAAGTGCCTTAGATGGTGTTGGAGCAGTGGCTGAGGAGGCCGATTCTGGAGTGGCAGTCTCACTTGCAGTCACTGCATATGAAAACTGAAGGTTGTATGTTGTTGGCCTTTTGGCGTTGCCTTTTTCCATTTGTTTGAGGTTCCTGTTGGATTCGGCATGTAGGGTCTCTCCTGGATGGTATGTCCAAAGGGCACGATTTGCAACAGAGGCTACCCAGTTGTCTGTGCTTATGCATGCTTCCCACAGATCTCTTTTGCAGACGTCTTTGAATCGCAGGTGTGGCCGACCATGGGGTCTGGAACCTGTTTCGAGTTGACTGTATAGTAGGTTCTTTGGTATACGTCCCTCCTCCGTTCTCTTTACATGGCCTAGTTATCAAAGACGACGTCGAAGACTGGTTGTGAATAGGCTGAAAGTCTTTGCCCTCTCAAGTACTTCAATCTTGGCCTAGCCATCAAAGACGACGTCAAAGACTAGTTGTGAATAGGCTGACAGTCTTTGCCCTCTCAATTACTTCAATGTTTGGTACTCTGTCCTGGCAGAATATGTTTAAGATACAGCAGAAACGACGCATATGGAAAGTTAAGCTTCCTCTCTTGACTAAGGTAAGTTGTCCATGACTCACTACCATACAGGAGGGTACTGAGTACACAGGCCTTGTATACTTTCAATTTGGTTTTTACTGACAGGTTGCTGTTCTGCCAGACTCTTCTTCAACTTGCCATAACTGTTGCAGTTTTGCCAAAATGTGTGCTGATCTCTGTGTCAATTGAAAGGATGTTTGAGGTCATGGAGCCCAGGTATTTGAAGTTGTTGACTACTTCAGGTTGGATCCATTGATGGAGATTGATGGTGTTATACTGCCGTTTAGTCCCATGCCTCGGTCTTCTTGATGCTTATTGTGAGACCAAAGTCTTTACAAGCGATTGAAAGCCTGTCGATTAGAGCTTGAAGGCCATCTTGAGTGTGAGAGGCTAGGGGGCATCATCTGCAAAGAGCATCTCCCTGACGAGACCACATCTAGTTTTGGTTTTAGCCTGAGATGGGTCATGTTGAACAGTTTGCCGTCTGATCTGGTGTGCTGATAAACACTTTCAGAAGATGATCCATCTGCATACGAGAGCAGCATTGAAAAGAAAATGCCAAAAAGAATGGGGGCCAAGATGCAGCCTTGCTTCACACCGCTAGTAATCTTAAAGGGTTCTGATGTCTCTTCATTATAGCTAACTATGCCTTTCATGTTGTTGTGGAAGGATACAATCAGGAGTTTTGGTGGGCAGCCTATCAGTTCGAGCAATCTGAACAACCTCCTCCTGCTGACGAGGTTAAAGGCCTTGGTAAGATCAACAAAAGCTGAGTATAATGGTTGTCTCTGCTCTCAACATTTCTCCTGTAGTTGTCTTACCAAAAATATCATGTCAATCGTGGATCTGCCTTATCTGAATCCACACTGCGATTCAGGTTATATACGCTCTACTAAAACTTGCAGTCTGGATACAAGAATACGCGGCGAAAACCTTACCAACTAATCTCAAAAGAGAGATGCGACGGTGGTTGTTGCAGTTGTTGCGGTCACCTTCCTGCTTGTAGAAAGTGACAATCTTCGCATGACGCCTGTCCTGGGGAACTATGCCTTCTTTCCAGCAGAGACAAAGGAGTTCATTGGGTTGAGGTAGGAGAGCTGGTTTGCCTGCCTTGATGGAATGGTGGAATAAAATCTTTACCAGGAGCCTTGCTGCAAGCATGGTTATTGATAGCTTTTCCAAGCTTCATTAGCGAGGGTTCATTGTCTAGTTCTGCTGTTGCTGGCAGTCAGTTGCTTTTGCGGAGAACCTCTTCTGAGACAAGAGTTCTTGGTTTGGTACAGATCAATATAGTGTTCCACCCATCGCTCCATCTTAGTCTTACTGTCAGTTATGATGCCACCGGATTTGGATTTCAAGGGGGCTGGTTTTTTCACTTGTGGGCCAGTTGCCTGTCTTATACATCCTCCTTATGTCCCCGATTGCAGAGGCTTGCTGGATGTTGGTACAGAGTTTGAACCAGTAGGTATTTGCACAGTGATGTATAGATTGTTGTGCTGTCTTCCTTGCAGAGTGCAGTGCAGCTAGATTTACGTTGCTGGGGGCCTGCCTAAATTTGATGTGTGCTGACCGTTGGCTGCAATCAATGGCTCCATATCTGCAAGATTAGCCTCAAACCAGTCTACATTCTTCCTCTTCTTCACTCCATATGCCTGTATGGCGCCCTCATAAATGGAGGTGTGCATGTGTGACTAATATGCTTCTGCATTGTGGGTGGATGATTCTGGAAAAGTCTGCTTAAGAGTGGTGATGAAAGTTTTGGTCCTCTCATTACAAGAAGTGTGACATATGTTGATACAGGGAAAAATTGTAAACAGTATTTTCCCCCACCTCCCTTCATTCTTTGTTGTGCACTTTGCAAAAAACATGGTAAAATGCGACTTTCAACAATTACCGAGGGGATTAGGGATTTGTCCCAACTACTTTTGGCCACGATTGTCTGAGCGCCTGTACAAAGTATATGACAGCCAATGGCGTGATAATAAAGTAATGGGTATTCATAGTTATAGAGGGCAAGTTCATGACATTATTCAGGATGAGGTGTGTATCATATAAAATACAGTAGGGAGGGGGTATCTAATGTGATACACTTGTTTGACTTCTTTGACAAACACTTTGTTTAAAAACTGAGAGTATTATGTTTAGATAAAATAAATAATGAAGAAAATATGTTGTATGACTGTTGTTGTCAATTTTGAATGTTAAGAGTTGAAGACAATGTACACACAAATGTTGGCATAAGTGTGCCACTTTTGGCTACTCCCGGGGAAGTGATGAAATACGGAACCAATAACATTATAATAAATGTGGATTCAATCAATTCTGGAATAATCAGCACAATTATTTGATTATTGTAGTGGCACTGTAATGTGGTCTTTTGCACTACTGCAAAGTTGAGGCAATTGATTCGCAATAAATCTTGTCGTTTTCTGTTACTTTTTAAACTTATTTTTTAACTTAAAAAATAATTTTTTGAACTCTCATAAGAAACTTTAATTTGATAGATAAATAAATAAAATAAAAAAACAAAGAAAACAAATGAATATATACTATCTACATCTCCCCTAAAGGATCATGTTTAATTTCATGATAGTTCTCGAGAAACCAATGGTTTGCACTATATATGTTGTAAAGTTTGATCTATAGGTTAATCTTTCTCTATTATTTGCCTATACTTTTTGCATAGAAATATGCTGCAAACCATCGAAAGGGTGGGCACTTTGCATTGCATACCCCTTGTGAATTAGTGTTTTTTTTATGCAAATGACTTTTAAATTATCATGTAATGCGTTCTTTCATGATGGTACATTCAGTTTTTATTTCTAATTCAGAATGTGTGACAAACTTAAAGAAATATGCAAATATCCTAGAAAAATGATCCAAAAATCACTTATGTAATCAAAATCAATGCAAATTAATTTTGAAAAGCGGTTATTTTCTCAATCGAAAAAACAACATCAATGGTGGAAATTCAACGCCCAAGCTATCTATTTGGCATTTGATATTCAAGTTAATATACTGAATGCTTCCACTTGGCAGTTATCATTTACGCCACCCCTTCCACATGTTCATAAATTGACCTATACAAAACTGCCCATTTCCATACATTTTTTAATTCAATTGCTGATTGACCAGTTATCACGTCCTATCCTTCATTTTTACATACGCCGCATACTCCTCCCCTTCCCACTCAAAAAAATGATCTAAAAAAAAAAAAAATGCTTTTTAATAAATATGAGAAAAAATGTTTTTTTCCAATTTGCTATGTACAATTCCTTTAAATTCAAATTTTTCAGATACAAATTTCAGACTATATTCTCCATCAATCATGTTCTGCAGTCCCATCCCTGCCCCAGCTCAATTTTACACAATCCACAACATGCTACCTGTTCCCGGTCAACTTTTAACTCTTAACTATTATTTTCCTTAATTCTAATGTTATCCTTATTACTCCCATATACTTTGTACAGGCGCTCAGACAATCGTGGCCAAAAGTGTTGGGAGAAAATCGCTCAAAAATTTTTAACAGTATTTTCCCCCACCTCCCCCCCCCATTCAATGTTGTGCTCTTTGCAAAAAACATGGTAAAATGCGACTTTCAACATTGACCGAGGAGAATGGGGATTTGTCCCAACTACTTTTGGCCAAGATTGTAGCTGATGCCAGTTGCCTGACAGCGGGTGCACCATAACACTTTGTGGTGTTGTCGAAGAAAGTGTTGGTGATTCAGAGATTGTGGCTGCAGAATAATTCCAAAACTCTTTGTCCATTCTCGTTCATGTTTGCCGTTCCAAAATGTCCAATGCAAGTTGGCCAAGAACCATAGTCATTCCTGACTCTGGCACTGAAGTCGCCAGGTAGGTGAAGGTCTTCGCTAGTTGGAATGTTTTTGATAACTTTATCTAGCTCACCATAGAACTGGTCCCTAACTTTGGGCTGGAGAGCTTGAGTTGGAGAATTCTCTCTGAGCCATTTGCCGAGTGTTTAATCATACGAAGCAGTGAGTTTTCCACAGTAAATCCTACTCCATGCTCCCGCTTCTCTTCATGGTTTTTTTCCTGCTAGAAGAAAGTGTACTGCTTATCCTTGATAGATCTGTTTCAGAAATTCTGGTTTCTTGTAGGGCAACAATGGCAATGACCAATCTGCGTAGCTCAGCATCGATGACCAGCCATCTTAGGTCATCCACATTTTGGAGGTAATCTGTAAACCTTGTTGTCATGGTTCCAACATTCCAGCTTGTAACGCGAAGTGCTGGTAATTTCTTTCTTCTCTTTGAATTGCATGGTGCAGATGATACAACCCGCTTGTTAAATGCAAGCATTCTAAGCCCCATGCACCCAATGGGGCAGGCTGATTGTGGTTGGTCAGCACTTTACTAACTGGGGGCTGCCCAGCTTAAGGTGGGCAGTAGCTGACCAGTGGGATGCGTTGATCCTCCCACCATTGAAGGCAACCCATGGCATCGTTTCTCTACACCAAGCAAGACTGACTTATAACCAATAATTGTTGTCTCCCTCGTTGTTTCCTTGCAGTTTCCGACGAAGATGGAGTTGTCGGATCCATGGCGCTAGCCGGGGGCAGAAAGTTAGGAGATCCTGGGTGGCACATACTCCATGATCCCCTTCTTGGTCTCACCAGTGGGGTCCAGAGGAGAGCAATGCAATATGTCTGACACTCCTTCTTGGTCTCACCGGTGGGGTCCAGAGGAGAGCAATGCAATACGTCTGACACTCCCTTCTTGGTCTCACCGGTGGGGTCCAGAGGAGAGCAATGCAATACGTCTGACACTCCCTTCTTGGTCTCACCGGTGGGGTCCAGAGGAGAACACTCCCTTCTTGGTCTCACCGGTGGGGTCCAGAGGAGAGCAATGCAATACGTCTGACACCAGCTTGACTGCAGGAGCTGCCAGATAGATGTCAATAGTAACCTCAACCACCTAAGGGGCTCCACCCTTGGTTTTCTGTCAGGGATTGCTCCCTTAGCCTTTACATCTCCCGATGCTCCCACAAGACAGTAGTGGAGCTATTTGATCCATAGCTGGAGATCTGGTTTGTAACAGCGCTAGGGCATATCCACGCACCGGTGGGCCTGTGCACTGCAGGTTTAGAGGCCAGACCTCCGAGGAGGCCCATACAGTTTAACAAAAAATGTTTTATAGAAATACATAAGACTTGCCTTGGTCTGCCTTTATGACATCACAATGACATCACATTTTACACTGCGTGATCATTTTTCAATACAATTACGCAATCTTTGAAACGCAATAACTCCTAAATGTGCACATATATCAGCATGTTTTTACACCAAATTGTTTTTTTAATAGTCCTCTATCATATATGTGAAAATGAAAATTCATTGGAAAATTCCTTTAACATAGTTTGTGTCTAAGTATCCTAAATAATGAGTTTTTCATGCTTCTTGAATGCAGGAACCAGATAATTGCATCGGATGTTTTCAAGTCCAATCCAACATCAAGCTCGTCAAGCTTTGCGATGAATCAACTCAAGGGGACTGTGTTCAGTGCTTCTGTCGTCCCATGTGGTGTTTTGAATGCATGTGTAAATGGTTCGTCAGTAGACAGGAACAAAACCGACCTGAAACATGGCTTAGTGGAAAGTCACCTTGTCCAACCTGCAGAAGCAAGTTCTGTTTATTAGATGTATGTTTAATCGAACCTAGCTGAAAAATATTATCAGAATATAGAAATAATTATTTATTTTTGGTATATTCCAAGGTTGAAAACCTTGCGAATGGTACCTCCTTTGGGAGAATGCCTTTCATCTCAGCAGGAACAAAAATTAATCATGAAAAAAAATCAAATGTTATTTTTTTTTCCACAAGCATGAAAAACCTCATGGTTGAACCCCCGCAAGGACTTCCACCTTTGATCCCACCAGGGCCCTTAAACGAGTCTCAGGGCCCCACATCAAAACTCATGGGCATGTTTGTTCCACAAGGTCTCCATTCTTTATAAACAGTGCAAGGTGGTATTCCAAACCTGGTATATTCAAAATTTTGAGGTCTTTTATAAATGCTTTGCTTTTCAGAATATTATGAGCATCGCACAGGAGCTTGTTCTATCTGAAGGGTTGGGCATCTTTATTCTTTGTACTTATACAGTCAATGAAGTTTTTAATTTGAAGTTAATCAAGAATTTATGACACCTTGGAACAGATTGCTTTAAAATCAATTTGAAATTATACAAACTGCAATGAATAGCATTCAAAAGTGAATTGATCGTTTAACAACTTTTTGATATTTCAAAGCTACTGTTAACAGACGGAACATAGGGGCCTATATGTGTTATCAATAACATCACAGATTGCTCAAAATCAATATGCAAACTTGGAGACAGGAAGTGACATCACCAACATGGTAGCGTTTACTTCTAATTGTATTTATGGAACAACATCTTTCCTTTAACATATTTGTGATGTCATCAAATATCCATTGTCTAAGCCCATAAATCTTTGTTTTTTCACCTTTGTTTTATGTACAGTGCATTTGAATATATTTTAAATTATTTGCCTTTTATATCAACCTTTGAATAATAATGATAATAACAATTTAATCAATTTGGTATATAAATTCAATCATTGATGACTTCTAGTGCCTCTTTTCTAGTTCAATATTGAAAGGGGGTATGTGGTCACGTTTTATGTCATTACCTCCGCCAACGAAGTTGGACAGAGGTTGTTTTTGCCTCTGTTTGTCCGATTGTCATCAACTTTTTCAAGAACAAACAGATGAAGGGAATTTGACTAAATTTGGTGTGTGGTTTTGTTACTACTTTAAAGAAAGTGATTTTAGGTACATGAATGAGGAAGCATTAGCTAAATGATTTGAAATCCCCTAAAAACATGAAGATAGCCAAAACTTTTATCAAAATCAGTTAAAAATTGGCCATTTTACAGCTTTTTGAAGATTTTTTTGCAAATATGCAAATTTGTTGTTTTACTCTTGTGCTGTAGAATGGGACAGTCTCTATTCTCTTATATAAATTTATTGTTTTTTAACCCTTTGCCATTTCTCTTGGAAAAAGCGAAAATAATTATATTTAAGAGGTTTGATCTTTACCACACCGCCTACTAATTTAAAATTGGAGAAGGCATTTTGAACATTTTCAAAGTCTGAAATTAAGGAAAGAAATATGAAGAAAAACAAAGCATTTTGGGTCATTTTCCTCCTGTTCATACATCACATTTTTTCAATAAATTAAAAAATCATAAAACTTTTATACTCATAACTTAGAAAACTTCACATGCTATTTTCAGAATTTAAAGACCATTAAACTCACATGATGAAATCACCATCCTTATGAAGAATGGTCCATCAATCATTCATGGGTTTTGCACAAAGTCCTCTGAAGCATATAATGTATATTTTTATTTAGGCTCTGCCAAGGACTAATCTGATTCGTTTCACTGAACAGCACTTGTGTAGCAAGCTACATAAGAAGAATGACCTATTGTGTACAGTGTAACAGTAGCTGGTTGCTAACAAGTGAACTGTGAATAGACTATGAAGATGTTATCAGATAAGAAGGTTTAGATTACCCCTGTGTTGTGTATGGTGTAACAATAGCTGGATGCTAGTCAATGAGGTGTGAAAAGTCTCTCGGTTGAATGGTGTGGATTACCGCTGATTTTGAGAAAATCGGGGGTGTTGGGTTGGAGGGGTCTAAGGGCCAAAAATTCTTAATGAGAATTTATTGCTCTTTTCGGTCAATGGTTCAACAGAAAACTTTTGTACCTGTCCATATACCTTCAAGATTTTGAACATATTAGGACAGGTGAAGGGTAAAAATGGAGGGGGACAAGGGTGGGATATTTTTTGGATGAGATCCGTCAAGATATATTTAAGTTCAAACTTTCTAATAAATGTGTTGAATAATGAATTTGTACCCTGAAAGGATTTCCAAACAATCTATTTTCTGGACTCTTAAGAAAATGAAATCTAGAGGTTTGGTATCAGAGAAAATAAAAACAATTGCTTTAGGCATGAATGGAAAAGGATGGAATGTGAATCTGGCGTGAAAAGAACTCAAACAATGAATGCTGAGTCTAAATGAAATTGGTAAAACAATGATGGTAGATCACCCTGAAGTGCTTAGTATGCAAAAGGAAAATGCTGATTAGAAGTGAGAAAGAGATTATTTGGGGTAAAATTTAGTGGGTCTAGCATTTCTGAGATAGATTGTATTGAGGGTAGGGATGAACTTAAACAGAATTTTAGGCATGTTTGAATTATCAAGCAGGCAGAGGTGTGCACTCTACAGAGTGCTAGAATTTTAGTTTTCAAGGTATTGTGGTCAAAGAACAAAAGCAATGTATTCAGATATGAAATGAAGAGCTATTTGGTTGAAAGTTCTATGTTTTCTTCATAATTTGGCCTAAAATTTCATAATACTGCAAAATGATTGATTAGTAAATTTGTTACTCTTTGACATCGACAAAAATATACTAGTTTATCACTTGATCTTTAACTCAGGTATTATGTTTTAACAGGTGGCTGGACTCAAAGACACAGGAGGAATGTTAAGTATAACTTAAATCAATACTAGAGCCATAAAGACCCATCAGGACGGTGCTTACCCCCGGTTTCATTATAAATGTAGGATGAAATAAGGAAGGTATTGAAATTTGCATAATGGAAAATCTGTGTTTCATCTCAAATTACAATTCTGAAAGTACTTCATTCATTTGCCCCAAAATATCAAAAAACTTGAATTTTCTTGAGCAAGCTACGGAGATAAGTCATATCCATGGGTGGGATTTGCCTACCGAAAGTGGGGGGCAAAGTCAAAAGTGGGGGAGTGGGGACAAAATCACAAATTCATGCTAAGATGCAACAAAAAAATCACCATACCAAAGATACAAATTCTGTAAAAAGTGGTCCTGCCTATGGTCACATCCATATAAATGCTTTAGGGATGGGTAACAGGTAAGTTAGAAATAAGTTGGTTAAAAAAGAAAATTTAAAGGTTTCTTGAATTTAAGATTACCTCTGAATTTCTAATGAGATATGAAAATCATCTGAGGCAATTGAAATAGATAATCTTCAATTCAAAGTTTTTAGTCCCAACATCACAATCCTTTAATCTTTGAATCTAGTGATTCCCAGTTGCAGTGCTATGAGGGGCATGGGGGCTATGTTTCCCCATGAGATTGCTTTGCCCCTCCCTCCCTAGAAAATTGTATAAAGTGACATATTTTGTCTGATTTATAGGCTTCCCCCCATAAGAAAATTGTTCCCTCCCCCTGTATGACCCAAATCCTGGCGCCGCCACTGGTGAATTCACAGAATTTCATACATTTTCAAGTTTTCTATTTGTATACTTCTCAAGTTTATAACTAAGGAATGCATGGGGGTAAACTGTTGCCCCAAATTGAATTCCATTCCATGCACCTTTCGTCATAATAAATCTAACAGAAATTGTATGCATGATTAAATGACGTAGCATATTTTGTCCCTGCAAAACGTTTAAGTTTGCCCTTGAAAGTTCTAGAATCTAACTGTGCTGTTGGACTTTAATAAGAATCCCTTTTAAAATTAGGGATCACCTTGAATTCCTAATCCTAGCATTCCCAGGCAGCCAAGGAGCTTTTATTCAGAGAGTTTTATTCTGGGCTAACTTTAGGGGCAGAGTCAGGATAAAATGTCAGGGGGCCAAACTAATTCAAACCAGGGATGATGTGATTAAAGAGTAGTTTTTCATGATTAATGGAACATATTGGGTCAAGGGTCCAGAGTCTTTTAAGCGGGATCAGAAATATAGGTACTCCCTGGAAGGATTTCGCCTTCCCTATTGCATGTTTTTTTTTTATTTTGGAAAATTGGGAAATTATTAACAAAACATTGAAGGAGAAATTGGCAAAATCATTGAAAATTTTGCAACACTTCCTAATAATTGATGCGGAAATTTATTCAAAAATGAAAGAAAAATTGCCCCCAAATAAAGGAATTTTTCAAAAATTGAAAAGAAAATTTTTTTTTTGTGAGAATGAAAGAAATTTTTTTAATTGAAGAAAGTTTACCGATAATCAAAGAATAATTGCCCCAACGTGAAGGAAATTTACTGGAAAAAAAAAAAAAAAAAAAATTACCCCAAAATGAAGGATATTTTCCGAAAATTGAAGACAAAAAGAAATTTCTTAAATATTGAAAGTTGATTTCCCAAACATTGAATGAAATTTCCCGCAAATTTACATAAACTGTGACTAAAAATCATCTCATCTTAAAAAAAGTATTATCAAAAAAATCTCAGGGAGGAGGCTACCCCATCCCCCTACCCTCTCTGGGTCCGCCCCTGGCTAACTCACCTTTCTTAAACCTGCGGACAGCTTACCTCACCATTTATTCCGGGGTTTTTTCAATTTGATGCTAAAAGTGGTTTCACACTGTAGCAATACTATGTGAAATAATTCATGTAGAACAGCACCATATGTTACTGGAGCTGTGAATGCGTAAAGATAGACACAATTGATATCCTTATGTTCATATCACCAATATGATAAGTTCAAGATAGACACAAATTGATATCCTTATGTTCATATCACCAATATGATAAGTTCAAGATAGACACAAATTGATATCCTTATGTTCCATCAAGATAGACACAAATTGATATCCTTATGTTTATAAAGATAAGTTAAGATAGACACAAATTGATATCCTTATGTTCATATCACCAATTAATTAGACCAGTGGTCAAGCATGTCCATCTTATATGAAAGAAGACTTCAAAATAAACAAAATGGTGAAGAAAGCATTCAAATATCTTATCCCATTAAAGGATTAGTTCAGGGGTCAAGGGAGTCCATCTTATATGAAAGAAGACTTCAAAATAAACAAAATGGTGAAGAAAGCATTCAAAAATCTGATTCCGTTAAGGAAATATTGAAGTTTAGTATCATTTGTGTAGAAACGACTGAAATCAGACTAGTTGTGATGTCACTGCCTTAGATTCCTCAAATTCTTTATGTATTCCATCATATTTTATCCTGCGATTTTGTGGCTTAAAAACCATTGGGTATGTAAGGAAAGTAGCAAAACAGAATCTTGTAAGGATAATTATAATCTACCACCTGAAAAGTTTGAGGGAAAAATTTGAAACAGGAAAAAAGTTAAATATATTTTCTTTAAAATACATTTAACAATTGTTATGAATGTGAGGATAAAGGGCGCCACCTTTCTTGGTAGACTTACTACACCAGTCATTTCGACAAAGGTAAGACAGCTTTCAACTTGAATCTTCTTATTATAATAATATTTTTGAATGGTTTCTTTATCATTTTGTTTCTTTTAAAGTCATCTTTCATAAAAGAACAGCTTCTATTTTCAAAAGGGGTTTCTATTGTCAAATTGGACGGAAATAAAGCCTTCAATTTACCATTCTACTCCTTTCGGTACTTAAAAAACTCTGTACCAGAATAGCTAACAAAATTCGTATTTGCTATTCTGGTACATAGTTCATAAAGTAACAAAAAAGGACTAAAAGAGAGAGAGAGTTGAAACACAATTACAATGTGATGCGTGTTAAACATGATAGTACAAATGCTATCATTACAGTCAATGTCCACGGCCTTTGATAACCAGTTGTGGTGCACTGGCGAAAGGAGTAAAATGGTAATGTGAAGGCTTTATTTCCAGTCCATTTTGACAATAGAAGCTGTTCAAGATGAACTTGCTGGACCAATGAACTAATCCTTAAAGTTATAATTAAGCGCAAAAGGTCTCGGCTGTCTTCTCGTTTAACCTGAATCTTTGGAGATGAATGGTGATTGTCCTCCACCAACCCAGCTTGTTCTCATTTATTCATGAGCCATTACTCAGACATAACTCGAGTGTTTCTGACATGATGATCACATCATTCAACCACAGCAGGTACCTACTTCAACCCTGCTTCATTGAATGTTAAGGTCCGTTACAATTTGAACAATTTATACGTTGAATTATTTATCTGCAACAAAGTCTCTAAAAGCATAGCTGTGTTATACCCTTCAAAGACATAAACAAATTAGATTACCCAAAAGACAATTTATTTAGTTATTTGAGTTTTAGTTTCATAAAGGAAAGGAATATACTCTTTTATTATTGTTTGTTTGTTGATGTTTAACTGCACCGTGACAGTCAGAGTCAAATGTGCCAAGAGGGTGTTAGAAATTGAAGGTGCTAGAGTTAGGATGGAGATGAATGGGAGAGGTAGAGGGGTTAGGAAGGAGAGAAAAAATAGGATGAAAAATAAAGGTGCAAAGAAGGGATAGGATGGTGGGGTAGAAAAAGGAGGAGTAGGGGTAAGGATTAAATCAAGTGGAATAAGTTGCTATTATGGAGGATGGTGATTATGATGGAGGGGGGATTGTTCTTGAAGAGATCAGAAATGGAGGAGGAATGGGGTTCATGTATAAGGGACAGGTTAAGAGGATATGCTTGATCAAGAGCTGTGTTGCAAGTAGGGCAGAGAGGTTTGGGAGAGCCTGAAAGTAGGTAGGAGTGGGTGAGAAAGGAGTCACCAAGACGAATGTGGGTGATGACAACGTACTGTCCTCTCTATGATTGCAACTGTGTAAGGGAGGGTTGGTTCCTACTTTGGGATTCATAGTGTGAAGTTTGGTCTCAAGATTATTAAAGACAACAGAAAAATGAATAGGCTACTTCAATACGTTGATTGTTTCATTCAACAGATATCTAGTTTGTCTGTCTCAAGATGTATATGAAAATGACTGGTGTACAAAGCCTACTATATAAGAGTGCATTTTCTTTATTTTGATATATATGATAGAGTCAGTGGCGCATTCATCCCCCCCCCAGATTACTTTTCCCCTTAATATTTTGTAAAGTGACATATCTTGTCCGATTTATAGGTTCCCCTCCAAAAAAAAAAAAAACTTTTAACATTACACTGTACATTGTGGGGTCTCTTTTCAACACATTCCTGCAAGCCTCGAAATGCATTAACTCCTAAACGGAAAAAATAATAACACGATTTTTACACCATTTTTTTCTTTCATAGTCTTCTATTATATTATAGATATGAACATTCACGGGAATATTTCATTTTGGTTACGATATATCAGCATCAGGGATCTATCCGGTCCGCTTGTGTATCTATAGGTGCGTTTGTAAAGACCTGCAAACGTGGACTTTGGCAAGAATACACACCTTCAATCCGTGGACACGCGGTTGAGATAACTATTTTCAGGGGGAAAATATGAACAGGACGCCATTTGGGAATATCCGATCAACCAAATATGTGTCCACGTTTTGATATGAAATTTACGAAATCTGTATATACAGAAAAATATATATGGTTGTGAAAGGAAGTGTTGTATAAAAACTCTGGTGAGCTTAATTGAGTACAATACTCCCAAATTACAAAACAAAAATAATAACAAATTTGGTAATACAAAACGCCCCCACCCCACACACCAACAGATACAATCAAAGCCACGGGCCCCATCCCACCTCACCCAACACCAGGTAAAGGATGTAAGTAATTAGCAGTTAAAGGAATGATTAAAAACAAATCAATAGTTTATGATGCATTTACGTTTAAGGTTTTTTTAATTAGACCAGGGATTTGCAGCTTTGTATGTCAGTTGAGAGGAAATTCCAGGTATCAATTGCACGATTTAAATCTTATAATAATTTTAGCAATCGATTTTGTATTCTGTTTGGTAAACCTTTGCTTCGGTTGACTTCTTTACTTTAAATGTAGTCTCAAGGCCGCCACCCACTACGTAATGTCCACAGTTTCTTTTTCATTTAAATATGAATATGTATTGCTATATCATGACCCATACAATTTCTTTTTACCGTTGTGAGCATTCGTTCACGATTACCCGCTTTGAATCAGATTTACTACACACTAAAATGTTTAGTTTTTGCTTTCCTACACACTTTTGGTGATGGTTGGTTGCAGTGGCAGGGGGACGGCCTCCCCCCGCAAAGCATTCTGAGGGGCGCCAAAATCGTCCTAAGGAAAATTTAGGCCCTGGGAAAATCTACGTGTTGATCAATAACTTCTTCCTATACTATTAACTGATTAAACAAGTAATATTCCATTTGTGTCAGTCCAAAAGCGCATGAATTTTCCCCAGAAAAAGACCCAAATTTTCCCACCATTTGGCACTCGAGCGGGCCCCTGGATTTCTCGCTCGGACAGAAACCGATGCATGACGATAGCTCATCGGCAATATTTAATATCTGTTTATGCCATGAAGGGCAAACAATTTTATTGAATACAGCTGGATTCGAAAGGGCGCCGAATGCTCACAGGGGCGCAAAATTTGCTATGAAAATATACTCTTATATACTTTTTATTCTCAACGTTGTAAATATTTTTTCTCAAAGCTTTATTTTTACATCAGAAACATAAAAACCATTCATAGACCCAACTAAAACACATATTGAAAGTCAATGGGATCCTGCATTTGAACATTCCTTCCAAAATAATATTCCTTTTAATGAACTTTACTTCGAAGTTGACACGATTTTGAGCAATTTTCTGCTACCAAAATCACGCCAAAAGACGCTACTAGCTTCCTGGGGCATTTCCTCCTCGGCGCCTAGGACGTCGACCCTGGATTTGACACAATATTAAGCAATTTTTGCTCTGAAAATCGCTAGAACTGCGGTCCCTGGGGTTTCGCCCAGCGCCCTGCAGCTTCACCCAATAGATGTGACACATTTTACAGCCCTTTTCTGTAATTAAAACCATGACAAACATGGGGCTTCCTGCGAAACCCTGGGTCCCCACCAGGGCTTCGCGACCTTCGCCCCTATAACATGCCTAGAGTTGACACAATTTTAAGCCCCAAATAAAGAACGTGTTACAAATTTATTTTTTTCGGGAAATCTGCAATTTCACTGTTTCAGGGAATCTTCTTCCATTTCTGGGAAATCTCCAATTTTCGGGATTTTCCATCGTTTTCGTGAAATTTGCTTCCATTTTCATGAAATTTCCTTCATTTTCGGATATTTTCTTCAATATTTGGGAAGTTTTTTCATACTTTGGTAAATTTCCTTCATTTTGCTGAAAATTTCTTTAATATTTGGGAAGTTTCCTTCATTTTCGGGAAATTTTCTTCAATATTTGGGAAAGCTTCTTCATTTTTCGGGAAATTGTCTTCATTTTGCGGAAATTTTCGTGATATTTTCTTTAATAATTGGGCAGTTTTCAATTTTCAGGAACTTTCCCTCATTTTGCAGCAATTTTTTTGAAAGTTTTTTCATTTTTAGTGAAATTTCTTTCATTTTCGTTAATTTTGCTTACATTTTCGTGAAATTTCCATCACTTTCGGGATATCTTCTTCAACGGGAAAATTTCTTCAAATGTTAGAAAATTTTCCTTCAATTTTGGGGATTTTTTTTTCATTTTTAGGAGATTTCTTTTGATTTATAGGAAATTTCCTTCATTTTTAGAAAATTTCCTTCATTTGCGCTTCCGGAGGCTTCGCCCCATGGACCCCTTCCATGGCTTTGACGGTTCGTGGAATCGAAACACTGATTTTAAGCAATTTCCTAAACGGTTAATGCCAATTTACTTTATCTGTCTATATGTGCCCAACGATTTACTCTTACAGTCTTATGAGCTTTTTTTCAAGGGGAGGGGGAAGCAAAATTTCCTTGACCCCAATGAAACATGATCCACCACGCCACTGGTTGGTTGGAGAGTGTGAAATGTCCACGCTTACATTGCAGAATAATAGATGTCTACGATTTCATAGAAAAATTAAAAAGTAAAATGAAGTCCGTATGCGTGTGTGTATGTATGTGTGTGTGTTACGCCTAGCTTGTAAACACAATATCTCAATATTGGATTCATGGCATATGTGGTCCAAAATAGCCCATGGTCCAAAGATGTGTCTTATTGTTTTTGGTGATACATATTAATGAGTGGGCTGGTGGATGGGGCTTAATGTAAATTTATTAAATGCTTATATTTCAACAACCGTTTGTCCGTAGCGTTTAATATTTGGTATAATGATGTTCTTGGCTAGTGTCCACATGCTTAAGGTATTAAAACGTTGAATCTCATTAATAGCGTAGTGGGCTTAATGAGGTTTTGCCAAATAGAGCTTGTAAACACGAAATCTGCAGAACGACACTTTTGATTTATGTCATATATGGTACACAGGTAGCCCATGTCCCGCAGATGTGCCCTATTAATTTTGGTGATGATGTCATGCATATTAATGAGTAGGGAGGGCTTATTGCAAAAATCATGAAATGCTTATAGTTTAAAGGAAAGGTATCACCCCATAATTACATTAAGAAGTGAATGCTACCATGCTGGTAACGTCACTTCCGATTTTCAGTTTTCCCTATTTATTGCGAGAAATATGCGATGTTATCGATCACACATTGCAGGACCGCACATATCGATATCGATATCATCACCGATTTCTCGCAATCAATAAGGAAAACGAAAACTGGAAGTGACGTTACGAGCTTGGCGGCGTTCGCTTCTAAATGTTTATGGCACGATCCTTTCCTTTAACAGCTGCATGTCTGTTTTAATTCATACTTGTATATTTGTGTTGATAGCAATAGTGTATTCCTATTCATGGTATAAAATTGTTGAATATCATAAATATACATAATTAGTGGGGTGGGGCTAAATGGGTTTTGCTGAAAAGAACTTATAATTAACACAAGAACAATACATTGGATACAATGTAGTACACAGATAACCTATTGTCTGTTTGTGTGCCCTATTGTGTTTGGTGGTGATGTCATGCATATTGCTAAATAGGGGGCCGAGGAGGGGGGGGGGGGGTAATATAAAATTTAAAAAAATCTTGAAAAATTAATAAATTTATTGCAACCATATCTGTTTGCGTCATACTTGTATGTTATTTGTCAGTTATTGTGTATATGCTTATGTTGTCAACAGGTTCTATCACTAATGTGAAAATGTTCCATAAAACTTGTAAGCACATCGTACACATGTCATATATGTGGTGCACAAATGAGTTATGGTCTGTATGTGACCTATTGGTTTCGTAGTCAGGTAGTGTGATGTCATGTAGGTGGGGCTCTATGTGAAATTCTCAAAACGTGTACATGTTTTGCATCATACTTGTACTGTTGTCAACAGGTTATATTTTATTGATGTGCATGGTGGGCATGGCTTGTGAATATGTATTTTTGGCATATTTCATGATATGTAATGCTAAGTTAGAATTGAGAGTTAACGTACAATGAAAGAATGCATCGGAACCACTAAACATTTTCGTTTTCTAGTTAACCATTGCTAATGTATTTTATTTTATTTTTTATATTAATTAACGGATTTCAAAATTTATTTCATAGCACTGAGATCACAGCTACTTGAGCAGTCATCACGGATTTAGTCTTCTCTGTCGCATCCAATGCTTGCAAGTCTTCAAATCTCAAAAAGTTATTTGTTTTCGTTTTAGGTCTCTCTCTTTTTGTTTAAAGATTTAAAGAATGAGGGAGGCGGTTGTTTGTGTTCCTGGTCCCTCTTTATTGGTCGCCTTCATATTCCGTATTGTTTGATATTACGGCCAAGCACTCAAACAATTTGAAGTAACATGCACGATGAAAGTCAAGATCACATACCGTGACATCTTTCGGTTATTTATTTTAGAATAACATATGGAATAATCTGCTTCACCGAGCCTCACTGCATGATCAACGGGCTTGAACTGTAATGACACTCGATTATTTTGTCATCAAATTTATCCACGACCTTTCTAAAACTTGAGCTCGTATGAATTCTCGTCCTGAAGAACGGGTTTGCCAAAGGCTGCAGAAGAGTGGGCACCAGGATTTCCGAGACTGAAGGGAGAGCGTACGTAGCCTCTACAACGTATGGGTGGGATAGCCTCCGCGATGCGGAAACTAGCCTCGACAACGAGGTGGCTAAATCAGTTTGTATATTTGTTTGTTTATCATATAGTGTACAGTACATACATTTGCAAACAATTTGTAGACATAGGTGGAGGCTGCCTGATAAAGGAAAGTGGTTGGACAAGCAGGCCACCTTTACAAAGGACCTTGTGGAAGGTTCTTGTCTTTACTAGATCATAACAATTAGATAAATGATGAAAAGAATTAATTAAATAAACAAAACTTAGTTCTGTAAATAGGAATAGTACAAAAAGGCTTAACATAAATAAACCCATAAGATTAGATTACCACTTACTTCCTACTCGACACTCCTACAGTCCTAGATTTTGTTAATTTATTTTTGAAGGGGAAAATACTTTAAGCTTTCTTACTAACAGACATGGGTGTAGGAAGCTTTTGAAAAATGGGAGGGGTGTGGCGTAGCACAACCTCTTAGTGGGAACTTTTCAAGTCATATGTACCCCCATCCTAATCTGTAGAATAAGTGATTCAAAACAAGAAAGTAAAGTAAAAGGGGCACTTCATTTTTAGAAAAGGGCACTTTTCCAATTGGGACACATTCCACCCGTGCATGGAACTAACAAAAGTTGCCAGTTTTCTATTACTGGGACAGTAATTGGGACACTTTTCATTTACCATACATTGAAAGTGATTTCCCAAATATTGAATAAAATCTCCAGAAAATTGCACGAGAATGAAGAAAATTGCCCAAAATTGATAGAAATTTCCGCAAAATTGAAATGTTGATAGAAATTTCCCAACAAATTATCGAAAATCGACTGAAAAAATTGCCCAAAATTTAAAGAAATTTCAAACATTTGAAACAATTTCCCGAAAACTGAAAATAATTTATAACTTACTACTTGGACCCGGGCCATTGCCATAACATAAACTGAAGTGCCTTCTCCCATTTTCTTTGTAAAGTTTAAAAGGTACCCCTTAACAGAGATAAAAAGTGTTATTTGAAATATCAAAATAAATATTGCTGTGCAATAAATATTGCTGTGCATAAATATTGCTGTGCAATAAATATTGCTGTGCAATATGCATGCTGTGAAAATACGACAGTTGAAAAGTGACCTTCAGATCATGTGCCCCCATCCCCTCCCGCAGATTCAAACCCCCTATGCTGAATAAGAATATTTTGTTCTTGCAAAATTGTGAAAATTGGCAGCAAACTACCAGCAGATGACATTTTTCTTTACGTTCCACGTTGTTGTGACCTTTTTTCAAAGCTTTTTGACTCAAATACATTTGGGTACTAGAAACAAGAAATCTTCAGAGCTTTCGAGGCTTCGGCCCTGGATCCCAGATTTTTCCCTGATTTTTCTCAACTTTCAGGAGAATTTCATTTTCTGACTGTTCAAGAAAAACTAACACAAATGATCTGAGACCGAGTGGATTTTAAATTTCTTTCATCAATTTAATTTTTTAATTTAAGCATTTATTTTTTAGCCATCAAAAACAAGAAATGTTCAGAACTTACGGGGCTTCGCCCCTGGATCCCATGTTTTTCCTGAATTCGTTCAGCTTTCAACAGTTATTTTCTGCCTGTTCAAGAAAAAGTTGCCCCAAAAAGCTGCGACTTGACTTGATTTTAACGTTAGAATCTAAATTTTTCTTCTTTTCATCAATTTCCATTTTGGAACTTGTGTTTGATTTTGGGGCATAAAAAACAAGAAATCTTCAGAGCTTCCGGGCTTCCTCCTGGACTCCTACCAGGGCTTCGTTCTAGACCCCACCAGGGGTTCTTTAGTTGGCCCCTGTACCACACGCCCTTACGCGCACGCAGTGCCGCCAAAAAGCGGCACATTGTTAGTGCCCCCATTATTATCATCTTGACTGCTGCTGTCCCCCAGACGAAAATCTCTGACACCATATATGTATATTTGTATCTCTGTAGCAGTTTCATGAAATATGGAAACATAACTGTCAGGCCGACGAAAGGCGTTAATTGTGGTTCTATGTTGTTTGATGAGCAAGTAATGCGTGCATAGTTTATAGTGCCAGTGGTGAAATGATAACACCAGAAGTCATATGTTGCAATTGCTCTTTCCGAATAAATATAAAGATTAAATGGGAACATTGCACACTCAGTAAACGACAATATTTCAGCATAGTGCGGCAAAATGAATTGTATGACAGAGCGACTCCCCGGTGATAAGGGTTGAAAATATCATTATAACTTTTTCGTCATCCAGGCGGTTCTATTAATCAGTCCGGTAGCATGCCTATTTGGGAAAATGAATGTTTCTATTAATGGGAACATTTTGCTACATGCCGGGAAGCCGCCATTTTGTGATATTTCCCATGATCCTTTGCTATCCTAACGTTAAAGCCTTATGCAATGTTACATTTTTCAAATTTGAAATACGTCTAAGAAAAATATCTTTGCTGGGGAAAAATTAAAACTTAGGAAAATACCTTCATTACTGTCATGGCTACAACTTTTTTACTCCCATTTGATATGTTCTCCACGCCGTTTTCGAAATATTAGATCAAATAGGCAATAGAGCTAAGCTTTTAGGCGCGAAACGGCCATTTTGAAAATTCAAATGTTTTTCAACACAATGATTTTTCAAAAACATAAATTAGAAACTGCCATTTCATCGCAACATCTGAACAATATGGCTGCATGACTTCAATAATCTCGTGTGTTATTAATGTTCCTATTAATAGGCATGCTTCCGGACTGTTAATCAGCCAATTTAAACTTTTCTTCATCATTTTCCTGATGTATTAAAATAATTCCACGACAGGGAACTTCAAGCTATAAATTTGCTTGACGAGAAAACAGCACCCGTGATTGTCACCCCTTAGGTTGTTAGGTACTTTAAGTTTGTAGTTTTGGCTTTAAATTGTTAAGTTTTTAGCAATTATCACTTCATGGTGCGGTGGAGCAGGCATTCTGGCAGGGGCGTTTCATGCCAAGCTTTGGATCGTATAACAATGTAGTCAGTACTGCAGCACCTTATTAACCTTACAGACGTCCAGCAGGACCCAAGGGTCAGCACCCGACGTGTTATTGCATCCAAAAATATGTCAGTTATATTCAACATTTATGTCTTTTAATTCCCTTTTTGCAGTGTTTCTTTTTTGCAGCACGGATAACCAACGGATAAATTATTGTCCAATCAGATTCCCGCAGTACTACTTCACCTTAAACTACATGGTTTTCTAATAAATATTCATTACACATTATAGAGCTAACAGGTAACTCACATAGAAAGTATTTCTGAACAGGAAATTTTACAGCTAACAATTTGTACCATGCAAGAATTTTTTTAGTCCAGAGTGCATAATAGAAAGGATGGAACGACCTGATTTACCGACTAATCACAAATTTGACCGACGAGTCTCAATTTATTTATCTATTGGAGGGGAAGGGGGTGACACCACCCCACCACCCGGATTTACGTCACTGTTTCTATTTGCTCTCATCACGGTGGAGCTTAGATATAGAGTTTCTGCAGTCTCATGTGTAGTACATGATACCTGGCATTCAACGTTCAACGAAAACATTGTAAAAATGGACCAGCAGTACAAAATTAACAAAATAAAACCTCATTTCAGGCCAAGAAACGATAATAATTATATATATATATATATATAATATAATAATATATATATATATATATATATATATATATATATATATATATATATATATATATATATATATATATATATATATATATATATATATATATATATATATATATATATATATATATATATATATATATATATATATATATATATATATATATATATATATATATATATATATATATATATATATATATATATATATATATATATATATATATATATATATATATATATATATATATATATATATATATATATATATATATATATATATATATATATATATATATATATATATATATATATATATATATATATATATATATATATATATATATATATATATATATATATATATATATATATATATATATATATATATATATATATATATATATATATATATATATATATATATATATATATATATATATATATATATATATATATATATATATATATATATATATATGGAAGTGCCCCCTCTTCATCCCTGAAACCATGATATGATACCCTGAAACATTTAATAAATCAATTCAAGCTGGAAAATGTTCAACTTTTAATCGATTTTGATGAGATTATCTAGTTAACATTACCTTTAGAAGTCACGATCCGTCTGAAAGATGACAAATTTGACTGGATAATTGCAAATTTATCTTTCATTTTCATTTTCTCAAATTGACGGCTAATTCTTTCGTGTCATTTTCGCTATTTTAATCCAAAACATATTTGCTGAATTCCCATTGCACCGCTGGAGCTTGATACAGGTGAAAAGAGCCGTATTGGTGTAAAATGAGAAATTTTCATACGCATATGGAAAATCACAAATCAAAACAGAACTGATTAAAAATAAACTTCGTTAAATATTTTGTAGAAGTATACGAAAATGAAAAAATGCTATATAATATCTCGCTTTAAGCATTCCCTTGTGTGTCGTTTAATCGATTTCAAGAGCCTTTTTAGGTTTGGATCAATTAATTTTTGGCCATTCCATTTACGGTGAACTATTCGCCTTCAAATGTATGTGAGTTCATAACCTGCAGCATTCAAGTGATAAATACTCTTGACAGTCTGACAGTAGTATCATTAAAACTGTTATGCTTCTTTTTTAGAAAACTGTATAGTTGACTATCTTAGTATGTGTGTGTGTGTTCAATATTTATTTTGACTTTTCGAAAGTCCTTGTTGTTTTGTGAGATCCAATATGCATCAAGCTTTCTTGGCTGTTTGGACAAGTTTAAACATACCTAACATTTATAAAATACAGATGGTATGTTTTGCACTTGCTTTCAGGGCATAATTAATCAAAAAGATGACAGGTATGTCTGGAATTCGTGTTTAAAAGACTAACTTAAACCTGTTTGGGTGTATTATATTATACTGTGATATCATGAGTCTTCAGATCTTGCAAATATTCGATATATGACAGACAAGAAGAAGGTATTTATCATTCATACAGGGGCGTAGCTATGGGTACTTTGGTTGGGGGGAGAATAGAAATTCCCAATACATTGTATCTATCTTAACTGACACCAACGGCGTCAGTACAAGCGCGAGCGCGAAGCTTATCGGGTCGTAAAATTATTGAAAATTTGGCAACACTTTCCGAAACTGAAGGAAATTTTACGAAAATTGAAGCAAGTTACACAAAAATGAACAAAATTGTTGCCAAATTTTTGCAAAAAATGTGTTCTTATTATAATATTTGTGTGTTAATAATCTAGTTCATGATATTTTGTTGCCTCCGTATCACGACTTTAATTCATTTACACAGAAATGTTCTATATATGTTGAAAGTTTTACAAAAAGTTACCAAGGAAATTATCCCTGTATATGGAAGATCCCCCAAAATTTCCCGACAGACATCAAAATTTCCCCACAAAATTTTGGATTGGGGGTGCGACCTTCCCCCACCTCCCCTTCCCCCACCTCCCCCTTCCCCAACCGGTCACTACGCCCCTGCATTTATATTACAATATGTATAATATTTTGATTGACAATACTGTTATATCTAGCAATTATTTTTCGCTTAAAGATATTGTTCACCGTCACATAAAAGTTCTACTTAGCTTTCACTCTTAAATATCTTTACAAGTACGAAGCTTATCCATACAATTAACATCTGTTATCCATGCGATCCTGCATATTTACATCTGACGTTGTTTTAATAAATAAAAATAAACCATTTTCATCACCTTCACCTTGATAAACCATCAGCGTTATTAATTATATATAAACTTTAAGAATTACATAAAGATTTTGGGTTGTCTACCCAGTGCAAACTGATTTGGCCAACCATAACTCCAAAACCAAACATGTTGTCTTAGTTTAAAATGTTGAATTATATTCTGCTCAATATCTTCTGTTCATTACTTTAATGAAGTTTTCAGCGGTCACCATGCATATTCATCTTATACTGGTATATGGAAGAAGGAAAGAAAAGAGACCAAAGGTGTCCAACAAACATGACAAAGCACATTGCCTTTGTGCGAAAACCCCAGCAGGAAGAAGGAGAACAAGAAAAGGAACAACGTGTTGAAAAAGTATATTTCTTTATTTTCTTATATGAAAGAGGACTTAAAGGATTAGTTCAGTGGTCAAGCAAGTTTAACTTATATGAAAGAGGACTTAAAGGATTAGTTCAGTGGTCAAGCAAGTTTATCTTATATGAAAGAGGACTTAAAGGATTAGTTCAGTGGTCAAACAAGTTTATCTAATATGAAAGAGGACTTAAAGGATTTTTTCAGTGGTCAGGCAAGTTTATCTTATATGAAAAAGGACTTAAAGGATTAGTTCAGTGGTCAAGCATGTTTATCTTATATGAAAGAGGACTTCAAGGATTAGTTCAGTGGTCAAGCAAGTTTATCTTATATGAAAGAGGACTTAAAGGATTAGTTCAGTGGTCAAGCAAGTTTATCTTATATGAAAGAGGACTTCAAGGATTAGTTCAGTGGTCAAGCAAGTGTATCTTATATGAAAGAGGACTTAAAGGATTAGTTCAGTGGTCAAGCAAGTTTATCTTATATGAAAGAGGACTTTAAGAGAAACAAAATATCTTACTTCGTTAGATTATATAGATAAAACGTCAATGCAATACATTAACAAACGTTAAAGGGGACATAAAGTCTGATACAATTAGTCCATAAACCAGAGGGATGTATCGGTATCAAAAAGACTACCAAACGCCCTTCACATTATACATTTAGGGTGGTCATGTGATGAAGAAAATGTTTTCTGGACGGTCCAAATAAAAAGCTTTCAAACTTTACAGACGGTTTTATTTTTCAGGTAATAGGTGTATGTTATATGTACATATTACATGCATTGCGTTAAAATTCCGGGCAACACTAATTATGTTACTACCGTCTCTTTAAATAAATCGTATGACCGAAATTAATTATACCCAATACTCTCAAAACCATATTTGAAAACGAAAAGTAAAAATAATCACGAGAGACACGAAATTCAAAATTGCAATGATAGGCCATGATTCAAAACATGCAAAAAGAGCATGTGAACTTGTATCTGTTTATCTTTTGGGCAACCAACAACAGCCTAAGTAACAATAAGTTTATGCATTTAGCTTTAAACAGAAGTGACTGGAGGGCCATGATCGCCAATGTCTGTTCCAGACTCGGCACCTAGAGAGAAAGAGAGGGTCATCAGATCATGTAATCAGTGCTTTTAGTCAAGTCATAAAAGTCATCATTCCTGAAAAATTGTATAGTGTATTTACAAAAGGGCCCGGTCATACAAACTCAGCCTAAGGCCCATAAAAGCTCAATCCGCTATTAGGGTCATTGACCTCTGGACTTCAGGTTTCGCCGTAGCTGTCCATACACCTTTCAAGTTCTATGTAGAAGCGACTGATGTCAGACTAGACTGCTAGATGTAATATCAAAGCCTCGTATTCCTCAAGTCAAAAGGGTTTGTGTATTCTTTTTATTTTGTGACTTACAACTATTGAATTTTACTGAGAATAATAAAACAAGGTAACCTAAGATCTTGACCAGGGGAATTAATTTCTGAAGAAAATTTTGAAATGAAGTATTTTTATGTACAGTAGTTAGAACATGAAATTGATTTTCAATTACACGAATTAAATATATCTATGTGATTTAACACGGCGGCGTAGACTCGATTTCAACACGACTTACTGATTGGCTCAACAGGTTTTATGCAAATTTATCCGTATGTTCATACTTTTTTCATTAAACTTTTTCATCTATTTGAAAATGAATTGTGTTTTTTTTTTTTTCATTTTATGAAACAAACAAAAAATGAAATAAAAATGATACATTTTAATGTAAAATATATTGACTGAAAGGTGCATTTATTGTTGTCAGCAAATAATTTGTATCAACATTTCCGTTACGAAATGAATCGGGGGTTTCGTGACATTTTAGTCCCCTGAGCCAGTTCTAGTTCTCGACACCTCTCAGGCCCGTAGGAGCTATAAAATGATAGTCAAATTTCATACGAATTTTTGAATTACGTTGAGTTTGGTTTAGTTTTCACGAGTTTTTCACAATTCACCCTCCCCCTCCAATTAAAAGAAAGAAATAAAAAGAAATAAAAAAAATCATTCCTACGGCCCACATCTGTATGGGACAGTGAACTGGCATCCTTTACTTCTTAATCTGTTGTTGTCAAACTTGGGACATGTTTAGGGGCGTAGCCAAGATAAAATGTCAGGGGGCGAAGTCTAACCAAAACATGCATGATTTGCATGATAACGTGTTTTATGAGCAGTTTTGTCATGATTAATTAAACATATTAGGACAAGTGTGCAGAGTCTTATAATGGGGGAGCAGAGAGAAAGGTACTCCCTGAAAGGTTTCCATCCTGAAAGGTTTCATTCGATTGGGAAAATTCAGAAGATATCAACAATAAATTAAAGAAAATTTTGGTAAAATCATTTGCAAATTTGGGTAAAATTTGGCAACATTTCCCGATAATTAATGTTTTTTTCGAAAATCGATGAAAAATTGCCCCAAAAATGAAAGAAAGTTTCAAAAAATTGAATGAGATATATCACACATTGAAGGAAATTTTAAAAAAATTGAAGAAAATTGAAGAAAAATTGTCCCAAAATGAAGGAAATTTCCGAAAATTTCTAGAGAATGAAAGAAATTTTCCAAACATTGAATGAATTTTCCCAAAATTGGAAGAAAATTTATCGAAAATCGAAGAAAAATTGTCCCAAAATGAAGGAAATTTCCCAAACATTGAAGGAAATTTACCCCAAAATGAAGGAAATTTCAAAAAAATAAATTAGATATATCACACATTGAAGGAAATTTCCAAAAAAATTGAAGAAAACTTATGGAAAATCAAAAAAAAATTTTCAGAGAAAATTTCTAGAGAATGAAAGAAATTTTCCAAACATTGAATAAATTTTCCCAAAAATTGAATTTTTTTATCGAAAATCGAAGAAAAATTGCCCCAAAATGAAGGAAATTTCCCAAACATTGAAGGAAATTTACCCCAAAATGAAGGAAATTTCATAAACATTGAAGGGAAATTATAAAGAATTGAAAAAATTGATCAACAATCGGATTAAACATTCCCCCAAAGGAAATTTCTCCCAAATCGAAGAAAATTTACCGAAATTCGAATAAAAACTTCCCAAAATGAAGAAAATTTTCCAACAGTTTAAGAATATTGCACGAGAATTAAGGAAATTGTGTAAAATTGAAAGACTGTCCCAATACACTGAAGGAAATTCACCAAAATTGAAGAAAAAATCGGAGAAAAAATGTCCCAAAATGAAGGGCTTTTTACCAAAGATCGAAGAAAAATAACACCAGAATGTAGGAAATTTCACAAAGATTGAAAGGGATTTCCCAAAATTGATTGAAATGTCCCGAAAATTGAAAAAAATGTACATAAACCATTACTAAGAATTATCTCATGCCCCCCTCCCCTTTCCCCCTTGGCCCCCTCTCTGGCTCCGCCCCTAAACGTGTTATGCTCAAAATCATTAAAGGCCAGTTACCGTCTCTATAACACGGAGGTAAATATATTTAAATTTCTGGTTTTGATTTGTCGAACACAATGATTCAATATGCCCTTAAATTGATAAGCCAATCATAATCGTTTTGGAATCAAATGTACGACAATATCGATATATCTCGAACGAGGCAATATAAGTTTTGTTACTTTCGTACTCTATCATCTGATAATGAAAGACAGATGTGTGTGACTGTGTGACCGCTTAGCATCCAATAAATAAACGAAAACAATGTTGAATGTGATAAATTTTCCAAGACTTCAATGTATAATTTTACATTCTTCCTAACATTGTGAACGATATCTTTTATCCAGACGCACATCCCTATTCCCAATCCGCTCTAGAGCTACAATCATGATTTTAACCTGGCGTAAAAACTGTTGCACAGCTGCACCGGGATCGCATCGTTCGTAGCCCATATAGGTGAACAAGAACTTATGCCCATGACATAAATTAACATCAATATATGATAACATGAAATTTGATATGTACATTGTTTATATTGTATTGGCTACTGATTGTATCATCATGCTATAGATATCCGAAAATCACTATATCGAAACCGTAGGCAAGAACCACGCCGTAATTTAATTCACATGCGAACGCGTTTTTCCTTTCTGTCTTTGAGAATCTAACTTTTGAAAGAAAATGGGATACTTTTTGATGACAGCCGTTTTGTTATCAGTGTCAGTTACAGGATTTCAAAGTACCGTGATGCCCACGGAACAAACACAGCTCCCAAATACGCCAGATCTAAGAATGGGCAGGTGGGCTGAAGAGGAAAAGGCCCTCCAGTTCTTGGATGACTTCAATGAAAAAGCTGGCGATATCATCACAAAAGCTTTTTGCTCAATGGACGGGTGTGGAGAGAACTTGGAAGGGGAGGAAACAGAGGTAAGTTTTTCTGATCTTGTGACACCCATTGGACCTCAGTGGCGGCGCTACGGAAGACCAGGGGTGGGAATTTTTCACACGAGATCGCTTTGCTTCCATTTCCCCAGAAAAATTGGTAGACATTCAGAAGATAAATGAATGCTTAGTTTCCCCCTCCCCATATGAGACAAAGCTGCCCCTCTCTTGCCCCGGCATTCAAATCCTGGCGCCGCCACTGTCAACGGTGGACTGGAACTTAAGATTGGTACAGGGAAATTGATTTGAGGTGCCAGACAAAATCAATAGCGAATCTAAAACTCATGAAGCACCCCCTCACTAAAAATATATATATATATATATATATATATATATATATATATATATATATATATATATATATATATATATATATATATATATATATATATATATATATATATATATATATATATATATATATATATATATATATATATATATATATATATATATATATATATATATATATATATATATATATATATATATATATATATATATATATATATATATATATATATATATATATATATATATATATATATATATATATATATATATATATATATATATATATATATATATATATATATATATATATATATATATATATATATATATATATATATATATATATATATATATATATATATATATATATATATATATATATATATATATATATATATATATATATATATATATATATATATATATATATATATATATATATATATATATATATATATATATATATATATATATATATATATATATATATATATATATATATATATATATATATATATATATATATATATATATATATATATATATATATAATATATATATATATATATATATATATATATATATATATATATATATATATATATATATATATATATATATATATATATATATATATATAAAGTGGAACACTCCTTTTTGTGTCTCATCAGTCTCTTTGCCTTTTTGCATAACATTTCATTTTTTTAAAGTCCCAAATACGTCATGAATCTTACCGTGACGGTCATACCCATGTATGGCCGTGGGAGACTGCACTTACGCCCTTGAAGATCTTGAATGTGGATTGCTACCCATTTAGAATTGATTTCAATCCAGGAGATTGGTCATGATCGGAGTTGAGGGTTAGCATGGTATTAACGGCCCGAAGATTTTGCATTACTGCAAGGGTCCCATTTAGGTGATGGCATGCTTCTGGCAAAACAAAATTTACCGTTTGATGCCAAATTATGAGAAACAGTGGCTTAAATCCATAGCAGAAAGTGGTGGTGGTGCAAATATTGCGGCATGGGATCCAGGGCCACCTTTGAGGGCGCCCGCCGCCTGGTGGTGTGCAGAGCGAAAATTGTACTTGTTAGGGCGCAAAATAGGTCCTAAAAACACTGTTTAGGGGAAGGTAGGAGAAGAGGGGTTCTAATCAGTACTTTTACCCTGGCTAACCAGCAGTGTCAGAAGGAGAGATGGAGAAAAATCGTTTTCCAAAAAATAATCCAGTTCTGTTATTCTCTTTTTTTTTGTTACCATCCTCCCCCTGATCTGACATACCAAGCACGACTACCCCATACCGGTCATATCGTCGCGTCCCTGCATGGGAAAAAAGCTTGCCCACTTCACCAGGTCTGAGTCTCTGAATTCCAGAACAGGATTAGTAAAAACATCAACGTTTAGTTTAAAATCATGCAGTCCTGATGACAAACATAAAGAGTAACAGTGTGTGTATGAAGCCCAGACGTTCACTGAACGGGAAAGCTTGTTCTGGTCTGTTACATAGGCCTACATTAATTCTTGAACAGCTTGATCAGTCAACGGGAAACAGAAATACCGAGAAGCCAGCTATTGAAGGGAACATGTGCGAAGTTAAAGGTCAGAGAGACACAAGCATTTATGCAAATTTATCACATCACGGAGTTGTTGAATCTATTTCTTTCCAGCAGGGCCGTATAGCCCCCACCACGGCAGCCTGGCATTGTTGTGGGTTGTGGCACTATTTCACTACAAGCACAGCCCTTTCAAATGGGTTGGTCGTGGCTGTAGTCTAGAATAAAGACAAGGGCCAAATAAAGACTCAAATAAAGACTGCAAATACATTTCTTTCAATTCCTTTGCCATTTTACAATGATACGATTTGGGTTTGGCCAAATGAATAAAGTATTTCGGTACTCGAGAAGCAATACAAAGTTAACTCCAGATAGTGTCCCCCATTACTTCAGACTTAATCCACTTCCTGCCCAGTCCTTCAGTTCTATCAGGTCTACGCAGGGCTATGCAATCACAAAGAATATAATAAATGAATATAGTGTTTTGACGCATTTAAGTATACGTCAATCCAGGAATTTGTATATTCGTCGTATTATGTTACAATGCAAACAAGCGGAAGCTGACAACACATTTTTCACCTTTTTCTATAATGGTAGCGCCTATAGGACTTAAAGTAGAATCCCATTATATTTTAAATGTTTTTACTTCTTTTTGATTCCTACTTTGAAATCATGCAGTATTAAATTTCACAATTTTCAAAATATATCAAAATTATTAGTTTGATTTACAAACGTTATAAGTTATTCTAAAATTTCCAAGTTAGTGTATCAAGATGGCGGATTTCCAGCATGTACTTAGCATGTACTTAGTCTCACAGCACCAAAATAACTGTTTCTGGTACCTGAAACATTGACTGATGCATGAAAGTTTACTTGAAGTTTCTGGTGAACGGTTACATCTTAAATATCAAGTTTACGAAAATGTTGTGTTTATGGTGCGTATCCGTAACCGGAAATATTGTAAACAGGGTAAGTAGTTTCACGATGCGTTAACGATATTCTAAGAAATATCCGTTACATTTCCGTTGGCAGGAACATCGTAAACATCTCCTCTTAAATATACACGGCCATGTTTACAGGATAACGTAAATTTCTCAAACATGGTCAGCATATTTAAGCGGAATTTCAGCGAGCGTATATTCTGGAAACATGCAAAAAGCCATTTAAGCTGCGTTTCCATTGTAACTTATATTTCATAAACATGGAATAAACATTTCCGTAAAATATCCGATAACGGAAAGTTCTGTAGATTTACTATGCGTTTACGAACTAACTTATATTTCATAAACATGGTATAAACATTTCCGTGAAATTTCCGATAACGGAAAGTTCATAAACTCCATTTGTAGATTTACTATACGTTTACGAACTAACTTATATTTCATAAACATGGTACGAACATTTTCATAAAGTATTTGATAACGGAAAGTTCATAAACTCCATTTGCAGATCTACTATAGGTTTACGAACTAACTTAAACTAACTAAACATGTATTGAACGTTCCGTCAATATCCGGCAACGGATAGTTTGTAAACTCGGTTTGTATATTTCTTACGTGTTTAAGATCAATGTAAACTCGGTTTGTATATTTCTTACGTGTTTAAGCTGTTAAGATCAAACTTAAATTTCATAAACATTGTTTCAGTGTTTCAGTGGAAGATACAATAACGGATAACTTGTAAACTCTGTTTATATATTTTCTACGCGTTTAAGAAATGACATAAATTTCATAAACATGGTTACAGCGTTTCCATGCATAAAAAGATAATGTGCACAAAAACACTTTATCTCCTACAATCATGATTACCAGAATTTTTGTTTTCATATCTTCATTTATGCATTATATGTCAAAAAACCCACAATTAAACAATTAAAAATGTCATCAATGGACGAAAGAGATCATCAAATTGAATTATGATATATTTATTAGAATTATGCCGTAGGGCCTAATTGCTGGATGAAAATATTTGTTCACACAGGTCTTAAAGCACTAGACCGAAAAGTGGTGCATGTTTACTTGAAGTTTCTAGACGACGTGAGGGCAAAGGTCACTTGCATATTCATATCAACCAGAAAATTACTATATACTGTTGCGTGCTAGATAAGCATTCGATGTTTTTGCCCTCCCCACCCCAAAATATATATATATATATATATATATATATATATATATATATATATATATATATATATATATATATATATATATATATATATATATATATATATATATATATATATATATATATATATATATATATATATATATATATATATATATATATATATAAAATACGCTATATACATTTCATTACAAAATACAAATTTTCATTCCAGTGCCCCTTTAAGTTATCCAAAGTTGTCCCTACCTCTTTCCAGACATTCGCTCTTCCCGCAACATCAGAATCAATATGCGGTTCTTCAAATGTTTCTTTGATCATTATCAAAACACAATGGATTAACATAAGAAAGTAAGTCTGTCATCTGTTCATGCAACACAAATATATGTCCAATTTACAAATCGTATATTACACATGTTCATTTTGATACTTCGTTTTTACTATATCTTAAACAGTTTAACCAGTGGCGGCGCGAAAGGGGGCACGGGGACATACCCCGCGAGATCGTTTTGCCCCAGAAAATTGTGTAACCTTACATTTATTTGATCCGAATTATCTGTTCATAATACCCCCCTCCCCCCCCCCCCCCCACCAGGCCTCCATGAGACAAAACTGCCCTCTCTTGTTCGCAGCACCAAAATCCTGGCGCCCAACTCAGTTTAACTATATGATGTCGCCTCTCATATAAGTTCAAATATTTCAGAAAATCAAAATTATATAACTGATATGCCACCAGCTATATGATGGGCCTCCCCGAAAACTTCTCAAAGCAATTATTTTCAAAAGGAGGCCTTTTAACTATTTGCCCCCGTTGGGCAATTGCCAGCATATGGCTCTAGAATCTGAAACCCATAGGTCGATTTGCCTATACGAAAGTTGGGGAAAACCAAAAGTAGGAGAGGGAGTTGGAGAGGTGGGGAATCATAAAATCACGCTTAGATACAAAAACAAAATCAACATACAAAAGTATACATTTGGAAAATGTGGGGTGGGGAAAGTTTCCCCTTGCACCCTTAAGTCCCGCCTATGCTCAAACCATATGTGTAAGAGGACCCGGGGCCAGGGGGCACGTGCCTCCGACTTTTTCGAAAACGTACAAAAGTAGTGCCTCTTTTTGAAAATAAAAAGTGCCCTTAATCTGTCAATTACTGTCAAAAAGTGCCCTCATTTGATTTTCCGCCTCCCCCTTGCCGGAAGCCCCAATGACGACGCCCCGGATGCTTAGCGTTTTTTCTTTTTTGAGTGATTTTAGTATCAGAAAGTTGCTTGAAATCGTGTAATTCCACACTAAATTGAGTTAAAAGGAATATCGTTTGGTTAAGGTTCAAATGTAGGATCCCATTGGTAAAATGTGTCTTTAGTTGGGGTCCAGGGATGATTCCCATGTTTTTGATGTAAGAATATTGCTTTAGAGAAACATTTACAACCTTGTTTTATTACAGAAGTTGAGATTAACAAGAATAAAATATAATTGAGGACAATTTTGGCGCCCTTAGAGTGTGCGGCGACCTAACAACTTCACTGGGAAAGTTGCCCCTGGCCGCCCCGGTCGCCAACGCCACTTATCAGAATATTTTCCAGTGGTAAGAAACGTTTGTTAGAAACACGTATGAACCGGGGCCAGCAAGAGGGCCTTGGCCCTCAATAATTTTATTGGGGGCAGAGTATCATTTTGTCCTTTTATTCAGGACATTTCGAGAAATCTATTTAATTTTTTTAGAAACTTCCTTCATTATTATATTAAAAAAATATTTCTAACAAATATTTTCTTCAATTTTGGATTTTTTTTTTCAGTTTTAGGAATTTTCTTCAAATTGAATTATGGAAATGTTGCCAACATTTACGAAAATTTGACCACTTTTACAGTTTTATGTCAGTAATTCCTTAAGTTTACTTCGTTATACAACGCGAGAAGGTGAAATTCTCTGCAGCCTCCGAGGGCCACTCCCAACGGGCGTAATTTGACATCGTGCGCTGGAGTGGTGGGGGTAACACAAATATACCCCATGTCATAGGGGGCTTAGGATTTTAAAAACATGTGTGGGCACGGCGGCTTATATTCATAATCAGTCCGGTTCGTACCCCGATATGGAGAACAGTTTTGTTCTCCCGACCTTTACAGAAGTATCCCACGATGCATCTATTTCAAATTCAAAGTTTGTAAAGAAATAACATAAGAATCAGACACATTTCGAGCGCGGGGAAGTAAATAAAGGGTCCAAATTTTTCTTCACGATTTGAAATAATGGCATATTGAATTATCTTTTTACCGTGCGCTTTTAAAATTCACCGTACGTGCGGCTGTCGATAAATTTGAAGAAATTTGGTGACTTCGTATTATGTGTATTCCATTAGGAAGTCCCGATTTAACAAGATTTTCTGAAGAAAAAAAATAAAAAATTCAAGTTTTGTTCGGGAGTTTTTCTTGCCTAACATGGTAACTATTATGCGGTAGAAAATTTTGACCTATTACTCAAAAATCATTCCGTCCCACTTTGGCAGGCCCGTAGAGAGGGCCGCTAAGGTCATATACACATATACCTCCCTATAGGCCGAAATTGGGACATTTTACTGTGGAAACGCAAAATGTCGGATTTAAGCATTAGCCACATGAGCACGTGCATAGGGGCCCCACAAATTTCCCTCCTGTGGGGCCCGGCCCACTGTTCAAAATTGGAAATGTGTATTGGATCCGCCCAACACTATGACAAAAACATAATGATTGCCTCTAGATTTGATGAAAAATCAAACTTTCTCGCCGAGTGTCATTTTTCTTCCCCATTTTGCCGCCGTCCAGTGGCACCGGCAAGAGGGGTATGGGGGCACGTGTCCCCAATCCTAAAAAAATTCAAAAATTCAAAATGATTTTGGTTTATATATTTGACATGGGTTTTAAACAATTTCCTGCCACCTCAACCACGAAAAAACCTGGGGTTTCGCGTGCCTAGTACCACCATAGACGGTACACAATTTTCATTTATTCTCCCGATATTTTTTTTCTGGCGGCGCCACTGCCGCCGTCACATTTTGAATCATTATTAGATTACTTTATGATTATAATTGTCTTTTGATGGGATTGTCTTGCATTTTCCCTGTAGTTATGCTATAAAATTATGTTATGCAGTGGCGTAACACATGGGGTCAGAATTCGGCGGTTGTTAAGGTGTAACGCAAATGTTTCCAAAAACTGGCCAAAATTTCCCGAGAAATTTCCATTTTTTTTCCAAAGATCCCGAAATTGAAGTAAAATTCTCGAAAATGAGGGAAATTTTCCGAAAATATAGGTAGTCTTTCTGAAATTGAAGAGTTGAAGGGAATTTCCGGATTAGCAGCAACTTTAAAATTTACCCGTGAAATTGTTGCACTTGTCACAGGAATTTCTTTTGGTTTTTGCCCCCAGAGAGGTGATTATGGCCACTATACCAGTTGCCAAATCAAGAATCAGTAACATGCCGATTCGAGTGAAGATGATTCTGTTATCTTGTCGATTCGGACATTTGAATAGGAAGGATCATTAAGGCTCTGATATGAATAGTACCAGGGCCGTAATTCCCCCGGGACAGGAGGGACTTTTCAGCATAATTTTACAAATTCAGTACATTTTGGGGAAATGTGCCTCTTGTCCCCCCACTTTTATGACCCCCCCCCCCACCCTGGCCCTGAATAGTACATCCCTGACTCTCTTTATTAGAAATGACGTTATCAATTTTTATCGACGTCCCCCACTTTTATAAACATTGTCATTAAACTGTCAATATTCACGGTTTCCCAACCCCCAACTTTTTGGAGGTTGGCTACACCATATCCGATAGTATCCGGCATTTCACATTGTTGATAGATTAAGATTGGTAACACGCCAATCATGCATGACAGCTTGTGCCGAGTTGGGAGGACATGGTTTTGATATCCAGTCATCAGGTCATGGGGCATGATTAAGGTATATCTCTGATGTAACAGTTTAAACAGTACAGTATGGCCCTACGGGACCATCTTACTCAGTGGGGAGGGGGCTGACATTTCCGCCAAAACCTATAAAATACCGCATTCAATCTATGAATAAACAGTTAATTTTGAGCAGTGGCGGGTTTTTTTGGCTGGGCAAAAAAATATTACTGGACAAGTATTATAATATCTATATATTATATTAACTGTGAAAACGGTGACGTTTCAAAAGGCGTGAAAAGACAAGAAAAATATTTTTTTTGTCTTTTGAAAAGGGCAAAATCATGAAATCACACCAAGATACAAAGAAAACACCATACAACTGTACAAAAGAAATGGATCTAAATTGGGAGGAAATGCTCCCCCTATACACAGAACACACGGCCCTGGCCCTAATCCCGGCCGCCTATCAACAAAACTGATTTAGCTCATGAGGATCCTTGTGAACAACTTCAAACCAGTCTCAGTCCTCCCGTGTCATTCGAGATCAGAATATAAAATGTGTGGGTGGGGTTTCTTTCATATACGAACGTTCCTGTTGGCCAACCCGAGAATCAGCATCATGTCAGATTGTGTATAGACCTAATTCTGATATCTAGCTGGATAGCCAATTCGCCGGGTAAGAATTCCCGTGCATGCCATAAAACCCATAGATCTCTGGTATGTTCGACATATCAGGTTATAGCAAAGTCAAGTGATATGGAGAGGTCCTGACGCCCCTCCCCATTTCGTTACCAAGGTCTTTCGTACCCCTTCCGCCACACACACACACACACCCACCCTCACACACACACTTTTACACTTTTGACATACAAATTTAAGATTTCTTTTTTGGAAGCTGGCTACGCCACTGCATATAATATATTTTACATCCCTATCCGATTAAGATTGGTGACTTGAGAATCATGTCAATTTGTCAGCATCATGCCGAGTTGGGAGGCCATGACTGTTATAGCCAAATCACACTTAATTAAGTAATTATATCTCTAATTGAAACAGTGCTTCCGACCGTCTCTGCCCGACTAAGATCGGTGCCCAAGAAGAAAATAGGCAACATGCCGAGAAAGCGGACATGACCCCTATTTTCTAGCTTAGTCGGACATGATTACCTGCCAGACTTAGATCGATGTCCGACAGGGGCGGCCGCCCCCAGCCCCGCCTCTTTGGCCATGACAGTATGACATTTTGCATCTGTGCCCGACTAAGGTCAGTGCCGAAGTATGATGTTTATCAGCATCATGCCGAGTCGCGGGAGGGCATGGTTATTATAAAGCCGAGATGGGCATGAATAAGATATATCTCTAATTTGAACAATACATTCCGACATTGTACATAATTATCTGACCAACTAAGATCGTGCTTCACTGCCCGAGTGTGAAGTTGTCACCATAAGGACATGATTCTTATATCTAAGTGAGAAGGCAATTCTTAAGAAATATGTATAATTTAGATAGTACAGCCGACATGCCCCAGCTCTGCCAAACAATTATCGGTGCTCCCCCCCCCCCTCTTCCCCGCCTTTTATGGCCATGAAAAAACATTAATAATCATGATATTTTCTAAAACATTTTACAAATATTTTGTCTTTTTGCAAAGAAACAAAACAAAAGTATTTTCCTACCATTTTGCCTCCACAACCATATTTTTTGCCCAACGAAAAATATTATAGCTGAAGCTAAATCCATCCGAGACATTTTAGGTTTATAAGGGCCGGTGCTTATCACCAGTTTCCATGGCGCAATTGGATAAGAGTACATGACTTCCCCTGGACGGGACGCCAGTCCATCGCAGATTAACTTCTTAGCAGGAGGTACTCATTTGTCACAGCTGGATGGACTAAAGCAAGCAGAATGAAGTGTCTTGCTCAAGGACACAATGCAGTGGTCACGACGGGAATCGAACCCGGTACCATTGGAATAAGAGCAAGCATGGCTCCTTAACAACTGAGCCACTGCACCTCTTAAAACCCCACACCCTTTAGACTATGCCCTGGCCCCTCCCCTTACACTCACAGGGAACAGTCGAATAAACACATTTTAACTATACCAATATATTAAGATGTTTGTTACGTTGAACTTACATGATGTAACAATCCCCTTATCATTTTAATTATGACACTTTATCATTCCTATTCCCTGTGTCCTGTTCAGTCATTTAATTAACGCGGCCCTAAAGCATCCCAGTCGCCCTCGAATACACCTAGGGTAATTAACACCCGGGACCCCCTACACCCAGGGGCTTAACTAGACTTCGAGCGCAAGGAGGCTGTAAAGACAAATTTTTGAAACGAAAATCTGCGATATAAAAACGATATACAGGTGTTTACAACCACACAACATAGATAAATTGGGAACAGACCCCCACCCACCTCCCCTCACAACTAGCGGCATTGCCAGATATTTTGGCTTGTGGGCACAGAAAAATCCCTTTTTATCTATAAACGATATACAATGTGTCTACAATCACACAGCATACAACAATTTGGAACATACCCCCTCCCCCTTTCCCCCTTCCCCTTCCCCTCACAACTAGTGGTATCGCCAGACATTTTAGCTTGAAAGCACAGTCAAGTACCAAACACGGAACTACGAAACAGCATGTACCCGCTTAAGGTCCCCTGGCGACGTCCAGGGGCGAAACCTTAATAAGGACCCCGGAAGCTCTGAATTTTCTTGTTTTTATTGCCACAAAATGGCTGAAAATCAACAAAAACTTTATAAATTTAATTGATGAAAAGGAGACAATTTTAAATTCTGTTGTTAAATTCTAGGTAACCATTTCTTAACAAGGCAGAAGAGAAGTTTCCCCTGAACATGGAAAGGAAACGAATAAAATTGGGGTTCATGTGCGAAGCGGAAAATATCAGTGATATTGAGAAGACAAATATAAATTATAATGTTAAAATCCACTTAGGTAATCCTTATAAAGGTTATACCAGACTTGTAGTCGAGTACATTTTCTTGAGTACAAGTACAAGGACCTGAATACGGGTACGAGTCCCAAAGCCATGAGTATGGGTGCGAGTACGTTACATTTTCAATTCCTGAGTACGAGTACGCACGAGTACAAGAACACGAGTACGGGTACGAGTACGAGTACAACTATAATATATAAAGACAAAAATCACGTTGGGTAAATGAGAGAAACCCTTCTTTAGCTACCTTCGCATGGGTGTGTGGCAACTTTGCTTAATAGAGATAGATTAATGCATAAAATAGTTTCTAATTGTTAGGCCTAAAGACTGAACGGTAGCACCATAGTTCCCGAGTTATGCCCACTTAGTTCCCGAATTATGCCCGATTAAAGTTTCACACTATTCCATAATATGGAAAAACTGTTATACATGAAAATAGCCAACACAAATTGTATACATAATTCTTTGAAATTTGTCCCTGAATTCAGTCATTGATTAAGCTAGATATCGACGGGTGTTGAAAATGTAAGAGCCATCTGCTTTCTTAACTGTGACAGAAAATCAACAAACAATATATTATTATATTAATAAATAGTCGGACATTTTTCTCAAATTTCGGTCAGAATTTGCTGCACCCCTTCAAACAATTACGATAGAAAACAAAGGTGTAAAAAAAAATACGAAGCAAATATACAACATGTAGAAATTGCTGCCTGAGATTGAAAAAATACTATAAATAATCAATGTTTAACCCATTTTTGTTGAAATTCTTGGCTATTTTCGTAGTTTTTGATTAATTTTAAATGGTTTTGTATAACATTACAACTATACACGTCCTTATTCAACTTTTAAAGGCCATCTATCGTGATTAAAATGTGGCGGCATACATTTTATTACAAATCGATTATGATTGGCTTATAAATTTAAGTGCACATTTAACCATTGTGTTTCGACCAATCAAAACATAGGAATTGAAATATATTTACCCCCGCGTTATAGAGACGATAACTGGCCTTACTGCCTTAGGTACACATGTCGTAGATAATAATGTTATGGGCATTAATTTGCTAATGCAAAACAACAAATAATACATGACCACAATGATATTGCATCACATTAAAAATCAAAGTACCCAATCTGTACAACTTCATAATCAGTCCAGTCCACGCTCCCGATCGGGAGATCTCCCGATTGGGAGATTGAGGCATGGGCAGTGACCATAAATTGAATTGTTGCTAATAAGTTCAGCCGTTAATATCTTTTTACTTGTCAAATTATGTAAATCTAAAACTATACCTTGGAAATGATATTGGAATTAATATTTCTGAATAATTTGAACTTTTGCTGGTTCTTAAAATGTTAAATCTGCTCTTCAAAAAATATTGAAATTTTTTCCTGAAAGTCAAATTTGCGCTGGTGAAAATAGAGAAAATAATTTAATCGTTCTGTTACACCAATAAGATCTGAAAATTTTGCATGCAATCTTTGACTTAAACCTGTTTACCGTTATGTATTTCTTTACAGAGATTTGCATTTGGAAAGATGCATTGTGGGTTATAATGACAAGAAATCTCCCGATTGGGAGATCGGGAGCGTGAACTGGACTAATAATCCCAACTTTATGTTGCCAAAAACGCCTAAAGTGTGAAATAAATTGAGGATTTGAGGTGGCTTGATAGTTAAATCTGGTTTATTTGATTTGAATTTACAATTGTTTAAATCTCCACTGAAAAATTGTTTAAGTTTTAATTTGGAGCCGCTGAATTTTTTCAGAGAGATATTGTATAGCTTGAGTGCAGAATCATAAATGCATCTGTGTCAAAATACGGACCTTTATAAGTGCAATTTACAATGGCCCATACTAGTACAGCTGAAAAAGAAATTCTTGACTGTTTATGAAGAAAAACAATGAAACATGTATTTTTGAGATGAAAAAATAGTTTGCTATTTTTAGAAGCATTTATGCTAATTTGTAATTACAGATTGTTTCTTAACATTTTAGAATCTTTGATTATGGAAACCCCATGCTACCAGACGATTGATAAAAATCAATGTTTGTTATATAAGTTAATAGTACAAACAGACAAATAACAGACTTCAGCAGAAAGCAGAAGAACAGCATACAATTCATTGACGCAGTTGCGGTAGGGTCCAGGGAGCGAACTTGCTGGAATTTTTTTGAAGACGCAGCTGCGGTAGGGTCCAGGGGGCAAACTCGCCGGAAGATTTTTGAAGATTTCAATTATTTTGTCCAAAAATGGGCCATGATTATCGGGGTTCTGGATTTTAAATGTGGGTTGGCGGGCGTCTTTCATATATACGTCCCACCTGCCCAACCCGAGCCCAATCAGCATCATAGAGTTGAGTAGAGATATCTATGCTATCTAGACGACTCGGGTATGTATGATTGAGCGTATACCTAATTTAAACATGTGCATCCGACATTTTAAATCTCTGCCCGATTAGTTGCCCAATTTGATGTTGTTAGCATCATAATGCCGAGTCAGGAGGATAATGTTTCTGATACCTAAACGATTCGGACACCCGATTCGGACATGATTGAGGTGAATTTTTGAGTTGGATAGGAACAAGGAAGGAGGGTGTAGGGTTCAAATTTAGGGAGTCACATTTGCATACTTTTTAGTAGCCTGACAATCACAGCAGATGCACATAAGCACTGAGCTCTCGAGCCTTGAGGAAGAATTTAATAGAGCTATCCTGGAACTGAACAAATCTGTAACTGAACTCACGACAGCAAATGAATCTTTGAAAAACAAATGTAAGTCTCTTGAAGATCGGGTAGTTAAGTTAAAGGAGAGGAATTCATATCATGCCTCTCTCATAAACAAAAATGAACGGTTTTCCCGCCAAAATAACATTAGATTAGTTAGAGTCAAGTCCAACCCAAATGATAACTGTATTGAGATTGCAAGTACAATTTTAGTGGAAGCAGGGAGGACAGCCTGCAAAATTGAACGTGCCCATAGGGATGGCAGATCGATCCCCGGAAAGGATAGACACATCCTCGTGAAATTGACTTATTATCAGGACAAAATCATTGTGATGAAAAATGCACGCCAAACCCTGGCTGGGAAATCATTCTATATAATTGATGATCTTACAATCGCTGATCTTAAGGAGAAAAGGAAATGGGCCCAACGTGTGAAGAAAATGTACATGAACGGTACTAAGCTTCGTTTCTCTGGCGGACTGTGGAGACAAAGTGATGGTAAACCATTCTCCTTTGAATAATACTCCTTATTCCTTTTTTCGATCATAATCAGTTTACCAGATTTCCTGCACTTACATACCTCCGCAATTGGAGTCATTCGTCAATACTTGTCTTACTTTATCTTATCTTGCTTACTTCAAGATGTGTCCATGAATCTGATGTCAGAAAGACCAGGCTGCCAGGAGAACCAGGCTGATACTAGATTGGACTCATCCGTACTTGTTTTACTCCGGCTTATCTTGCTTACTTCAAGATGTGTCCATGAATCTGATGCCAGAAGGACCAGGATGCCAGAAGGACCAGGCTGCCAGGAGAACCAGGCTGATACTAGATTGGACTCATCCGTACTTGTCTTACTCCGGCTTATCTTGCTTACTTCAAGATGTGTCCATGAATCCTGGAATCTGATGCCAGAAGGACCAGGATGCCAGAAGGACCAGGCTGCCAGGAGAACCAGGCTGATACTAGATTGGACTCATCCGTACTTGTCTTACTCCGGCTTATCTTGCTTACTTCAAGATGTGTCCATGAATCTGATGCCAGAAGGACCAGGCTGCCAGGAGAACCAGGCTGATACTAGATTGGACTCATCCGTACTTGTCTTACTCCGGCTTATCTTGCTTACTTCAAGATGTGTCCATGAATCTGATGCCAGAAGGACCAGGCTGCCAGGAGAACCAGGCTGATACTAGATTGGACTCATCCGGTCTTACTCCGGCTTATCTTGCTTACTTCAAGATGTGTCCATGAATCTGATGCCAGAAGGACCAGGCTGCCAGGAGAACCAGGCTGATACTAGATTGGACTCATCCGTACTTGTCTTACTCCGGCTTATCTTGCTTACTTCAAGATGTGTCCATGAATCTGATGCTAGAAGGACCAGGCTGCCACTGGAGTCAATATTCATGATGTGCCCAACTTAGTCATTTTCCTCGTCATTTTCTTTCCTCATTATACCATTTTACATGTAACCAAGTTTAAGTTTATATAGTTATAGAATCAGCTTACCTGTAAAAATCAAGTTCAAGTTTACATAAGTTGTTCAAATGTTCTACAAACTTATAGTTCTTTTCAAGGATATATCAGCTGACCATCCATCCATCCATCCATGTTCATTTGTAGTAGGCGCCTTTTCCATAGGATACAAAGCGCCCAGAATGCTGCCCCAAAGTTCAGTAAGTAATACATGATTAAAAAAGAAAAGTCTTGAGACGTGTTTTGAACTGTCCAAGTGAACTGGCATGGCGAATGTGTGAAGGCAAAGAGTTCCAAACATGGGGTGTTGCAGCTGAAAAAGCCCTAGAACCAGCTTTGGTGTTAGTTCTGGGTTCAGTCAGGAAGTTTTCAGAAGAGGAGCGAAGGGATCGTGCTGGTGTATAAAGTTTCAGACTGTTGGATATGTATTCAGGTGATTGATGTATCAGGGATTTGTAGACAATAACACATGTTTTGTATAAAATTCGCTGTGACACAGGGAGCCAATGCAATTTGTTGAGCAAGGGTGAGGCATGATCACGACGACGTTTCCTGAAGATAAACTTAGCAGCTTTATTTTGGAGTTTAGTGTAGGCGATTTACATTTTCATGGTAATACCATTCAAAAGGGAATTACAGTAGTCCAAACGTGATAGGATGAGTGATCGAACAACATTATGACAGGTTTCAACGTCAATGTACCGACGAATCTTGCCAATGTTTATAATGTGATAATTAATTGTTTTACTAAGTTGTGTCACATGGTTGTCCATTGACATTCTATCATCGAAAGCAACTCCCAGATTTTTAACTGAAGTGACTGGTGAGATGCAAGTATTGCCAAATACAAACTTGAGGTTCTCAAGGGCTTTACTAGCATTTGATGAAGAGATTATGATACACTCTGTTTTGTCCTCATTAAGTTTAAGTTTGTTTGCAATCATCCACTGATGGATATCTTGCACACAGGAGGTCAGTTTGAATAAAGCACATTCAGCATCGAGTGGAACTTTAGGGTTAAAGGCTTAGAAAATCTGTATATCATCAGCATATATGTGATACTCGATCTTGTGCTTCCGCAATATGTCACCTATTGGGATAGTATAAAGTGTGAATGACAAAGTTCCTAAAACAGAGCCTTGTGGGGTCCCATATTCAAGATTTACAGTGTTGGAGTCAGCTCCAGGAACATGGACATGGTTAGTCCGACAATTAAAATATGATGATAGCCAATCCAAAGCGTTGCCAGAAATGCCAAAGCTATGCTCAAAACGACGAAGCATGATTTGGTGGTCTAGCGTATCAAACGCGGCAGACAGATCCAACATAAAAAATAAAATAGCTTTCTGCTGGTCGAGCGCTTGAAGAACATAATCTTGCACATGTAGTAGGGCAGACTCAGTACTGTGTGAAGTTTGGTAGGCCGATTGTAGTGGCTCAAAAAGTTTGTGTTTGTTGATGTGTTCAGTAAGTCTACTGGTTACAACTTTTTCAATATATTTTGAAACTGTAGCAATGTTTGAGCTAAAACATTGGGCGCTGTTTTAGCTGCTGCCACTGCTGAATGTTGCTCCTCAGTTTTTGGATTTTTACTATACTTTGGGGAACTCTTTTCTTTTAATTTTTGCACTGATGATAGTTTTGTACTTCAAGATCTTCCTAGTGTGACTTTTGTGTGGAATTATCTTTTGCTTTTGCTGATTTTTGAGCATGAATTTTCATCTTTTTATTTTCAATTATTGGATTCTACTGTGTTTCAGTCCTCATGAGCTTGAACATCTGGTTATTAGAATGTCTGCAATGGCAATGCCAACATTGTTATGCAAAAACTGCATGGCTGCTTGTGTGATCAAGTATAATGCCTGATTCAGTCAGGAGAGTTCATTATTCTAGGGATCAATTACTCAGCTATTGTCACACTTCTGAATTGTTCACTAACAAGAAAATCAAGTTTTTCATACCATCTGATGTTTGTAAGACCCTAAAAGAATATGGCTTGTTTCATGTCAGATCTCGGAGAGGTGGATCTCAAATTAAGGACAAAAGATCTACATGTAAAGCTTCAAACTTGCAAAATAGTGAGAACAACTCTTACATAACTGATTTGAATGATGATAGGCTTGATATCAGGCTCTGGAATTGTCAATCTGCATGCAACAAATCTCTGTACATATGTGATTATATCTTAACCAACAATGTGGATGTTCTAATTATAGTTGAGAGTTGGCTCACTGAATCTGATGACAATGTTGCCATTGGGGAACTTACACCTAGGGGATACTCCTTCATCAATATACCTAGGCCAGGAGACCGGCGTGGAGGGGGCATTGCTGTCATTCATAAATCACAAATTAATTTGAAGTATGTCACATCAAACTTGTTTAATGCCAAATCTTTTGAATATGCCATAATCTCAAACAATAATAGATCCTTCAATCTTGTGGTGATATACCGTCCTCCACCTTCTAGTGTTAACAAACTCACAGTTAAAGAATTTTTAGATGAGTTTGATGATTTTGTAGACAATTTAAATGATCTTCCTGGTCAACTTGTTTTGCTGGGTGATTTCAATGTGCACTTTGATGTCCCAACTAAGCCTGATGTTCGTCAAATTGCTACTACACTTTCATCTTCTGGACTCATTCAACATGTAAATCAACCTACACACAACAAAGGCCACATTCTTGATCTTGTCATTACCAGAGAAAATAAAACACTTTTATCATCTGTTGAAATTCATGAAAATCATGTCTCAGATCATTCTGTCATATGCTGTAAACTTGACTTACCTAAAGTAGTTCCCAATAATTATTTTAACAAGAAGATACAGTGCCATTGATCACTCCCAACTTTCACAAGATTTGTCATCCAATCTTAATCAAATTTCTTTGCAAGAAACAAATGTTGATGACTTTGTAGCTGATTTTGGCACTGCCATTACATCAGCCCTTGATCTGCATGCTCCTGTTATTGAACGCAAAAAGAGTGTCCGTTCGCGCCTAAATGGTACAACAAATCAGTTGATGATGCCAGGAGAGAACTCGCAAGTGGCGCAAAGTAGACTCTCTGACCTATCAGCGTATAATGATCAAAGCAACATGTAAGAACTGTTCTTTTCTCTGCAAAGAAAGAATTCTACATGGAGAAGTTACAGTCTTCCACCCCAGGGGACATGTTTGCCACTATCAACACACTTCTCAACAATAATTCAAGAATTCTTCCACAGAGTGAATGTCCAATTACACTTGCAAGTGACTTTAGTAATTTTTTCCAGAATAAAGTCAAGGATATCAGGCACATGATTAATGACCTACAAGTTGACTCACCATCTATTCTGATAGAAAGAAGGTTTCCTTTCAATTGTTCACTTCTTTCTGATTTCCAGCCTGTCACTGAAGATGAACTTATGAATATAATCGCGAAGTCACCTTCAAGACATGTGCTCTTGATATGATTCCAACATGGCTGTTGAAACAACATGTGAAAACTATCCTCCTGAAACTTACAGAAGTTGTGAATGCTTCCTTGGAACATGGTATTTTCCCGAAAGCCTGTGGACATGCAATTGTAACTCCCATCATCAAAAACAATCTTTGGACAAAAATGAACTCAAAACTACCGCCCAGTCTCAAACATTGCTACAGTTTCAAAATATATTGAAAAAGTTGTAACCAGTAGTCTCACTGAACACATCAACAAACACAAACTTTTTGAGCCACTACAATCGGCCTACCGAACTTCACACAGTACTGAGTCTGCCCTACTACATGTGCAAGATTATGTTCTTCAAGCGCTCGACCAGCAGAAAGCTATTTTATTTCTTATGTTGGATCTGTCTGCCGCGTTTGATACGCTAGACCACCAAATCATGCTTCGTCGTTTTGAGCATAGCTTTGGCATTTCTGGCAACGCTTTGGATCGGCTATCATCATATTTTAATTGTCGGACTAACCATGTCCATGTTCCTGGAGCTGACTCCAACACTGTAAATCTTGAATATGGGACCCCACAAGGCTCTGTTTTAGGACCTTTGTCATTCACACTTTATACTATCCCAATAGGTGACATATTGCGGAAGCACAAGATCGAGTATCACATATATGCTGATGATATACAGATTTTCTTAGCCTTTAACCCTAAAGTTCCACTCGATGCTGAATGTGCTTTATTCAAACTGACCTCCTGTGTGCAAGATATCCATCAGTGGATGATTGCAAACAAACTTAAACTTAATGAGGACAAAACAGAGTGTATCATAATCTCTTCATCAAATGCTAGTAAAGCCCTTGAGAACCTCAAGTTTGTATTTGGCAATACTTGCATCTCACCAGTCACTTCAGTTAAAAATCTGGGAGTTGCTTTCGATAATAGAATGTCAATGGACAACCATGTGACACAACTTAGTAAAACAATTAATTATCACATTATAAACATTGGCAAGATTCGTCGGTACATTGACGTTGAAACCTGTCATTATGTTGTTCGATCACTCATCCTATCACGTTTGGACTACTGTAATTCCCTTTTGAATGGTATTACCATGAAAAATGTAAATCGCCTACAGAAACTCCAAAATAAAGCTGCTAAGTTTATCTTCAGGAAACGTCGTCGTGATCATGCCTCACCCTTGCTCAACAAATTGCATTGGCTCCCTGTGTCACAGCGAATTTTATACAAAACATGTGTTATTGTCTACAAATCCCTGATACATCAATCACCTGAATACATATCCAACAGTCTGAAACTTTATACACCAGCACGATCCCTTCGCTCCTCTTCTGAAAACTTCCTGACTGAACCCAGAACTAACACCAAAGCTGGTTCTAGGGCTTTTTTAGCTGCAGCACCCCATGTTTGGAACTCTTTGCCTTCACACATTCGCCATGCCAGTTCACTTAAACAGTTCAAAAAACGTCTCAAGACTGTTCTTTTTTTTATCATGTATTACTTACTGAACTTTGGGGCAGCATTCTGGGCACTTTGTATCCTATGGAAAAGGCGCCTACTACAAATGAACATGGATGGATGGATGGATGGTCAGCTGATATATTCTTGAAAAGAACTATAAGTTTGTAGAACATTTGAATAACTTATGTAAACTTGAACTTGATTTTTACAGGTAAGCTGATTCTATAACTATATAAACTTAAACTTGGTTACATGTAAAATGGTATAATGAGGAAAGAAAATGACGAGGAAAATGACTAAGTTGGGCACATCATGAATATTGACTCCAGTGGCAGCCTGGTCCTTCTGGCATCAGATTCATGGACACATCTTGAAGTAAGCAAGATAAGCCGGAGTAAGACAAGTACGGATGAGTCCAATCTAGTATCAGCCTGGTTCTCCTGGCAGCCTGGTCCTTCTGGCATCAGATTCATGGACACATCTTGAAGTAAGCAAGATAAGCCGGAGTAAGACAAGTACGGATGAGTCCAATCTAGTATCAGCCTGGTTCTCCTGGCAGCCTGGTCCTTTTGGTATCCTGGTCCTTCTGGCATCAGATTCATGGACACATCTTGAAGTAAGCAAGATAAGCCGGAGTAAGACAAGTACGGATGAGTCCAATCTAGTATCAGCCTGGTTCTCCTGGCAGCCTGGTCCTTCTGGCATCAGATTCATGGACACATCTTGAAGTAAGCAAGATAAGCCGGAGTAAAACAAGTACGGATGAGTCCAATCTAGTAGCAGCCTGGTTCTCCTGGCAGCCTGGTCTTTCTGGCATCAGATTCATGGACACATCTTGAAGTAAGCAAGATAAGATGGAGTAAGACAAGTATTGACGAATGAATTCAATTGCGGAGGTATGTTAGTGCAGGAAATCTGGTAAACTGATTATGATCGAAAAAAGGAATAAGGAGTATTATTCAAAGGAGAATGGTTTACCATCACTTTGTCTCCACAGTCCGCCAGAGAAACGAAGCTTAGTACCGTTCATGTACATTTTCTTCACACGTTGGGCCCATTTTCTTTTCTCCTTAAGATCAGCGATTGTAAGATCATCAATTATATAGAATGATTTCCCAGCCAGGGTTTGGCGTGCATTTTTCATCACAATGATTTTGTCCTGATAATAAGTCAATTTCACGAGGATGTGTCTATCCTTTCCGGGGATCGATCTGCCATCCCTATGGGCACGTTCAATTTTGCAGGCTGTCCTCCCTGCTTCCACTAAAATTGTACTTGCAATCTCAATACAGTTATCATTTGGGTTGGACTTGACTCCAACTAATCTAATGTTATTTTGGCGGGAAAACCGTTCATTTTTGTTTATGAGAGAGGCATGATATGAATTCCTCTCCTTTAACTTAACTACCCGATCTTCAAGAGACTTACATTTGTTTTTCAAAGATTCATTTGCTGTCGTGAGTTCAGTTACAGATTTGTTCAGTTCCAGGATAGCTCTATTAAATTCTTCCTCAAGGTTCGAGAGCTCAGTGCTTATGTTTCTCCTGATTTTGTCTATAGAAAGTTTTAATTTTCTAGACAGCGAACTCTCCTCGGATTCTGAATTGGAATCCTCCAGGATTACATATTGCGTAATGTCGGCATCATGGAGTATATCTTCAAGCGCTTTATTAATAGTGCCCTTAGGTCTACCTCTTTTCTTCTTTTTATGCTGTAAATCCATCGTAAAGAAAGAAAGTCACCATTAATGCAATAAAGGATATAAAAGAATCTTAAAACATAAAATCCAGAGAGTTTACAGTTCTGAAATAACTTAAAATCACGAGAAATTGAAGAGACAAGAAAAAGAGCTTCTTACTACGCCGACATGACAGGCTCGTTTCAAATGAATAAATAAATAAATAAATGAATAAATAAATAAATAAATAAATATATAAAATGAATGAATGAATGAATGAATGAATGAGTGAGTGAGTGAGTGAGTGAGTGAGTGAGTGAGTGAGTGAGTGAGTGAGTGAGTGAGTGAGTGAGTGAGTGAGTGAGTGAGTGAGTGAGTGAGTGAGTGAATGAATGAATGAATGAATGAATGAATGAATGAATGAATGAATGAATGAATGAATGAATAAATAAATAAATAAATAAATACATAAGTGTAACGTCGTAAAAAAGTTGAATGGAATTGAATTATAAGTTGGTCAACTGTTCCTGTCCCTCCCCCAAGTTGCCTCTGCCAGTCAATGGGTTCTTTAAATGCATGTATCATATATAGGACTAGCAATTCGGGGGCGCATTTATGTGAAAACTGACGTTTTAATGTTTATTCAAGGTTAATCTTATCCATAAGTTACCTTCATATACTAATTTGTATTTCTTCATATTTTTCTGTGTGTGAGGGGGGGGGGGAGGGGGGGGGTAGGGGGAATCTCCCTGTTTCACGTAGCTACGATAACTTAGTGTCTGTTCTGTACATGTTTTTTTTTTACTTATTTCAAAACTAGGCAAGTGGTTACGGCTTCCTGATGGACACATCGATGGAAACGGTATCGAAGTTTAATCGAACCGCCGTGAATCCGGAAACGTGGCGACAGCTTCAGCTTATACTTCATTTTGCATTTTATCAAATCACTCTGAAAGATCCAGAGCGAAATAGTAGGGTAAGTATAATCATTTTTCTATGTAAAATTCTGCGGTTTAAAGGTCTATGGACAGATGGACATGTAGCAATGTCTATGGTTTAGAGGTATATGAAGAGGTAAAGGCAACATTAGCTAAATTGATTTGAAATCTCCTAAAAAACATGAAGAAAGCAAAAACAAATCATAAAAATCGGTTTAAAATGGCCATTTTACAGCTTTTTAAAGATTTTTGTTCAAAATATGCAGATTTTTGTGTTACTCTTGTGATGTATGAATTGGACATAGTCTCTATTCTCTTATGCAAATCCATTGTTTCTTAACCCTATGCCATTTCTCTTTGAAAAAGCGAAAATAATTCTAATGAAAAGGATTTGATCTTTACCACACTCTACCAATATCAAGCTGCAGAACGCATTTTGAACATTTTCAAAGTCTGAAATGAAGGAAAGAAATATAAAGAAAAACAAAAGCATTTGGGGGCATTTTCCTGTTCATACATCACATTTTTTCAATAAATAAAAAAAATATCAAACTTTAATTACTCATAACTTGAAAACTACACACGCTATTTTCAAAATTCAAAAACCATTAACCTCAAATTTGATGCTCTTTTCGGGTAATGGTTAAACAGAAGGTTTTACTTGTCTATATATATTAAAAGTAAATTGTAAAATTTTCATCATTACAATCAAGAAGCCGCATCAAAATTGTGTCCCAAACACCCGATCATTAATATAAATCTGGTCCGGTGATCTAGTTACGTACCCCCGCTTCCGATTTGCATTGATTGGTTAATCGCTCATTAAGTAGGATACAGTTTCCATGCTGCCACGACGTGATTCACGCATGTGTGATTCAACTCAACTTGAGAATGGTTTTTAGGCATGCAATCGTGTCTGGAAATTTTCCGGCTATGCTTGAAAGGCGATATTACTTTTGTGGGGTTTTGCAGTTCGTGGAGGTGGGATGCATCATTGGACAGGTATACCCCCAAAATGTACAACGTATCAATGCGGCGGCTAGATCATTATTGGGAGTTTTTGCACCCGTGTATTAAATCCCCGCTATACACGACCTTGAGTATTTGGTTTAGTCCATTTTTACAACAGGTGATTTTTTTAAGAAAACGGAAAAATGTATGTACTATTCTTGTTTTATATTCTTTTTGTTGTTTTTATGCATCTTAAACAATAAAGGAAGGAATATTTATCCAAAAAAATAATGTTTTAGCATCCTGTTTATACTGCGTATATAATGCACAGTTTAAAGGAAGTCGGGTCATTCCACTCGGGCCAAAGTTAAATAAATACGCATATAAACACTCCGCTACAAGATTAATCTGTAATTAATATCTAAGCAGATCAGGTCTTTGCTTTAGTTTTGGGGTCGTGGCTGAGCAAGTTTGATGAATTCTTTATTTATGCGAAATTTGTTAGGCATGACTAGGCGAACAGTTCAAAATCTGCGTTATTCTTGAAGTTTCTTTGCTAAATCTTAGTCACTTAAAGTCATGGGAAAGTTAACTCCTGCTAAACTTTGATTGAGGGTATGATAAAGACTACTTTGATTGAGGGTATGATAAAGACTACTTTGATTGAGGGTATGACAAAGACTACTTTGACTGAGGGTATGATAAAGACTATGATTGAGGGTATGATAAAGACTACTTTGATTGAGGGTATGATAAAGACTACTTTGATTGAGGGTATGATATAGATTACTTTGATTGAGGGTATGATAAAGACTACTTTGATTGAGGGTATAATAAATACTACTTTGATTGAGGGTATGATTAAGACTAGTTTGATTGAGGGTATGATAAAGACTACTTTGATTAAGGGTATGATAAAGACTACTTTGATTAAGGGTATGATAAAGACTACTTTGATTGAGGGTATGATAAAGATTACTTTGATTGAGGGTATTATAAAGATTACTTTGATTGAGGGTATGATAAAGACTACTTTGATTGAGGGTATGATAGAGACTACTTTGATTGAGGGTATGATAAAGACTACTTTGATTGAGGGTATGATATAGATTACTTTGACTGAGGGTATGATAAAGACTACTTTGATTGAGGGTATAATAAATACTACTTTGATTGAGGGTATGATTAAGACTAGTTTGATTGAGGGTATGATAAAGACTACTTTGATTGAGGGTATGATATAGATTACTTTGATTGAGGGTATGATAAAGACTACTTTGATTGAGGGTATAATAAATACTACTTTGATTGAGGGTATGATTAAGACTAGTTTGATTGAGGGTATGATAAAGACTACTTTGATTAAGGGTATGATAAAGACTACTTTGATTAAGGGTATGATAAAGACTACTTTGATTGAGGGTATGATAAAGATTACTTTGATTGAGGGTATAATAAAGATTACTTTGATTGAGGGTATGATAAAGACTACTTTGATTGAGGGTATGATAGAGACTACTTTGATTGAGGGTATGATAAAGACTACTTTGATTGAGGGTATGATATAGATTACTTTGACTGAGGGTATGATAAAGACTACTTTGATTGAGGGTATAATAAATACTACTTTGATTGAGGGTATGATTAAGACTAGTTTGATTGAGGGTATGATAAAGACTACTTTGATTGAGGGTATGATAAAGACTACTTTGATTAAGGGTATGATAAAGACTACTTTGATTGAGGGTATGATAAAGATTACTTTGATTGAGGGTATGATAAAGATTACTTTGATTGAGGGTATGATAAAGACTACTTTGATTGAGGGTATGATAGAGACTACTTTGATTGAGGGTATGATAAAGACTACTTTGATTGAGGGTATGATAAAGACTACTTTGATTGAGGGTATGATAAAGACTACTTTGATTGAGGGTATGATAAAGACTACTTTTATTGAGGGTATGATAAAGACTACTTTGATTGAGGGTATGATAAAGTCTACTTTGATTGAGGGTATGACAAAGACTACTTTGATTGAGGGTATGATAAAGACTATGATTGAGGGTATGATAAAGACTACTTTGATTGAGGGTTTGATAAAGACTACTTTGATTGAGGGTATGATAAAGACTACTTTAATTGAGGGTATGATAAAGATTACTTTGATTGAGGGTATGATAAAGACTACTTTGATTGAGGGTATGATAAAGACTACTTTGATTGAGGGTATGATAGAGACTACTTTGATTGAGGGTATGATAGAGACTACTTTGATTGAGGGTATGATAAAGACTACTTTGATTGAGGGTATGATAAAGACTACTTTGATTGAGGGTATGATAAAGACTACTTTGATTGAGGGTATGACAAAGACTACTTTGATTGAGGGTCTGATAAAGACTAGTTTGATTGAGGGTATGATAAAGACTAAAAACGTTTGGACAGTATTTGCTGCACCAATTCAAAGAATTATGACCGAAAGGAAATACCAAGGTAAAACATCACAAAATTTGCATACAAAATGCAAATTGATGACTGGGATCTAAAAACAGCGTAAAATGGTCAGTGTTTAAGTGATTTTGATGAAATTTTTGCTGCTATGATGGTTTTTATAATCTTAGGTTACCCTCTACATGTTAATACGCATTTAACATTGTTTAAATTTTCAATGGTTTTATATCGCAAGTTGGCAAGTTCGTTTTGGTTTGATGCAAGTAACAGTTATATCTATATTTTAGAGTGTGTGTGTGTTGAGGAAGGGGGGAACAAAATGTGACTTTTTGTACCAAATATTAGGTTACAAGTACATATGACTTGCCAACATTCTCCCAATGAGACTGGGAATTAGTAATTGAATAACGACTGATGAATTTAATATCGTACAGTTGTATGCAAGATATTAAAACTAATAATAAATGAGTTTTGTCTTTTCTTTTCAGTTACAACTTCTCAAATATAAATTGTATAATACCTATTTTAGTGCAAAGATCTGTGAGCAGCCTGATAGCATATGTTACTCCCTAGATCCGGGTAAGTAAATACAACAGCCTATGGTTGCAAAACCACCAGGGAAATGCCTAACTCATTATGACGTAAATTGCGAGCCCTTTTATGGGGCAAACCGGCACAACAACGGCATGTTTTTGCTCCCTCCCTCAATGGAAAATCCGAAAATATTGTGTCTATGATTGCTTTTCAAAAATTGCATAGAGCCAGAGCTGTAGGAAGGGTCACGTGACTGACGTCTAAGGAGAGGGAAGCCAGATATTGTGTTTATAGTTACTTTTCAAAATTTGTATGGAGCCAGCCAGGCCCGGGCAGGGTCACCTCTCAGGGGAAGAGAACCCGAAACATTTTTGGTTACAAGCGGAAAATATCGCAATGGAAAAATATGCATCATATGTTGTTCATGATCAGGAAATAGTAGGCCTACAGTAGGCGACTCTCGAGATTTAGCATTTGTCGCGTAATTTTCCTTCATTTTGATTACTTACCCTTCAATTTTTCTTTTTCCCCTTCTTTCAGATCTTACTGACATTATGGCTGCAAGTAGAAACTACTCAGAATTGTCATGGGCGTGGCAAGGGTTCCGCGAGTACTTTGTCAAGGCCGCAAGCTACAACACGAATATCACAGATGACTATGCAAGACTGGTCGAATTACAAAGTGAGGCAAGCAGACAATATGGTAAGAAGTGATTATGTCGGGTTTACGTAGCTATTAGTCATATCACCACAATACACTTTTTGACAACTGGTGGCGTAAACAGAGGGTTATTACACTTTCCATACATAAAGTAAAAGGTGTGTTGAACGTTAGGTTACCAAACTTAGACCCATGGTCGATGGGGCAAAATTCGCTCCAAACTTGCTATCTTACTATATTATGTACCGTTCTTGCTTTAATTCTTATATGTAGCTCTTTGAGTGCTCAAAAAAAACAAAACTTAGAAGACCCTTTAGGCTTGTTTTGACGAAAAAGTGACTAACAGCACATGGATAAATTCTACCATTTTCAAGTAAGTTTCATACGGGATTATTTTGTGGATAAACAATAAATTTGTTGTGAACCTAGTGATAAAAGATTTTTACTATTTTATTGAAGAATATTCTCAGGGAAGTTGTGTAAAGTTATGACGTAAATCCAATTTTTTTTTGTCTTTCGTCTCCAATGGCGTGCATAGGAAAAAACCATAAACTTTGTTAGGCCGAAGATCAGTAAACAACAGCAATCACACAATGTCAGCACACAGAAACGAGTTAAAGTGAAAGAAATTACGGCCAAACGATGGTAAATGATTATATAGGATTTCCTACTCTGTTCTCTTTCGTCATAATTGTTGAGCACAATTAAAAAAAAGCGTACTGAAAAGTTTGGTGGCTGAAAATGGATTCATCTTATTTTGTCCAAACAAAGAGCTTCCACACTCTTTGGTCCAAATCTGTGATACTACACTCTACAAGAACAACCTTTAAAAAGAGCTGTAGTGGCATTTATTTATTTTTGTATGGATAGTGATAAAGAAAGCATGCAGTGACGTGTCTGAGGGGCTATTTGGGGCTTAGCCTCCCCCTCACCTTCCAAACTTCTGTCGAAGCTATAAACATACTTAACTGAAATATCAAATGAACCATGTGTGGCATTCTTTTAGCAATCGTATCGACTCATTATTGTTTGCACACTTTGCACTAAACATTCTCCTATTTTCCAATTTTGGACCAAAATTTTCAAGGGCCACAATATACAACATAGAACCAAAAACCTTTGGATACGGAGGTGAAGTTCTTATAATATCAAGGCCATACGCACATGGGAGCCATAATGAATTTTCAAACAAATACAATTTTAAGATAGGCCTTTATCTTTTTGCCCACGCTAATTGGGGAACATGGGACATTTCCGGGAATCCTCCTTGAATTTACAGGAATTTTCCTTTATGTTCAGGAAATTATCTTTATTCCTAAAAAAATTTTCTTTCGTTTCTGCGAATTTTTTTATGAATTTTAAGGAAATCTCCGTCAATTTTCGGGAAATATTCTTCACTTTCTGAGAAATCTATGCATGTTCGTGAAGTCTTCTTCAATTTTCGGGAATTGTTCTTCAATTTTCAGAAAAATTCCTCACTCTCCAAGAAAGCACTGTCAATTATGAGAATATTTCAGGAACTGTTGCCAAAATCGAACAAAATTTCAACAAAAGTTTAATTTCATGTTGATAATTTCACAATTTGTCATCAAAATAAAAGCATGCATGCAACCGGGAAACTCTTTTTGGACGTGGCCTCTAACTTCATACGCGCCTCTGTCAGACTGTCCCTAATCTGAAACCGGCCCTCAGTCAGTTTCCTCAAAAACGACAAGCAAAGAAAGATAACAAGGTGGTGTAGGTATTAATTAATTTATCATAAAATAGACTAGATACAATAAATAAAGATGTTATAAATTATAGATTGGCCCCTGCTAAAAAAAAAGAAGAAAGAACACCTGCTTCCATATGCTATGTAAAATCAATAACAATCATCGTCATTGGTAATGATAACCTAATCCCAAACGTAATAATCAATACAAGAAATAATCATGATATTAAAATGCTTTACCGCCAGACCACCAGACGTCGATATACATTCACCAAGTTTAAACTGTTTCAAAGCTAAACTTAGCCCACTAAACTTGTTAACGTGTATTTTTTCTTTCCTTCATACTTGTTACTCTCGGTTGTCGTTCATGTCCAGTTTTTGCCGACAACCTGTAAGTTTGAAAAGCCCATTGAATGTTTATACAATAATGTGCGCTATACATTACTTTTACCGAATAACCGTACCTATTCAGATTCAGATTCAGGTTACAAGATTACTTCAGCAGAAAGTGGCATACCCACCCACGCTAACAATTTCAAACTTAACTGTTGAAGTTTCCGGTTCGACTAGCCTCGTTCATTTCAAATAATATCATTCTCCTTTACTATCTCTTTGTGACTCTTAAAAAAATATTTTGGTGTAATAAATATTTCTTATTATGTTTTCGAAACGGTAAAAATAACGATACCATTCTTCATATCACGTTTTGGACCTGGCTATTCAAATATCGGATTGGCACCGGAACTTATCGTCTGCATTCCTCAACGTTGCCAATTTACATGATTTTTGCGAATAAAAACAACGCCATAATTTTTTGAATTAGCATTGCTGAAGTTTATTGTAGCGTCGTAACCATTCAAATACAATCTTCAATAAATAACAATTAATTTGAAGTCCATATTCTCTTCATTAAATGACATTAAAAAACTAAAAAACAATTCTCAATTAAAATATGGCGGATTTTGAGCATGGAGTTTACAATACTAGACCTGTCGCGTCCTTAGGGCGCATGCATGTGTGGCGGTGTATATTTTATTTCAAACGATTACTGATTGGCCTAGTATAAGTGCACGTTGGACCATCGTATTTCGACCAATCAAAACACACGAATTGAATTATATTTATTAGAGATGACAACCGGCCTTTAAGACTTGTTGCAAAATCTGAAATTCAAAAGAGGAAAGTATTAGAGAGCGTAGTTCCATTTCACGTGATCGTCTGTTTGTTTGATTCTTATAAAAGAGCAGTGAAAGCCATAAAAACTGCTTGGTCACATTCCAAAAAAATATGCTTTAAATTATCAGATGATGGGCATATTACATTGAGATTCATGTTAAGATTCGCCTCAACGTAGTTTACAACAAATCAGATATGAATTTATTTCTGATATTTAACATACGTTTATCAAATAGTAACACAAAATTACATTCTAAAAAATACCTCGGCGTGTACCCTACATCAAAAGGAAAAGTTGGGGACAGGCTTTACGGTCAGAAAAACTTAAAGAAATTCCGAAGTCCACAACACTTAGCACACATAAATTTGCAAACATTTATATTTAATCTATAGTATATAATAATATGGCAGTATGGTGAATTGTTGCACTGATGACATCACTGATGACATCACTAATTTGCTATTTCATGAATGAAATTTATGAACTTTTTGACCTGACAGAACGTTATCGATGGAAATTACATAGGGCCTATACATTATGACCTTAGTTAACAGCATATCCTGCAAAGGTACACGAAGGATGAAATACCAGTATTATCACATCTCTGGGATATATAACTCTTTTTATGCTTTTATAAGCCGTAATTTGGACACCGATGGCGCAGTCATGAACAGGCTGAGGAGCAGGGGCGTATAGGAAGGGTCGTCTCTTTCATCAAAAGTTGCTTCTAATCGGAAAATCCCCATCAATTTACGGGAGATTTCCTTCATTTTCGGAAATTTCCTTCATTTACAGGAAATTTTCTTAAATTTTTGGAATTTTGATCAGTTTTCGGGAAAATTTGACCAATTTTTGTAAAAATTTAGCCAGTTTTCAGGAAATTTTGGCGAGTTTTTTAAAAATGTTTGGACAGTTTGCGAAATTTAGGCCAGTTTTTAAGAAATTTTACCAAAATATCAAATAATTTTCACACTTTTTTTCAATATATGTTCATAAGTTTCACAATTTCACCTCCAAACCCGTTCAGATAGCATGCATGGGAAGGTGAAATCCCCTGTCCCTTGACCCCCGCCGCTTTCCCCTGACCCCGCTTCCTACGTCTCTACAGAGAGGATGATCACAACTAATGAGTTTGAGGATGGTGAGGGGAGGGAGACACAAAGTTGGTCACAGCTGCTGAAAAGTCGATTCAGATTACCAATTGACTGAACTAAGAAACAAACAAAAATTACATTGATAACCTTTTGAATAGACAGTCCGGGAGAAGCCTCATCCATAATTCATCGTGCTTTGTCACGGATTAACCATAGAAGATGGGGCACCTAATTGAGGGATGCACGAGGCGAAGCCGAATTCATCCACCCATATCGGTGACCAAAATTCTTAGGTTAACCTGTGATAACCCATCATAAATTATGGGTTAACCCTGTTCATTTGTATATTTTTTATTATAAATAATTAAACCAACCAAGTATGGAAATTGCAGCTTTTATTAACTGATTTATTGTCTTTTTTGAACAAATACTATACGATTACTTTCATCAAAAATGCCACTTACAGACTTAGACAGTTAGATTGCTGTGTGATGCCGCATATTAACCATAACACATTTCGACCAATCATATTCTAGAATTCTTACGACATATAAACAGATAAATGAAACAGATCAATGAATTCTACGACATATAAACATACTTTTTTAAACTAAATATTCCTTTTTTGTAGGGATTCTAAAGCAAAGGGTCATTTTATGAGCTCAAACCATGGTTTTGTTATCCATTTGAGGTTGATCATTGTTGATCAAGAATGTTTATATTTACAAGATAAGACATATTTAAGATTCATTTTTACATATTACGTGTTGGTAAAAGTTTAGTGTCAAATTCTCTAGACCATAAGAGAGATTTACTTCGCTTAAAGAATTTAGCCATTATCCTTAATTTGAAATCGAGATGGGAAACTTGAATCCATGGATTTTTCGAAGATTTTTGAATAGACCTTTAATATCAAACAATATTCACAATTGTCATATTTCAGTTGCATATGTCAAGAGCTTAGATACCAAATTCAAAACTTTTAACCCAACTCTTACATAATTGTCGTCCAAAACAGAGATTTCTTGGTTTATAATTGCCCAGATTGTAATACAGTATTGGAGAGACATTGGACCAACGTTGGTAAACAACATTGGGTCAGTGCATTCTTGCCGCCTGACCATTGTTGAACTGGTTTCTCAATTAAAGATAAGTCATCATTGGCATGCTAACCCAACATAGAATTCCAACGTTTGCCAACATTGACCTAACGTACAATTGCAATCAGATTTGAAGATTGTTGGGTCAATGTTGACGAAAACGTCAGCATAATCGGGCCCATCAGTCCGTCTTCACAAGAATTCGCTACTGAATAAGACACTGACTACACTTTTAAACTTCGACTTTTTGCAGGTTACAAAGATTTCAGTGACCTTCGTCGTGGGGCGTTCGCAATGGACAATATCCAGGAAACGGTCCAGAACATTTACGAGCAAGTGAAACCGCTATATCTGAATCTGTATGCGTATGTGCGACGGAAATTGTACAATCGCTACGGTAGTGACGTCATCAATCTACGCGGACCTATTCCTGCTCATTTATTTGGTAAGTAACTCTTGCTGCACTACATTTCCACGGGTTTATGCTGAGAGCACTTGCGGATTATAATGGAGGTATTTGCATCTTGGCCAAATGTTGACCGGCGCTCCAAAAATTGAGTGAGAGACTGAAGAAACTGTTTAGGCTCGAGTTTTGCTTATTTTGTTTCACTTTAGACGGACTCTCATTATTGATTCTGCCCGGTTTCGTCATTTCCGTTTGCCATGCATGTGAGCATATCTCTCGTTGAATCCCGTCCGAAAAAGTCTTCACTGCACAAAGCTTTGCTCCACTCCAGATTGATGTTGAGACCAGCCACATATTGTACTCTTCCCCCAGCTAAAACATGTAAAATAAAGCTTAATACGTCTCTGGCTGAGAGTTGTCTAAAAATAACAAATAAAAAAGGTCAATCACAGGATTAGGTAGGTCAAATTTACACAAAAAAAGCGGTTTGTCACGACCAGCCATTTTAAGAAATGCCCGCATTTTCATATTTCATAAGCCATACGTTTTTCATTACACATTTTGTATTCATTTCGAGCTTCAGTAAACAAGTTTATTAATTATTTAAGTGATTCTCTAATTAAGCTGTTAACTGGTTAAAAGGTCAATGCCCCGACAGCCTTTCCGTCGAAATGGCTTGCTTGTCTCTAACTTGAATTCGATGGAGGGTGGCGCAGCCTATTAACTTGAATGTGGAGGGTTAGCAACCTTTATGTCAAACTTCATGTTCAAATTATTCATGTTGCACTATCTTTTGTAACAGTTTTGTTACATCTGAAAAAAACAGAAATTTTTACTTTCCATTTTGGCAGTTTGGGCAGGTAAAAATATAAAATGCGACAGGTCGGTAGATTCTCCTCTTATGGAGAAAATTATTTTCTCCCGAAAAGGGGAAAATCTCAGACGCCATTTTGAAGATTACCCATGATGCCTCTAACGAAACAGCGTAACGCTATGGCACTGAACTTGTCAGCTTGTATGAGTTCTATAAATTTTATAACCAAATAGGTCAATTTCATTTATGCATTTTCAAAATCTATACTTAATAATCTACAAATTACCCAGCTCCCAAATGGACCGTCATTCACCACGCTCGTTAAAGAGATATTTAATAACAATCTTACAAATTCTGGCATGTTTTCTCTGGGGATTATCGGCGAATTAACGCAGACACCATCCAGTACCAAACAAGAAAGAGAATGTCCATTGCACAAACAGGTATGCATACAAGGCAGCCTGGTCACTTCGCACACACAATGACCGCATATAAGCTAATCAAAAACAGTAGGTCAAAGCACTTGTAAATGGAAAACCGGAAGTTACATGTTTACGTAGGTTTTCCCCTCATCGTGAAAAAATATTTTTTCTCCTGAAGAGGGGAATCTACCGAACTGTTCGAAGGAGTATGAAAACTAAAATGAAAACATATTCCGAAGAATTAGAACAGTCAAATTCACTTCGTGCCGAAAACGTAATGTGAAATGTCCTAACTTGTCTCTAAAGCCTCAGCCTACGGAATGACAAGTTTAACTCTGTTTTGCCACCAACGTGGTGCAATGGGCGGATGTGTGACGGGTGCTTGAGGAAGGGAGCGAGAGGGGTGTTGCGAAAAAATGAACAGTGACTTTTCCCAATACCAAAATTGTTTGTCATACGTGTTTAGTGATAAGAATAACATTTGGAATTCAAGATATTTTAAAAGAACATTACCAAAATTTAGGCGTGATAATGCTGATGTTGGCCAATCCCTTTTCTTTTCATGACTCATTTGGACAAACATAGCAAAGTACAAGATTGTTCTCCAAATTTTTGTTCATTTTTCCTTTGTGGAAATGAAAACCGCACTCACCAGCTCGCACCTGTTTTCTTTTCAGTTGTTTTTTTGTTCTCCTTCGCTATTTTTTCTTATAGGTGATATGATGGCCGAATATTGGAACAATCTAATCGACGATATGCTACCCTACCCAGATAGCCCAACCCCAGATATAGCTAAATCCTTCGCTGAACAGGTGGGTGCGTGCATGCTGCTCACCAGATAATATAATAATAAAGTACTTATACAGCGCCATTACTAAAAAGATATTCTATCGCGCTTTCCAATCAAGATGTAGAATAATAAAACACACTGAGAAACTGCCAAAAGAACCAAAGAAGAATAAAATTAAAAAATTAATTCAGCTTGAAAAGGTGAGTTTTTAGGTTACGTTTGAATGAGATAAATGATGAATTAGACTTTACTGAATCAGGCAGGTCATTCCATAGTTTGGGACCTATGGAACAAAATGCACGAGAACCGAACGAAGTACGAGTACGGGGTAGAGAAAGAGGAGGATTACATGAGCTGCGTGTATTATATGTGGATTTACGGAACTGAATTAGCTGTTTGACAGTTTGAGGTAGGCTGGTGCCTGATTATGAATACATTTAAAAACAAGACACAGAACTTTAAATTGGATACGTTTAACAATAGGAAGCCAATGCAGTTCTTTAAGGCAGCTTGAAGCACTATCGAATTTGCGTTTTTGCAAAACAACTTTAGCTGCCTGGTTCTGAATTGATTGCATTGGTAATACACTAGAAGTGGGCAGCCCAGCAAACACAGCATTGCAATAGTCGAGGTGTGAAATGACTAAGCTTTGAACCAGTAGCCTACAACTTTCAGTGGTCAAGTGTTTCCTGATTCGACGAATCATATTTAAGTTGCGACTGGCTACAAGGCACTTTTCCTTGATATGTAGTTGCATATTCAAGTTAGTATCAAGTGAAACACCTAGTAATTTAATGCAGCTGGATGGTTTTATAGAATCAGTACCGACTTGAATCGAGTCTGTCGTAATTCTACGCCTGTAATAAAGTGAACTAAAGAAAATGGCCTCAGTTTTTTTGTCATTCATTTTGAGCTTATTCAGCTGCATCCAGTGTTTTAGTTTGGATAAGACTTGTTGCATACCATTAACAGAATCTAATTCTTGAGCTACATTACCAGAATCAAAGCTATCATCACATAGAACTTGTTCCCCTCCCCGAATACTTACCGAAGATCATAGGCCTATTGCTTCAAATGAATTTTTTGGAGATGTTGTGACATTTAAACCCTACTACGTGCAAACCCATATTTAGAGGAATTTTCTTCATGTACATGATAATTAAAGAAATAAATAGATGAAAACACATGTTGATCATCTATATATTCTGTTACCGCATTTCAAATATTACCACAGTGTGTTGAAAACTAACGAGTGGTGCATTATGTGAATACGTACAGTACATGAACAGATGCATCATTCTGGCATAGTAGGCCTACGTGTTATGATTAATGAATGATAAATGATTGATATTGTAATCCTTTATTTTCCAATTGCAGAATTATACAGTGCGTAACATGTTTGAATTGGCAGATGGATTTTTCACGAGTCTTGGTATGGAGGAGGTGCCGCCTTTGTTTTGGAACCTGTCTACACTTGAAAAACCTAAAGGGGCAACTTCTTGGCCTTGCCACGGGGGCGCTACGGATTTCTATGATGGTGAAAGAGTAATGCAAGTATTAAAAGCGGCACCACCACCAGCGATGTCGGAACCACGGGGGAAATGGGTGGCAATGCCTATAGCAAGGGGGCAGGAAGTGCCCTTTCAGCCTTTTGAATGTTGGGGCGGACAGAGGCAGGAGGTGCCCTTTAGAAAGTTGTATGAAGTCCACTTACTAACAAATCCTACATAGTACTTAGAAGATGTAACACACATTTAGTATTTATTTAACAAAAATAATACATGTAATTTACCAGGGGCCCCGACACCGAGAGCCGTGGTGGGAAGGGGCATGACCCCCAATAATTTTCAAGGCAATAATTTTCAAAAGTAGGCATTTTATCTATTCGCCGATGGGCAATTGCCAATATTGTTCCTAGCTCCCAATCTGAAACCCATAGACAGGATTTGTCTACCGAAAGTGGGAAGGGGGAGTCAAATGGGGGCTGAGGGGGAAATCACGCTAAGATACACACACAAAAATCGCCATTTAAATCTAAGTATACATTTGTACAAAATAAGGGGGTAGGGCTAGTTTCCATTGTTCCCCCAAATTCCACCTATGTACAAACTATTCCCCTTCCATTTTACGAAAACGGACAAAAATGTCTTCACTTGAATTTCTACCCCCTTACCCTGCTGTATACGCATTCGGCGTGGGATCTAGGAGCCCGTTGAAGGGCCTCTAGTGGGATCCAGACTAGAGGGTGCCTAGAAACGTATAATATTGTATTCGATCACCACTGTCAACGACTACTCATTTGAAAAGGTCGGTCCTTTTTATTTGGGGGAAGGGGGAGAGGGGGGGTACGCGCCTGCACCCCTAACTACCACGGGAACAATTACAGTATAACCTTATTTAGAAATACCCGTATATAACGGTAGTGACAGGTTACTTAACCTTCAAACCATGTTAAAAACGCTTTCTTTTCTTCAAATTTCCGAGACATAGGCCTAATCCGTTATTTTCAAGAAAGAAATGGAGGGACGCGCCAGTGGCGTGTCGGGAATTGGGTTTGCATGAGTAACATCAAAACTTGTATAGCCCTCAATTAAACATTTCAAAGGCATACGCGTTACGTTTATAACAAAATATATTTAAAAGATAAGAGCTGATGCGGTCCTTCTTAAAACCGTCGGGAAGCCAAGTGACTTAAATTTCAGGCAGCACCATATGTCAGAATGTGTCACTGCATAAGCTCTGGTTGGATTCCGGCGTGACACCGTCCATGGGATTTTTTCGCCGGGTTATTTTAGCGTCCCTCGCACTTGGTGGCTATGCATACAAAAATCGGAAAAATGCATGGGTGCCAAATTTCCGTATCTTGCAACATGGTCGTTTCCAAAGTGTGCCGCCATAATGACTATGCAAATGCATTAATGAGGCATTAGCGTATCTATGGGTTAGGGTGCAGGGAAATTTTCCAGCTGAAAAATCCCTATAAAAATATGGGAAAGTCGAAGGATGCTCTCTAAAAGTCAGCTTGCGATTGTAGGGCAATACACAAATTTCCGGGCAATATGAAAATCAGTCAACATTTCGCAAAAAAAAAAAAAAATTAAACTTTGTTTGGGCTGTCGGGGTAAAAACTCACACAGAACATTTTGAGACAGTGCGCTTATGTTGAGGGGTATAACTCACAGAAAATATTTTTAGATAGTAGATTCCTGGACATACGTGTATGGCATATACTGCACACATTTATATCTCTGTATGAAATCAGGAGCCATTCCAAAATGACAGCTGCACAACCACTTGTCCCCCACTTTTCCGTATAGAATTGTTAAAAATCAGTATATTTTGGGAACAAATTGGCTTTACCCCCCCCACTTTTTGGATAAGAGGCAATGCCGCACCCCTACTTTCGGGGATGAGAATTACAGCTCTGGTCTTCTGATTGAGGGTTTAGAGGCACCAGTTTCCAACTGGGTGGATTCGTGAGGGTGCCTGATGAAAAACGGTTGAATTTTTAACTGTCATATGCATTTTTCCAAGTGGCGTCCAGTAAGGAAGGGAGAGGGGGCAGGGGGGAAGGGGTTGAATCGCCACCCCATGTAGCGATGTCTCTACCTGTGTGGAACCTGGATACTGTGACGGTAATTGTGGTTTTAATTCGTAATATATCTATTCAATTTTTTTAGGATCAGCATGTGCACTGACCAAACAATGACGGATTTTGTGATCCTCCACCACGAAATGGGGCACATCCAGTATTTCTTGCAGTATAAAGACCTTCCCATCATTTTCAAGCAAGGGGCAAATCCCGCATTCCACGAAGCTGTCGGGGACGTCATAAGCTTGTCTGTAAACACCATGAAGCACCTGAAGGCTGTAGGACTCATTGCCGAGACCGTAGGAAATGACGCAGGTAATTCAGTAGGAAAAGATTAATCTGTGTCACAGACTGACAGATTAGTTACATTCTTGAAGCACGGGTGGTATTTTTCCACCGAAAGTTTGAGGGTATATAAGAGGGGGGGGGGGAAGGATAAACTCCCATAGTCAAATTTCCCTACCAAAAGAACAATAGAAGCACTTTGATTTTTTGTTTCATTCAGATTTCGAGTTTTAAAGACCTCACAAGCTGAAACGACTGGTGTAAAAAGTCTACTGCAGGTAGAACAGAGTCCTCGAATACTCACAGGTTTAACAAACTGACAAATGTTAATGTGTTTTATTCAAAACTAATGAAACCTGCTTGGGAATATATATTTACTCATTTCAAATGATATAGGTCTAAATCCCATTTTTCTACTGGATGCGGGGTTTATTATTACTAATGATATACTTCAGTCTTCTATACAAGGGTACACGAATGCGTGGGGCATGTGATGCAGTGGCGTAGCCATAGGGGGAGGCGGGGGGGGGGGGTTCGAGAGGACGATCACCTCACCAATATCCGTCGGTTCAGATTTTAATCCGTCGGTTCAGATTGGTGCCGTCGGTTTAGATTGGTGCCGTCGGTTAAGATTGGTGCCGCCGGTTCAGATTGGTGGTATCGGTACACTTGCACCATCAACTTCATTGATGCTACAACTTCATTGATGCTACAACTTCATTGATGCTACAACTTCATTGATGCTACAACTTCATTGATGCTACAACTTCATTGATGCTACAACTTCATTGATGCTACAACTTCATTGATGCTACAACTTCATTGATGCTACAACTTCATTGAATGCTACAGCTTCATTGATGCTACAACTTCATTGATGCTACAGCCTCATTGATGCTACAGCCTCATTGATGCTACAGCCTCATCGATGCTACAGCTTCATCGATGTTACAGCTTCATCGATGCTACAGCTTCATCGATGCTACAGCTTCATCGATGCTACAGCTTCATCGATGCTAAAGCTTCATCGATGCTACAGCTTCATCGATGCTACAGCTTCATCGATGCTACAGCTTCATCGATGCTACAGCTTCATCGATGCTACAGCTTCATCGATGCTACAGCTTCATCGATGCTACAGCTTCATCGATGCTACAGCTTCATCGATGCTACAGTTTCATCGATGCTACAGCTTCGTTGATGCTACAGCTTCATTGATGCTACAACTTCATTGATGCTACAACTTCATTGATGCTACAACTTCATTGATGCTACAACTTCATTGATGCTACAGCTTCATTGATGCTACAGCTTCATTGATGCTACAGCTTCATTGATGCTACAGCTTCATTGATGCTACAGCTTCATTGATGCTACAGCTTCAGTGATGCTACAGCTTCATTGATGCTACAGCATCATCGATGCTACAACTTCCTCGATGCTACAACTTCCTCGATGCTACAACTTCATCGTTGTCATTGATGTTACAGCTTCATTGATGCTACAACTTCATTGATGCTACAACTTCATTGATGCTACAACTTCATTGATGCTACAACTTCATTGATGCTACAACTTCATTGATGCTACAACTTCATTGATGCTACAACTTCATTGATGCTACAACTTCATTGATGCTACAACTTCATTGATGCTACAACTTCATTGATGCTACAACTTCATTGATGCTACAACTTCATTGATGCTACAACTTCATTGATGCTACAACTTCATTGATGCTACAACTTCATTGATGCTACAACTTCATTGATGCTACAACTTCATTGATGCTACAACTTCATTGATGCTACAACTTCATTGATGCTACAACTTCATTGATGCTACAACTTCAAAGATGCTACAACTTCATTGATGCTACAACCTCATTGATGCTACAACTTCATTGATGCTACAACTTCATTGATGCTACAACTTCATTGATGCTACAACATTGATGCTACAACTTCATTGATGCTACAACTTCATTGATGCTACAACTTCATTAATGCTACAACTTCATTGATGCTACAACTTCATTGATGCTACAACTTCATTGATGCTACAACTTCATTGATGCTACAACTTCATTGATGCTACAACTTCATTGATGCTACAGCTTCATTGATGCTACAGCTTCATTGATGCTACAGCTTCATTGATGCTACAGCTTCATTGATGCTACAGCTTCATTGATGCTACAGCTTCATTGATGCTACAGCTTCATTGATGCTACAGCTTCATTGATGCTACAGCTTCATTGATGCTACAGCTTCATTGATGCTACAGCTTCATTGATGCTACAGCTTCATTGGTGCTACAGCTTCATTGATGCCACAGCTTCATTGATGCCACAGCTTCATTGATGCCACAGCCTCATTGATCCTACAGCCTCATTGATGCTACAGCTTTATTGATGCTACAGCTTCATTGATGCTACAGCCTCATTGATGCTACAGCTTCATGGATGCTACAGCTTCATTGATGCTACAGCTTCATTGATGCTACAGCTTCATTGATGCTACAGCTTCATTGATGCTACAGCTTCATTGATGCTACTACAGCTTCATTGATGCTACAGCTTCATTGATGCTACAGCTTCATTGATGCTACAGCTTCATTGATGCTACAGCTTCATTGATGCTACAGCTTCATTGATGCTACAGCTTCATTGATGCTACAGCTTCATTGATGCTACAGCTTCATTGATGCTACAGCTTCATTGATGCTACAACTTCATTGATGCTACAACTTCATTGATGCTACAACTTCATTGATGCTACAACTTCATTGATGCTACAACTTCATTGATGCTACAACTTCATTGATGCTACAACTTCATTGATGCTACAACTTCATTGATGCTACAACTTCATTGATGCTACAACTTCATTGATGCTACAACTTCATTGATGCTACAACTTCATTGATGCTACAACTTCATTGATGCTACAACTTCATTGATGCTACAACTTCATTGATGCTACAACTTCATTGATGCTACAACTTCAAAGATGCTACAACTTCATTGATGCTACAACTTCATTGATGCTACAACTTCATTGATGCTACAACTTCATTGATGCTACAACTTCATTGATGCTACAACTTCATTGATGCTACAACACTATTGATGCTACAGCTTCATTGATGCTACAGCTTCATTGATGCTACAGCTTCATTGATGCTACAGCTTCATTGATGCTACAGCTTCATTGATGCTACAGCTTCATTGATGCTACAGCTTCATTGATGCTACAGCTTCATTGATGCTACAGCAATTGGTGCTACAGCTCATTGATGCTGCTTCATTGATGCTACAGCTTCATTGATGCTACAGCTTCATTGATGCTACATCCTCATTGATCCTACAGCCTCATTGATGCTACAGCTTCATTGATGCTACAGCCTCATTGATGCTACAGCTTCATTGATGCTACAGCTTCATTGATGCTACAGCTTCATTGATGCTACAGCTTCATTGATGCTACAGCTTCATTGATGCTACAGCTTCATTGATGCTACAGCTTCATTGATGCTACAGCTTCATTGATGCTACAGCTTCATTGATGCTACAGCTTCATTGATGCTACAGCTTCATTGATGCTACAGCTTCATTGATGCTACAGCTTCATTGATGCTACAACTTCATTGATGCTACAGCTTCATTGATGCTACAACTTCATTGATGCTACAACTTCATTGATGCTACAACTTCATTGATGCTACAACTTCATTGATGCTACAACTTCATTGATGCTACAACTTCATTGATGCTACAACTTCATTGATGCTACAACTTCATTGATGCTACAACTTCATTGATGCTACAACTTCATTGATGCTACAACTTCATTGATGCTACAACTTCATTGATGCTACAACTTCATTGATGCTACAACTTCATTGATGCTACAACTTCATTGATGCTACAACTTCATTGATGCTACAACTTCATTGATGCTACAACTTCATTGATGCTACAACTTCATTGATGCTACAACTTCATTGATGCTACAACTTCATTGATGCTACAACTTCATTGATGCTACAACTTCATTGATGCTACAACTTCATTGATGCTACAACTTCATTGATGCTTCATTGATGCTACAACTTCATTGATGCTACAACTTCATTGATGCTACAACTTCATTGATGCTACAACTTCATTGATGCTACAACTTCATTGATGCTACAACTTCATTGATGCTACAACTTCATTGATGCTACAACTTCATTGATGCTACAACTTCATTGATGCTACAACTTCAACTTGATGCTACAACTTCATTGATGCTACAACTTCATTGATGCTACAACTTCATTGATGCTACAACTTCATTGATGCTACAACTTCATTGATGCTACAACTTCATTGATGCTACAACTTCATTGATGCTACAACTTCATTGATGCTACAACTTCATTGATGCTACAACTTCATTGATGCTACAACTTCATTGATGCTACAACTTCATTGATGCTACAACTTCATTGATGCTACAACTTCATTGATGCTACAACTTCATTGATGCTACAACTTCATTGATGCTACAACTTCATTGATGCTACAGCTTCATTGATGCTACAGCTTCATTGATGCTAGCTTCATTGATGCTACAGCTTCATTGATGCTACAGCTTCATTGATGCTACAGCTTCATTGATGCTACAGCTTCATTGATGCTACAGCTTCATTGATGCTACAGCTTCATTGATGCTACAGCTTCATTGATGCTACAGCCTCATTGATGCTACAGCCTCATTGATGCTACAGCTTCATTGATGCTACAGCTTCATTGATGCTACAGCTTCATTGATGCTACAGCTTCATTGATGCTACAGCTTCATTGATGCTACAGCCTCATTGATGCTACAGCTTCATTGATGCTACAACTTCATTGATGCTACAGCTTCATTGATGCTACAGCTTCATTGATGCTACAGCTTGATGCTACAGCTTCATTGATGCTACAGCTTCATTGATGCTGCAGCTTCATTGATGCTACAGCTTCATTGATGCTACAGCTTCATTGATGCTACTGCTTCATTGATGCTACAGCTTCATTGATGCTACAACTTCATTGATGCTACAACTTCATTGATGCTACAACTTCATTGATGCTACAACTTCATTGATGCTACAACTTCATTGATGCTACAACTTCATTGATGCTACAACTTCATTGATGCTACAACTTCATTGATGCTACAACTTCATTGATGCTACAATGCTTCATTGATGCTACAACTTCATTGATGCTACAACTTCATTGATGCTACAACTTCATTGATGCTACAACTTCATTGATGCTACAACTTCATTGATGCTACAACTTCATTGATGCTACAACTTCATTGATGCTACAACTTCATTGATGCTACAACTTCATTGATGCTACAACTTCATTGATGCTAACAACTTCATTGATGCTACAACTTGCTACAACTGATGCTACAACTTCATTGATGCTACAACTTCATTGATGCTACAACTTCATTGATGCTACAACTTCATTGATGCTACATTGATGCTACAACTTCATTGATGCTACAACTTCATTGATGCTACAACTTCATTGATGCTACAACTTCATTGATGCTACAACTTCATTGATGCTACAACTTCATTGATGCTACAACTTCATTGATGCTACAACTTCATTGATGCTACAACTTCATTGATGCTACAACTTCATTGATGCTACAACTTCATTGATGCTACAACTTCATTGATGCTACAACTTCATTGATGCTACAACTTCATTGATGCTACAACTTCATTGATGCTACAACTTCATTGATGCTACAACTTCATTGATGCTACAACTTCATTGATGCTACAACTTCATTGATGCTACAACTTCATTGATGCTACAACTTCATTGATGCTACAACTTCATTGATGCTACAACTTCATTGATGCTACAACTTCATTGATGCTACAACTTCATTGATGCTACAACTTCATTGATGCTACAACTTCATTGATGCTACAACTTCATTGATGCTACAACTTCATTGATGCTACAACTTCATTGATGCTACAACTTCATTGATGCTACAACTTCATTGATGCTACAACTTCATTGATGCTACAACTTCATTGATGCTACAACTTCATTGATGCTACAACTTCATTGATGCTACAACTTCATTGATGCTACAACTTCACTTCATTGATGCTACAACTTCATTGATGCTACAACTTCATTGATGCTACAACTTCATTGATGCTACAACTTCATTGATGCTACAACTTCATTGATGCTGCCTTGAAAAAAAATAATAGAGAATTGCTTACATCATTTGACACATTACACCCGCAGCACTACTGAAAACTAATACTGAACATAGTGACAAACTGAAAACTCTCACAGAAACGTACGGACAAGAAATATGCGGTATTCTGCTGGACATTGACGCCCTTTAATTACGTAAAGAATTTGAAAACTGGAAAAGCCATGTAGTAAATAATAAAGAAGACATTTTCCCGACATGTCCGAACAAGTATGAGAAAGTAAACAAAAATAATTTATTTCAGTATTTGTATACAACACACTCATGACACTTGTATCACACATTCCCAAACATCTACAACTTATATCAGCTCTTTCTGACACTGCCATCAACCACAGCATCAGCTGAGAGATCATTTTCAAAGCTTAAGATAGTCAAATTATATCTCAGGTCTCTGATGGGTGAATATAGACTCAGTGGACTATCATCCATTTTTGCAATTGAAAGAAAACTGGTAGATGAAATTAATTTTGAAGAAATCGTAGACATATTTGCTAGTTTGAGATGTAGATGATTTCTTTTGTAACAGAAGCAAGAATTTTAAAGGAATATTCCCGTGAATTTCATACATATAATAAGGAACAATAAAAGAAACAATTTGGTGTAAAAATCATGTTGATATCTTTTTTTTCCGTTTAGGAGTGCAAGTGGGTAGAAAAGTGACCTCACAGTGTACAGTGTGATGTCATAAAGGCAAGTCCATCACAATTAGCGTTTATTTCTTTGAAAATTAATTTCCTCTTCCTAATTCCAATCTGCTCATGAACCTTGCATTTAGAGCAAAAGAAAAATATTTATTTGTTTCATAGAAATACATCAGAATTGTCTTGGATCTGCCTTTATGACATCACAATGACATCACATTTCACACTGCGTGATCATTTTTCAACACACTCATGCAATCTTTGAAATGCAATAACTCCTAAACGTGCACATATATCAGCATGTTTTTACACTAAATTGTTTCTTTAATAGTCCTCTATCATATGTGTGAAAATGAAAATTCATGGGAATATTCCAAAGGATTAGTTCAGGGGTCAGGCAGCTTTATCATATGAAAGAGGACTTTATGAAAAAGAAAATAGTGAAGAAACTACTTGAATGGGATATTTGGATTAGGAGATATTCAAGTTAATAAAGTTATATCTTATCTGTGTAGGCCTATACATGACTGGTGTGGTGAGTCTACTATGGGAAGTTAGCGCCCTCATTATAATTTCTTTGTAATTGTTTAAAACAAAATGATATAACTTATTTGTGTCTGATTCTACAAATTTATACAGAATTTTATCAACTTAAATATCTCCTTTAATGTTTAATCGGGTAACAGTTTGGAATGCTTTCTTCACCAGTTTGTTTCTTTTGAGTTCCTCTTTCATGTGAGATGAACTTGCGTGACCACCAAACTAATCCGTTAATGGTATATGGATGGTCCACTGACCTAATCTGTTATATGCATGGGTAGATACATTGAAAGAGCATTATATTTCAAGTTAGCAGAACAGTCTTTAAATGGTGGTTATAACACGTCTGATTATAACGACGTGTTATACACAAAATTTAAATGTTTAAAACATTAAACTTCTCCCATTTGTCATATTCAAGTTATGACAATTCAACCTTTGTAACAAATTCAGCCGTTGCACAGTTGTAAAGGTTATGCATGGACATAGGTAGATAATGTATGAGCAGGATATTCCTAACATTAATTAATGTAATTTTTATGTTTTTTCATAAATTTGAAACATCAAAGGTTCTCAGATTGCGTTCTACTGTTAAATCTGGTTGAAGGTTATAATAATATCCAATTTCCTGTTCACTGTAGCAAACTTTCTCCCATTAAATACAATTTTGAGAAGGACAGAAAAACAAAAATGTAAATGATTACTTAAGTGGTCAAGCATGTTCATCTTACGAAAGTGAACTTCAAAAGAAACAAAATGGTGAAGAAAGCGTTAAAATTCTTATTCCGTTAAGGAGATATTTAAGTTTAAAGTTTGGTTTCATTTCTGTAGAAACGACTGAAATCAGACTAGTTGTGATGTCACAGCCTCAGATTCTTCAGTCTTGATGTATTTTTTCACTATTTGAATTATCTTTTCCTCAAAATTTCTTCAGGTGGTAAAATGTAAATACCCTTCCTATGTTCAGTTTTACTAAGGTTTACTGACATATCCCATGCGTTTTAAGCAACAAAATCGCTGGACAAAATATGATAGAATACATAAAGACTTTTAGAATCTGAGGCTATGACATCATAACTAGTCTGATTTCAGTCGTTTCTACACAAATGATACCAAACTTTAAACTTGAATATCTCCTTAACGGAATAAGATTTTTGAATGTTTTTTTTCACCATTTTGTTTCTTTGGAAGTCCTTTTTCATATACGATAAACATGCTTGACCACTGAACTAATCCTTTAATAGATGTAGTTTCCTATACGTGTATAGTCTGATATAGTACTCCCATTCTGAGGTTACAAAATATTGCGTGTATTATGCTAATCTGGTATCTAAGTTTGAAAACGCGGTAACATCGTGAATTTTGAACCAATTTTTATGGCGCTATTTGCTTTTTGTATGGTTTTTAGTATATCTTAAGCTCATGATGTTGCTACCTCTAAGTTTCTATGCATCTTTTGTGGTCGGTTTATCGTGATATTTAGGAATATGAATTACTTTTTTTTAGCTCGCTGTTCTACTACCCACCTCCCCCTCCCCCCTCTCCCTCCCGGTGTCAGCGTCGGCGTCGGCGTCCGGTAAAGTTTTGGTTAAAGTTTTCATAACTTAAGTTATGAATGGTGTATATTCATGTGACTTGGCATAGGGGTAGAGAACATGGGTACTGATCAAATGAGCATGAATGGTGGGTAGTGTGTGTATAGTAAATAGCTTATTTGCATAACAATGAAAATATTTGTCAGGTTAAAGTTTTGGTTAAAGTTTTTGGTTAAAGTTTTCATAACTTATGAATGGTATACATTCATTTGACTTGGCATGGGGATAGAGGACATGGATACTGTTCAAATGAGCATGATTGGGGGTTGTATGTGCATATTAATAAGCTTATTTGCATAACAATTAAGATATTTGTCAGGTTAAAGTTTTTGGTTAAAGTTTGCATAGCATAACTTAAGTTATGAATGGTGTACATCATGTAACTTGGCATAGGTACTGTTCAAGTGAGCATGATTAGGGGTGTGTGTGCATACTAATTAGCTTATTGCATGAAATTGCAAATATTTGCAGTTTAGACTACCCATGTTTTTCAAAGAGTGACGATAAAACCTATAACCGTGTACAAATGTAAACAATAAAACATATTTAACACAATTTAACAACATTATTTGTATATGGTGTATTATAGCTCTCTTTGACTTGAATTTTTACTTGTATAATACACCTTCTTACTATGCGTTGTGACATACTTTTTTGCCCTTGAAATGTAATTTTTGCGAGAGCTACCGCTTCGCCCTGAGCCCACCAGGGCCTTAAACGAGCCCCTGGACCCTACTATCTTGTCGCTTCAATTCATTTCTCCCTCCCCCCATTCAATATGAAAATCCTGGCATTTATGCCCCTTTCAATAATTTGGCTAATCATAGTTTTCCTTAAGCCTTCTTTGTTATGACTATCTGAAGTGACGGTTTTCTTCAAAAAAATGCCCAAAATATGCCGGGAACCCCCACCCAGGCGGCCCCGCCTTTTTGCTATACCAAGGCTGAAACTCCTTTCGGCGCCGGGTGCCCTTGCTACTACCACGCCTTTTTACAATACACTGCTTACACTTTCTGACTGTTGTTCAACCGTCTTACCAACCAAGACTAGTACTCTCGTGACGTATATAATTATAGTGGTTATGACACAAAATATCAAAAACCTTTCGAAGAAATGCACAACTTGGACTTGAAGAATACGAGATTGAGGCTGTGATGTCATTCCTAGTCATTTCTACACAAATTTGGTAGAAGAATACGAGATTGAGGCTGTGATGTCATTCCTAGTCATTTCTACACAAATTTGGTAGAACTTGAATCTCCTTAACGGAAACTTTTGTTGAATACTACCATTTTGCCCTATTATTGTCCTCTACATAGATGTAGGAACCGGCGGCACGTTTCCCCCGCTTTCTGAAAAATGACCCTTTGAAAATGAAAAGTGTCCCTCAATTACTATACCAGTAGTAGAAATCTGGCAACTTTTTGTCAGTCTCAAGTAGGCTACGGGAAGAATGTGTCCCAATTGGAAAAGTGCCCCCTTCTAAAAATAAAGTGCCCCTTTTACTTTACTTTGTGGTTTTGGTCTCACTTATTCTGTCTACAGATTGGGATGGGGACATATGACTTCAAAAGTGCCCCTAAGAGATCATTCTCCTACTTTTCGAAAGCTTCATACACCCCTGGTTCTCTTTCAACCAAAGTGGACAATGACTGACCACTAATTATATACTGTCGAAAAGGGTAAGGGCATAATGTCATATATAGCAGAGCATTTTTTGCCTTTAACCATCAGAAAATCAGTGTTCCAACACCTCTTTAAAGCAGTATCAGACAAAGGAAGATTTTGATTCTCACGGTAATTACTAACTTATGCCTTGTTTTATAGCCGATGAAAACTCTTATTTGATCAAAGTTTGAACAAATCTTCTCAGAAACATTGCAGCTGAGTAATTTCATTTCAAATAAGCTTTCTGATTGGTTTAAGGTAATCTTATTAGATTCAGTGTTAAGGTCACAACGCAAATTATTCCATTGGTTATTCTTTGCGTATGCTTTACAATGATTGGTTATTTTTTCAAGCAGGATATGTCTTCTAGTAGCGCTGCAGAGCATTAAAAAAATGTTTCTTAGTCTGGTCAGAGGAGTAAAGTTAAAAGTTGGGATGTGGAGAGTCACGAAAACAAAATTTTGTGAAGTGATTTTGCTCTGTTGATTACTGATACGTGAAATCATATTTGTGAACTACTAAAAGATGAAGAGAATAAACCTGTCGTACAAACTGTTTTAACAGAATTCATCACGAGTATTTTTTTTTTTTTTTTTTCATCTGGAGAAATTAATGTAGAATCGCTGATGTATCGTTTGTGCGAAAACTTCAGAGTTTTGATAAATTTCTCTATTGATGATTTTGGACTTTCTCCGATGCGATGCCTAGAAAACCAAAATTCGACAATAAGCATGTAAGGGGGAACTTCAGAGCACAAGAATACCATGGTCATGGTGCCATGGTAAGAAAACAGGCGAAACTAAAAGAGCAATGGCAATTAAATGTTCATGACGAAAACATTCTTTATTCATAGCCTAAAGCGGTTTGAAGTATCATAAGTGATATTTTCATAACCAGGAGCGGAAATAACGCTTTGAAACTTGAAAGATAGAAATAACGAAGGACACTTCTTGCCAACATTGTCACCGTGCAACTGAAAGGCCCGTTGCCAGCGTGGCGCAGCGTCCCTGGTTTGGTTCGTTTAATATGTTATTAAAAAATCGATGATTAGGCCTAATTAAAGGATTAGTTCAGTGATCAAGCAAGTTTATCTTATATAAAAGAGGACTTTAAAAGAAACAAAATGGAGAAGAAAGCATTAACAAATCTAAGGAGATATTCAAGTCTAAAGCTCTGTCTTATCTGTGTAGATATGACTGGTGCAGGTAGTCTTCCATGGAAGGATGGCGCCCTAATATTCACATTCTTAGCAATTACTAATTTATTTTGAAGAAAATTAATTAAACTTTTTCACTATTTGAATTATTTTTCTTCGAACTTTCTTCAGCTGGTAAATTATAATTATATCCTTACAAGATTCTGATTGACTCCCTTCCTGATATATTCAATGGATTTTATCTCACAAAATCACCGGTCAAAATATGATATAATACATAAAGACTGAGAATCTGAGGCTGTTACATCACAACTATTCTGATTTCAGTCGTTTCTACACAAATGATACCAAACTTTTTAAAATTAACGGAAATAATTTTTAAATGCTTTCTTCAGCATTTTTAAAAAGTCCCCTTCCATATAGGATGGATTTGCTTGACCCCTGAACTAATCGTTCAATGATAATTCGTAAATTTTCTGCCATTATCGATTATTATCCACTTTTGTAATCGATCCTCAATTGAAAAGCTTGCAGGTCCATGATCTATAATTTCCGAATCTTGATCTACATTTTCTTCCAATTTTTGTGAATGCAGATTTAAGAAACTAAGAAAGAAGTTTATCAGTAACTTTTACTTCTGTTCTGAATTCTGAAGAGTATTTTGAACTTGTTTCCATCTTGTAAAATGTTGATCAAGTCTTGAAGATTCGTTAATGTAAAAAGTATACTGATTAATAGCTTTTACATATAACTGGAAATTCGTTTGTTTCTCTTTTGTAATGAAGGCACAAGTTTAAATTTCTTAATGGAGGAAGCCTTGTGGCGAATACCACGGGTACCCTTTGATATGGTTATGCTGGACTGGCAGACGGGGTCTACACGGAAGCATACCCAAAGACGATTACAACACAGAATGGTGGAAATTGCGGTAATATTTTCTGGTTCTGTCACAAGTAACGGATGTGAGATTCAGCTCTTCAATGACGTCACAAATATACTTGCGGCACTAAGAATATGGAGGGTGGGACATTGGATACCAACTTCATTATACAATGATGCATTTTGCATTCTATCGAAGTAATCACGATATTTTGATACTGGAAAATTGCACGAAACATGACCAGTGGTATGGGTATGGTACTGGTTGGCGTCACTTTAGTGGCGTACATTTGATTCCAATACGGATGTTGTTTGGCTTGTCAGTACAATAATGGGCCTTTACAAATGAAAACATGATAATATGAACTTACAGAGTAACCGGGTGTTCAAGCTGTGATTGCAATCATAATTTGAAGGTAAAAGACTTCTTGTGAAACAATGAAGCTTTCTGTGAGTTCAGGTCAAGGCAGGCCCGTAGCCAGGCGGAAGAAAAAAGGGGGGGGGGGGGGGGGGTCGTCCGAACGAAAGAACCCCTTAAAAAGTGTCCCTTTAAAATCTAAAAGAATAATAACCACCTGAAATTTCAAATTGTTTGTTGCCCTTTAGACTAAAAACGAACCCCTTTTCAAGTCCCTGGCTACGAGCCTGCAAGGACCTAGTTTGATCAACCTAAGGAGAGGTTGACCTCATCTGGCGCAAGTGTTAAAAATATCATTTACAGAAGTAGGAGGATCCTCATTCTCATCACAGGCAGTATTCAATAAGCCAGAAAGAGAAAAAGCGGCATTTTATTGACATGTGGCAGTTAAGGGTATAAATTAAATATTTTAGTTTTAGGGCGTATTTTCACATTTCAATTATCATTTAACTCAGACTTTACACCTTTAATAACATCACGGAATGAGATAATGTTGTAACTTGACCTCTTTTGTACTTTTGTTTCAGCCTGATGTACCAAGGCTTGATTCCACCAGTTAATCGATCCAAATATCACTGTGATTATTTGAGCAGCTTCCACAACGCAGCAACGTACAGCTATCACAGGTAATGAATCCCGTGGTTTGTATCCATATTCACAGGGGTGTAGGAAGCTTTCGAAAAGTGTATATATATGTGTATGTGTGTGGGGGGGGGAATGACAAAAGTCGCTAGTTTCCTACAATTAGGACTAATTGAGGAGGACTTTTTATTTTGCAAAAGGGGCACTTTTGTCATTTTTTGGAGAGAGGAGAATATGCCCCCTGTGCCCGGTTCCTATTCCTATTCCTATGAGGGGAGGTCCCTACCACTGAAGTTTAAAACGAGGTCACTGAGGAACGGGCTGACTATTGCGGATTTGAAGTTTGTTTGCCCCCACTTAGTTACCGCGTTGCTATGGTGGGTGTGGCTTATTTCGTAACTCAGTGACGTTAATTCCTTCTTTACTTAGATACTTTTTCAGCAATTTTATTGCCTTCCAGTTCCATGACGCTCTTTGTAATGCGTCTGGCCACGAGGGTCCTTTTCATGAATGCGACTTTTACCAGTCCACAGAGGCCGGAAACTTGTTCAGGTAAGGCATGAATCCAGAACTCCTTACCATATTTAAATTCTCATTGGTTCGTTATAAGATTTTAATTTTCATTGCGCTCATCACCATGTTTGAAGTTTCAGCGGTTCGATATAACATATGATATTAACTTTTATTACCATATTGAATTCTCATTGGTTCGTTGCAAAATTTTAATATTCATTGTTCTCATTACTATATTAAAAGTTTCAGTGGTTCGATATAACATAATATTCACGTTTATTACCATATTTGAATTCTTATTGGTTCGTTATATTTTAATATTCATTTCTCATTACCATATATAAAATTTTAGTGGTTCTAAATAACATTTTGATATTCATGTTTATTACCATATTTCAATTATCATTGGTTTGCTATAAAATGTTTAATATTCATATACTTCGTGTTCCGTTTGTGTTTCGTTACGTCAAAGATCTATTGGTGTTTTGTCTTTGTCGTCTGCTGCAGATTGTGTTGAGTAGATTTTCTACCCCAACCTGTATACATAATTGCTTAACTTAAAAACCTTGAAACTTGTGGCCTGCATTGTAGAGATTACATTATTTCAGGGACAGTTTTTCTCAAGTTCTCATACACATACGCATACACATATATTATTCACTACGCATAAAAGTATACACGGAGAATGCTGAGCTCTGTCGGTGAGTGAAGTCACTAAAATCCCCATTGACTCCAACAGTCCAATGATAACGAATGATAAAAGTCACTTTACTTAAAACACTCCTGCTTCGATTTTGTCTGTTTCAAATATGTTATGTAAGTTTTGGTATTCTAGTTAATATAAATTATTAGTCCATGCATATTGACAAATTAAGTCCAGCCTGTATAGCCCCGTGTTGTACAGTTGTATAGACTGATAAAAATAGATTTCTAATTTTTGTATTTGTTGCGCGTCTAAATCGCTCGACTTTTAAATATTGTTTACAAATTTGTAAATCAATCATTATGCCTTGCGGATGAGATAGCATGATGAGGCTGTTTCAAATGTTAACTTTGCCGTAACATTACACTATGCCTGGCCAATTTTGTCAATTTGCATGGCCTAAGGATACAAATTGGCTCGAAATGTCACGTTTCGTGTTAGGAAGACTTGGTTTTTCCTGATGACCTAATATTACCTAGCATACAAAAATCACACATTTCGAAACAGAAAAAAAAAAAATTGAAGTGACAGTTTAGAAAATAAATAGAGTTACTTTTATAATTCATTATCATTTGAAGTCAATGGGAAAATCGCAATTTTGGTGACTTTTCTCTATACATGTTGGCTTCACTCGCTAACACAGCGGTCAATAGGAGCTCAGCATTTTCTGTTAGAACATCTATGATACTACACCATAGTACAGTAACACTTTTCGCGAACTGCGGCAAAAGTATATATTGACGTCTTTAGTGTAAAGGTTAGATTTCATGGCATGAATATTCACTACCCTTGATATAGGTCCACGCTCCCGATTGGGCACTATCCCGTCGATTATGCGCAATGATTACTTTGATAACTTCTTATTACATTCCAGGCGTTGAGCCGGTTATTACAAAAAATGTGAACTCAATAATGCCATTTTATAACAAAGATATTCGTAAATGTATTTTTGATGAATTTTGATGCAAATATTTCAATATTTCGGTGTCTTTTTGGTATATAGGAAATGACAAAAACAGCCTAAAGATGAAGATGAAAATTGGCATCATATTTTCATTGATTTATTTAAAATGCGTCGTTGAAAAATCCCAATATACTCTGGTGATGTGGTGAAAACAGAGCAAAACTAGATATTTACTATATGAAGTGAGATTATAATAAAGCATGAATTGTCCTCCACGATCTTCAGTAAAAAAATTCACACCGTCAGCTATAGACTAAGGAAAAGCTGCATTGTGGAAACTCTTGCAAAATAGCTGCAGATTGCCCGATGCTGCAGGCCAGGGCAAAAATCTAACATTGTTTTAATTATTTAATAAAATTGAAGCGTGTTTGTATTCTTAGTTACAAAAAGGAATGATTAGCAAGTCTTTGGGGCCCTTGCCCCTATGACGAGCCACCATAAAAACACCAGATGATCGAATCACAAAATCTAATGCATTGGCGTAAATACCGGGGTGACACCCTCCTCTTCACCAATTTTTGAGACTTGTCAGTAAAATTTGAGATTAGTTGGTAAATCTGGTGTCAAGGCGGTAAATCTTACGGTTTATAATACGCAACATATAATTTGAAACCAAGTTGCCAAAGGTGATAAACCGATTTTGATTATTAATTGCACTTTATATAACAGTTTTAACTTAACCTGTTTACGATATACAAGGAGATTTTGGCTTTTCTCGCATCAAAATCGTGCTATGCTACCGTGGTCATCCAATGAGGATGTAGATTGGTATATGTCATCAAGCACCACGTATCGTATGTTAACGTACAGTAGACTTGCCCAAGCTACGCGCGCGTGGATAATAACTTGTTGGTGTTATTTAGCTCTTTAAAACCGAAATGGCTCATAAGGCTAAGAAGCGCGCAAATCGCCTGAAAATAAAATATCCCGAATGTCGTAATGGATATGGATTATAAGAACAAGCATGATTCGTGGAGCCAACAGGAACTGATAGTCAATAGGGATACAGGGAAACTTCTCGAAGGGGGAGCAACAAACGGTAAAATGGCACTAGTAAATTCAATTTAAATGTTGCTGCTAATTTCCTGCAATTTTCGGAAAATGTTGCCAAATATTGCCAAAATTTCCATTCAATTTTTACCCTTTTTATTTAAAAAAATTCCAACTTGACCTCTCACCTGGAAAAAAAAAGCGTACAACCGGGAAGGTGAAATCCTCTGAGAGAGGCAGTTGTTTTCAAATGGGATAGGCCTATGCTGATTTGAAGTTGTCGGTATCCAGCCTAGTATTTTACACCCGTAGTCAAAATACTAACGCACCTGATTAAAACTTCTTGATCAAAAATAGCTTTATTATGTCCTTTTCATCGATGATGTACTATTACTGCAATCTTAAAGGTATATGAAGGTCTAGAGTAGCGTAACCTGTGAGAAAATGTTTGAATTTTTGGATTGAACAGTCTTTGAATTGTGGAAATAATTCTTTAAGCACCCCCTCCCTCAGGCGAAACAAACTTTCAATACAGTAATACCTTAGCAAAATACTAAAGTTTCTTGCATTTTTAAGAGTTTGAAAAGAAACTTACTGGGATCTTCATGTAGACAGGTAGTGATGAGATGCATAAGTTACCAAAACGCTGTTACATTGCCAGTATTGACAAGATAGGGGAAATTGTGGTAGATACATGCACATAACGTCAACGCATGCTAAGTGTTTATTTCGGGTGCATTCTAGTTTTCAACGGAAACGCTCAGCTCGACTTGAAGTTCTAATTCTTCACAAACTAGTGACTAGTTATTACCAATGTGGTGCCAATTCAAACCTTTTCATTAAAAGATTAGTTCAGGGGTCACGCAAGTTGATCTCCCATGAAAGACGACCTCAAAAGAACAAAATGGTGAAGAAAGCATTTAAATATCTTATTCCGTTAAGGAGATATTTAAGTTTCAAGTTCTTTATCATTTGTGTAGAAACGACTGAAAGCAGACTATAGTTGTGACGTCACAGATTTATTTAAAAATGTTATGCATCCTATTATATTTTTCCCTGAGGTTTTGTGGCTTAAAAACCATTGGATATGTCAAGAAAGTGGTAAAACAGAATCTAGTAAGGGTAATTATAATTTACCACCTGAAAAATTTTTAGGAAAAATAATTAAAGTAAAGTAAAAAAAAGGTGAAATCAATTTTCTTCAAAATACTTGAACAATTGTTATAAATGTGAGGATGGGGGCGCTAACCTTCCATACAGTCTTACTACATCAGTCATTTCTACACAGATGGGACAGAACTTTGAACTTGCAGATCATCTTAACGGAATACGATTTTTTAATGCTTTCTTCACCTTATCGTTTCTTCACCATTTTGTGCCTATTAAAGTCCTCTTTCATCTGTTCATACAAGAACTTGCTTAATCACTAAACTAAGCGTTTACGTTTTTTCACTTTTGCACAACAGCGAAACTCTGAAACTAGGAAGTTCGCTGCCTTGGGAAGATACAATGGAATTTATCACAGGTCAAAGGTCGATGAGTGCAGAACCATTTCTTCGATATTTCAAACCTCTCAGCGACTGGTTATTGAAGGTTAATGAAGAGAACGGTGAGGTTCTAAACTGGGAAGAAACTGACTGGGAACCAGGATATAATGCTGGAAGTAAGTGAATAAACAAAATGAGTACCGCGGGCTGTATAATTCCTGAATAAGCGGGTGTCATGTACAATCATGAAAGGAACCAGAACGTTAAGCTTGTATCAACTCCCTGGTTAAACCACATCATGTGTTTCATTTTCAACTGTTTTTATCAGCTAAAATATACGCTCAAAGGATTATAGCTAACGTTTTCGTTCAAATTTACAGGGAAATGAAGTTAATGGTTTATTCCGACGCAAGAAATGCACTTTTACATTATAACCTTACTACCATATCACATGACATCATATTCGCTCGAAGTTTTCTTTTCTCACCTGTCTGCCTGTGTAATTATAAAAGCCTATGATTTTTAGGGGTACATTGACAGATACAAGCAACAATATCTAATATGAATAAGGCTTTCCCAAAATCACGAAAACAGCAACAGGAATTTTACTATTTTTCAATTTTTAAGTTGTATATGCAAACTTGTGATTACCATAACATAACAAGATGACGGGCTAGAAAGGGTTTGTCACCTCATAAATAGCCCAAGCTAAGACCACCACCACCACAAAAAAAAAAACAATCAAAGACGCCCATAGTTAGTAAATAACTTATCAATGTTGACTTTGAAATTGTGAACGTAATTGGAGCTATAACTACCCTCTCAGGCAAACCATCCCACCCATTAACAACTCTTTGCGAAAAGCTAAAACGCCGAATATCTATCCATGAGAACACTTTGGTCAACTTTAAATTGTTACCACGTGTCACATGCGTATTAGCTGTGAAACATGCAAGAAATAACAGGAAGTCAAAGTATCACTACCAGATAGGAATTTAAAACCTGAATCATATCTTAACGTACTCTTCTCAACTCAGCGTGGTCAAACCAAGAATTTGCAACCTAAATTCATAAAAGAGATTCCTTACTTCGGGAATATGTCTAGTGGCTTATCGCTGAACTTACTCCAAAATGAACTTATTTTTCTCATAAAAGGGACTTCAAGCCTGAATAGCATATTCAATTTTCAATTTGAGGCCTGACTAACTGCTTATACAAATTGAGAACAACCTCTCTACCAAGAAATCAAAAATTAATTATAATCAAACCAAGCATCCTATTTGCCCTTGCAGCTACTAAAGCACACTGTTTAGAAGGCTTCAGAGTGTTAGTAATGACAACACTTAGATCCCTTTCTTGATCAACACAACCAAGATTTGAACCATTCATGCAGTAATCAAAAACAAATTGCTCTGACCAAAATGAATAACTTTGCATTTATCAACATTGAATAACATCTGCTACCTTTGGGACCAGGAAACTGATCCAGATCAGTTTGCAAAAGTGAAGAATTACTAGCATCATCAACAATCCTGTACAGCTTAGTGGCATCAGCAAATTTACAAATCCTGAGCCAAGGAAAACATCAATATCATTAATGAAGATTAAGAAAAGAAGTGTATCCAACACAAAACCCTGAAGAACACCACTTGTAGCTTTCTTCCATGGAGATACTTCACCAATAACAAGAATTCTTTGTGACCTGTCAACTAACCAAAAATTTATCCAACTAACGCACATCCCTCCACACCAAGCGCTCTTGTTTTCATCATGAGTCTGCCTAACGGAACCTTATCAAATGTTTTTTTGAAGTCTAAATAGATAACATCCACGTTATGACCACAATCAACTAGTTTAGTAACATCATCAAGAAACTCCAATGAATTAAAACACAAGACCCCCTAAGTAAGAACTCGTACAGGGATAAATTCAGCAAAGCCTTGACCAGTAAATGATCTAGTACAACATCCTTAACAATGGACTCCATAACCTTTGCACACAACACTAGTAAACTCACTGGCCTATAGTTACAGGACAAACTGTGGTCACCTTGTTAAAAATAGGAGTGATAGTAGAAATTCTCCAATCACTAAGAACAACACCAACATCAAAGCGCTTTGAAAAGATAATAGATAATAGACGATAATAAACGTAAGACAGAAGGATGTATACCATCTGGACCGGGTGCTTTATTTGAATCCAAACCCTTCAACTTCTTAGACTCTGCATCAACTAAAAATCAACATCCTTAATGGATACTGGAGAGTGCGCACTAAGATAATTCACAACATCATCAGCAAGGGACTCGTTAGTAAAAACAGACACAAAGTAGTCATTCAAAACCTCAGCAATATCCTTACCACTATTGATGGTAACACCATCATTACCCTGAACGGGACCAACAACCTCCTTGGTTTTTTGCTTTTAGCGAACATGTTTATGAGCGCACTGACCTCACTATCTTTTTCATGTTGATGCATTATTTTGAATCATAATTGTCTTGAAGGAGAGTGGCTGAATATGACAAAAAGCCTTTGGATCTTAATCTCAGCCAAATGAAATTCTAAGAGTGCAAGATATTTCCCTCACTTTTAAAGACTTGATAAAGAAAAGCAGACAGAATTACATATTTTTGTCATGTGCCCAAGATTTCATTATCACTCGGCATACACTCCAAATATACCGGACGCCTGACGTGTCTTTTCAGTGTTCTGTTTGTTGCTAAAGTGTTTTAATTATGCGCACGTGTGTTTTACATCAGGATGATAGATTCTTGATATCTTAACACTAGCGTCACTCTAGTTTAATAAACACCATGCGTTAATGTGTTTTTATCAATATATTAATAATGATTCTAATTACCAGCTTTTATCTGCTGATTTTAAGTAGCATAACAACAAAAACATGTTCTTAACACATAGTGTTACATTTCCCACCATGCATTGCCACATTTCTCGCCGCGAAAGCAAAACGCGCACTTGCTAAGCTCAACAACAACTAACGTTACATATTATATCATATAGTCGTTAGACTCGACAAAGCATGCAGTGATTACGTTTTAGAGCCATTTTCTGTTACGTTACGTGTGTGACGGGCCAAAAATGGCCCAGTGGGTCCCTGGGTCACCCCAGGGGTCCACTGGGGGCATTCTCTGTTAAGTTACGTGTGTGAACAGCCAGAGAATGGCCCTTCAGCGTTTTGTACAAACGTTTGAACCGGGAGTTTGCTTTGTATAGACATACATAACAGGTATATTACATATTAATCTTATCCTGAAACTATAGTATTTGTATTTAGATGCAATACAACAACAAAATACAAATACTATAATTTCAGGATAAGATTAATCGGTAATTTATCTGTGTATATCTCACTCAACTACAGCTCTGGTCACTGGACACCAAGTGTACAAATTGACTAATTTGAACACGTCTATGCGATCTCTTTCTGTTACATGCCAATTACATGTAATTGTGTTCACAAATAGACCACGTCTATGTGTTCACAAATGGACGCCTGGTGTTCAGAAGTAAAACACTTAGTGTTTATTTATTAGAACATCATGTGTTCAGAACACCAAAACGCGTTCTAAAACTGTTACACAGTTTTGGTGTTCAAATAGTGTTCAGTTATTGAATACTTAAATTTGCAGTGTAGTCAACTGACCGTGGCCGCTTTCTCCCAGATTAAAACGATTCATTGGAACATTAGATAACGCTGCCATCAGTTTGTCCCGTTCCATTGCAGCATGTCTCAGTTGGCTCACACTTTTTCCACTCTACACAGTCACATTCGCGACCCAGTGAATCTTAGGCCGACCTCTCCCTCGTTGTGTACCAGATGGAAGACCATCAATTAAGGTATCCTGCCTTGTCTGGTCACATAACCACACCAAGCTACTTTCCTCTGTAACATCTCGTTACCAGAAAGTCACCATCGACCACCTATCATTTCCATCAAGCTATCGTTGGTGACAAAATCTGACCACTTGATGCCAAAGATTGTTCTCCAAATTGTTCTGCCACATGCACCATATCGTTTGATATCTGCAGACTTCTGTATCAGTGTTGTAGAACTGTAAAGTGTTTTGGATAGAATTAGGGAATAAACAAGTTTCATTTTTGTAGCCAGTGAAACTCGTGAAGAGGACAGATTCATTTCCCCGCATTTTCGCTGTCATTAAGATTATGTAAGATGGTAGTTCCAAGAAAGCGAACCTTGCTCACACGACAGCAAGAGGAATTGAAACACCATTGTAAGTGACAGTGTTAGTGTTAGCTGCCATAGTAGATTGAATGACCATGCATGAGCTCCATCTTATCTGCTTATCAGAGTGGATGAAGAGACCGTAATCTTTTGTTAGGATTTCTAGAATGGAGAGCATATCTCAGCATCCTCCCGTCTGAGGCTAGGCAGCGCAAGACCATCAGCATAGCCTATCTTCTTGAGAGGCTTACCCTCCACATCGGGTGCACGGATTTGTCTTGTGAGTTCATACGGCTCACGCATCAGAGACTCTGTGTACAAGCTGAATACAAGATTTACAGACATAACAAAACAAAAATGATCAGCAGAAAGTGAATATATTTTAATTTTTGCAGTCTCATGACTGTTCTATTAAAGGTCCGGTCCGTTGTCGTCTCTAACGTACGAGGTAAATATATTTCAATTCGTTTTGATTGGTCGAAACACAATGGTACAGCGTGCACTTACAGTGATAGGTCAATCAGACCCGTTTTGGAATAAAATGTACGCCGTCACATTTTAATCACGATAGATGGCCTTTAGAAAGTTATGCCTTTGGAATGTGACGTTAGACATAATTTTGTTACAGTTGTCAATCAATCCTTACAACGATACCAGCTACATATACATGCAGGGCGGACTGGGGGTTAAAATTCCATCGTTCGAGGTGCCCCAAAGGGCGCCAAGACGGACTCAATGAGGGAGAGTCTGATACCCGGTGTGCCGCTCCGATGGATTTTACGCTTTGTGATGCATATTGGACACTAATTTGAAGCCAGGGCGGGGATGCATCGGTCATGGACCGATGGACCGACTGGCCGCCTCTGCATGTACATGCATACATCATATACACTCAAAGGTGTATAGGAAGCGAAGTGAAAGATTTTACATTCTTGGTTGCATTCTTACTCCCGACTGGAAGGTACAATTGCGGGGGTGAAATACTAATAGTTAATCACAAAAGGCTAGGCCTGAAATTTCTCAACGAGCAGCGCCGTTTGATCTAAACAAAAATTACCAATTCAATTGTTTTTTTGTTGTAACCAGAAAATTCCTCTCTCCCTGCCAGAGGTCACCTTTATAGCTTCTGACTTCCTGTGCCTGTTTCTTTTGACGCTGCGTCAACTTTTTTAAGTATTTGCTTTTAAATCCTTTTCTTCATGATTTTCTTTCAGATGGATTTTCATTGTGCGAGGTAAATGTAGTGCTTATGGGCTTCATTATCGCAGCGATGATAACGGGCTTCTTCTAATCGGAATCCGGATTCAAGTTGGCTTTTCTTGCAATTTTGTGCTCTAGTTTGCCATAAACACCTCTTGTAAAACAATTTATATTGGTACTTTTGATTAACCATGAATCGTAGGTGTATATTCATATAACGAATTATTTTGAAAATGTTCGTTCAGTTACCTATATTCCTGTATTCTGTGTTTCCAACTTCCTGTGTTCATAACAAATAGGTTAATTCTAAAAATATTTTGTATTAGTAATGCAAGACTATTTAAGGGACATTAGCTGATTGGTAAATACTCTTATTAAACTAAAATTGCATGATAAGTATTTGTTTTGATGTTCAACGGGGATGGGGAAGATAGATAGAGAAGGAGGAGCTTACAAGCCAAACCTTCAATAAGTTTATTGCAACATTGTATGGACACCTGACTGTTGTAAAAAGAGGGGCGTGTATTTCGTGTATAGTATTCAAAAAATAATGGAAAAAACGTGCTCGGATCCGCCCTTTTCATTTCATTTACATTGACATACTAATTCCACTATTCTTGAAATTTACCAAGTATCCATGACAACGCGAACATCTGTACTTCCTCAACTATGGTATCTTTAAAATTGCCAAAAATGTACTTTTAGATTTGAATTGCTACCTAGTATATAGTAGACAAAATATTGACGAAATATTTTTAAGTTTTAAATTTTAAATATACTATTTTTATAAGGCAGCATGCAGTATAGAAATAAATCATCACCCCTGTATCGTGTAACTATGTCCTCTTCGTCCCCATCGTGACATGAGGTCAAGATGATACGTCACTGTGCGGACTTGTGTTGTGTTTCACTCCAAATGAGGCTATCTGCGGCAAATTTAAGTGTATACTATCATTACAAATGATTTTAAGACGTGTTTCATTTCTTTAGCTTGATTTTCTTTAATATTGCTCATTTTTTGTATTTATCTTTATGAAAAATTCAACAAATTTTTAATTTGAAAATGAAATGGACTGATTTTCATTCTTCTTATGAACAGATGAAGAAATACTTGCACCCAGAACCACTGTAGGGCGACGGAAAAAAGTTAGGGGACATGGGTATCCTCTCATAGATTGAATTTGAAGGACTTTATAAGTACTTCTTGATCTTTAGATGTGATTACTTTTGTACTTGCTAATCTTTTGATGGATTGGTACTTGCTAATATTTATATGTATTTGTACTTGCTAATCTTTCGATGTACTTGCTAATATATATATGTCCTTGCATTTGTGCTTGTTATTCTTTAGATGTCCTTGCACTTGTAAATGCTAATCTTTAGATGTACTTGCAATTGTAATAGCTGATCTTTAGATGTAGTTGCAATTATACTTGCTAATATATAGAAGTCCTTGCACTTGTACATGCTAATCTTTAGACGTACTTGCAATTGTACTTGCTAAGCTTCCGATGTCCTTGCTCTTGTACTTCCTTGCACTTGCACATCTTTAGATATACTTACACTCTGTAATTGTTAATCTTTAAATGTCCTTGCATTCGTACTTGCTAATCTTTAAATGTCTTTGTACTTGCTAATCTTTAAGTGTTCTTGTACTTGTACTTGCTAATTTTAAATGTTCTTGTACTTGCTAATCTTTAAGTGTTCTTGTACTTGTACTTGCTAATCTTTAGATGTTCTTGTACTTGTACTTGCTAATCTTTAAATGTTCTTGTACTTGCTAATCTTTAAATGTCCTTGCACTTGTACTTGCTAATCTTTAAATGTCCTTGCACTTGTACTCGCTAATCTTTAAATGTCCTTGCACTTGTACTTGCTAATCTTTAGATGTCCTTACAATTGTGCTTACTGATCTGTAGATGTACTTGCACTTGCATAGGCGCCGGAAGTAAGGGGGAATTTTAAGAAGAGGGTATTTGCACCACAACCCCCTCTCCTCTCCCCCTCCTCCTCCCCCTCCTCCTTAACTTTGAAATTACAAATGTATCATTTAGACACATGATATTTTTTTTAATAAGAAAATCAAATTACTGGGACAAATTATTTCATTATCATTCAGACATGTCAGAAGACCGTAGAACTGTAGACCTACTGTACATGTACAAACATACATGACACAAATCAAACAAGTTTTTCTAAGAAAACAATCGCACAATTGTGGCAGAAATCACTTCAAGTTCATTCTCCGTCGAACAATACCTCAGGCAGCAAGACTTCCATGCTTTGGATCTACTTCTCGCTGAGTTGGATAGACGCTTCATGTTGCAACAAGAGACCTTATAAACGATCTTCAAAGAAGATGGTAGCTTTATCCATCGGGTCATAACGCTGCAGCCAACGAAAGTGCCGTAACTATCCCGCAGCAACAGCAGCTTATGGAAATGACGTCGACATGGAACGCTTGCGACACACTTGTCCATGGCACCATTGTCCATGGCACTCGATGTTGTATAAAAGGCCCAAAGTTGCTGATATTTTAGCAAGGGATGATCAGCATCAGGAACGTAGGAAGGGCCTCCTCTCAGGGGTCAATACCCCTAAAATTTCCCGGTCTAAAAGCGGAAAAATTACACTGGAAAAAGAAGTTTCTATCAATGCTCAAATTGCTACTCTTCAGAAAATCTCTAATTTTCGGGAAATACCCTTTAATTTTCCAAAATGTTTGGAAATTTGCCTCATTTTCGCGCATTTTTGCGATTTTTGGGAATTTTATTTCATTATTAGGAAATTTAAAATAAATTTTGCTCATTTTCGAGGAGTTCTGGGCCAATTCTCGGCATTATCTGTGGCTCTCCTTAAAATTCTGTTCCAGACAGTCCAAACCACAAACCTAAATATTGTGACTAATATAACCAATTATCCTCCCTAAAATAAACCTCTTGCTAAATGATTGACAGTTCATATGGCATGCCTGTAATGAAACACCTTGTTTAATTAAAAGGTCAGTTAGGGTTATCAAAGAAAACAATGGTTCCTTTATTGACAGAACTAGTTACAACTACTGTGTGAACTTTTATGAACTGTATTTACTGTGTGCAATTATCTTTGGACATGTAGGTGTAATTTGAGTAACTGGTGTGTGGAATATTATCAGCGAGTGGAGCCTGAGCTTAATTGCTTGTGGTTTTAAAATAAGGAAAAAGATAGAAAATTGATAGGGAAATGTCTGGCCCGATCTGCTTAACTTTGATATCGGGTCTGAGTGTTTATTTTTTTAAGGACAGGACCAGCTAATGGGCAGTTTTTTCGATTTCCGGAAAATTGGCCAATTTCCTACAATTTTGCAGTTTGGGGTAATGTTGCGGCATATTTTACCCAAATTCCCAATAATTTTACAAAATTCCCCTAATTTTTTCGATATGATTTTAATATTTTCTCAATTTTAGTTCCTAACCGGGAATTTGATGATTCTCCCGGGGAGTTTGGCTGGCTCTTTTCGGTTGAATATTCAACTTATGATGGAATTTGTAACAGTTGCAACATGCAACATTTAGTTAAAGGCATATGTTTTAGCCCAAACCGCAGAACTTCCAGGGCTTCGTCCCCTGGACCCCACCAGGGCTTCGTCCCTGAACCCCACCGGGCCCGTAAGCGGACCCCTGCACTCCACGTCGATATATGTTTTTCCCCCAAGGCTTCGCCCCTGGACTCCACCGTGCCCTTAAGCGGGCCCTTGCACTCCACGTCGATATATGTTTGCCCCCATGGCTTTCCCCCTGGACCCCACCGGGCCCTTAAGCGAGCCCTTTGTTTGGCTCTCTCCTCCCCCCCCTCTCTCCCTCCTTTAACTGCAAAAACGTTCCGGCGCTACCGTTGTACACTTGTACTTGTTAACTTTTAAATGTCATGGTACTTTTATTTGATAATGCTTGCACTTGTACTTGCTTATCGTTGTATCTATAGTGGTTATTATGTACTCTTGAAAGATTCAATGCCGATATGCATCAGTCTAGATTTGTGGATAAAACCTAACGAAGCCCCCGATCGGATGACCAGATCACAAAGGGCCCCTGGTTGCTAATTTTATTGCTTGCCTTCAGTTCATTTTAGATTTTGAAAGTCATGATCACTGATTATGTCTTAACATCATAGGTGTAGGAACTGGGGGAACGTGCCATCACTTTTCTGAAAAAAGGCAAAAGTGCCCCTTTTGAAAATGAAACGCGCCCCTCAATTACTTTCCCAATAGTAGGAAACTGGCGACTTGTGTCACCCCATGTACGGGAAGTATGACCCTATTGGAAAAGTGCCCATTTTACTTTACTTTGTTTTGGGCTCACTTGTTCTATCTACAGATTGGGATGGGGACATACGACTTGGGAAGTGCCCCATAATTGGTCATGCCCCCAAGAGGTCGTTCCCCCACTTTTCTAAAGCTTCCTAAACCCCCTGCTCAACATTCACATTTCGAGGGGTAGAGGGGAGGGGGAGAGATTGCGGCAGACGGCATTATTCACTAAACATGCATTGTTAGGCCCTACCCAGTTTTGGGTAAATAAAGTGAAGATTCTCTTGATCCAAACCCAGCCATAATTTACTCATGTTTTTTGGAAGAGCTGAAACAGGAAACTACAAGATGTCATGTTTTGAGTTGAGGCTAACATGATTTCATGCTTTCAGCTTTACTGCTTGAATGTCCAAAATGGCCTCTTTATAAATAGATTGTGTCTTGAGAAAAAAAAATATAGGTTAATTTAATTTGTTTATGTAATGTAGATTTTGCTTTTCGTAGTAACAAACACATCTTTTGTATTAAAATTAATGCAAAAAACATTAATTTAAACTTAAAACAAGATATATCGATATATGTTGCAATTTATACACTTAAGGAGAGGATCAGTGGTGTATAACTCAATTAACCTTTCTGGGTTTGATGATTGACAGCTTGTTTTACCAATCAAAAACTCGGTTGGCGTTCATGTCCTCTTGAAGGATTTTTGCCGACTTAACCGATTCAGATTCAGATTCAATCACTGCATGAATTTGCCTAGCAAAAAGTCTGCGTAACTAAGTGGGGCAAACATCCTACGCGGTGCTGGTACAGTGCGCGCTCATGTTGTCAATGCATACACTGTACAAAACAAATGTATGCACACACATGCAGGCCGAAAAAATGGTGAACAAAAATTTCGCTTACGGGTCCACTACGGGCTTGTCATCCGATTCCCGTTATCCAGAACAATTAGCTAACGAAATTTTGTTTAATCCTTTTGCTAAAACTCGAAAGATCCGGAGAAGTGCCATCAGGGAACTGTTACTTTGACTGTTACCTAGTGTCATAAATGATCAAAACTTCTGGAAGGCCAAATGAACATCTAATTGTCAATGCATTGGTCATGCATGATTGTGGATTTGAAGTTTGTTTGCCCCACCTAGTTACCGCGTTGCTATGGTAGGCGTGGCCTATTTCGTTACCTGGAAATGTTAATTAATTCAACTTTGAAGGAGAATTATCAACTCATTTATATGTGCGGTTGTGTAACACAAATAAAGCGACTGAACAAATAATTTTGTTTGAAATTTGGAATTTGTTTTGAGTATAAATGTGATTGGCTAAATGCTCTTGAGCCTAATTTGTATGACTGCCTGCTGCCTCTTTTGTCAGATTTTCAACAATGGAAAGTTTGAGGAAAATTTCTGAAAATTTGCTAACTACGTACAGTTTATCTTAAAATTCAATTCTGGAAAGTTTGTGATCCTTTTCTAACCAAAACGTACTGAATGAAGATTTGCGGTCAGAAATCGGAAAATGGTATAAAAAAAAATATTTGGAAATATCCCAAGAAAGTGGATCATCAAATCAGAAAATGTTTTGTCCCCTTGGAAATGGTCTAACCTATATAAAAAGGATATTTCAGGAGCAATACAGAGTTTAGGGGGGAAACACAAGAGATGGGTGAGTAAATATACCCGGGCCCCGTCAGTATATGCATGTATTTGGATATAAATGACAATACTAAATGTTATCTGGTTATGAAAAAGATTGTCGTGATGTTTAAATTTTAAAGATGTGATACTGGCCAATATTATATCAGTATATACACACAATGTTAACACTTGAAACAATTTTATAAAATTACCTAGTATTTTAATCAGTATTGAACGGTTTACTGCAAATTCGTTCCATAAGTATAAATTTAGGCCTAATTTTTAAGATATAAACCTATACTTCTAAATACCCTCTTTCTCATCAAATGGACCTAATCAATCTTTAAAAAAGTAGCGATGATAAGAAGAGCCCGGAATACCGAACCTTCGGTCCAATGAACCTTCGTACTATAGTGGATCTTCGGACCAATGAGTTTCGGACCACTGAGTTTCGGACCAGTGGCTTTCGAACCAGTGAACCATTGAACTTTCGGATTAGTGGATCTTCGGATCGGACCATTGAAACTTCGGAGCATTGAACCTTCAGACTAGATGGTCTTCGGACCAAAGAGTTTCGGACCAATGAGTTTCGGACCAGTGGCTTTCGAACCAGTGAACCATTGAACTTTCGGATTAGTGGATCTTCGGATCGGACCATTGAAACTTCGGAGCATTGAACCTTCAGACTAGATGGTCTTCGGACCAAAGAGTTTCGGACCAATGAGTTTCGGACCAGTGGCTTTCGAACCAGTGAACCATTGAACTTTCGGATTAGTGGATCTTCGGATCGGACCACTGAAACTTCGGAGCATTGAACCTTCAGACTAGATGGTCTTCGGACCAAAGAGTTTCAAACCAGCTGACCATTGAGCTTTCGGACCATTGAACCTTCGCACCATTAAACCTTCGAACTTGTGGATCTGCGTTTTCGTGAAACTGATTAACAAATTCTAAGAAGTATTTTCGCAAAAATCGTACAATATTCAAAACGTGGTGTTCATTAAAGACTTTAACAGTCGAAGGCCAAACTGTAATTAACTTCGCACGCAACACAACAAATATCAATGCAGTTTCGAGTGTTTTCATTAGTCGATCAAGATAAATTCATTTCCATAATTCTACCTGTACTAAGAGTGCGATGAATAATTTTCTTATCGGGAACACTTGTATTACTTTGTTTAGATTAAGGTATCGTCCCATAAATAAATTCAGAAATGAAAGCCACCGCACGTCGTGCTGGTAACGTCACTTCCGCTTTTCAATTTTCCTAATTGATTAACACATGTGGATCCCTCGATGTGGGATCGATAACATCGCAGATTTCTCGCTATTAATTGGGGAAATTGACAACTGGAAATGACGTTACCAGCCCGTCGGCGTTCACTTCTGGATTTATCATGGGACAAACCTTTTCTTTAATCTAAAAGTCATTTGTTTGTAGTGAGTATTCAGTCAGGCATGAAATTCAATAACCAAAATCACGCTATCCAAATCTTTGAATATGATCAGTCAACTGCCCATTTATCTGTGCTGTTTATTATTGTGTTAGGTCAGTTTTTCAATGGCTTGACAACTTACTAGTGATTGATTAATTTGATTGGTTTTATGAATTTTGAAAATTGATCGTTTCCAAAGATCTTATAGAATTTTCAAATTTCTCTTTTTCACATTGTATATGCTTTCAAAATGTTCCCTTTTTCATATTGTAGCAATTATTTAAAACATACATTGCAACATTTTGAATGAAGTGAAATTGCAGAATAAATTTACAGGCTGAAATTGTTCTTTCCGAGTGTGGTGTGGTATTGGTGCCAGCCCATTGGTCCAAAGACCCACTGGTCCAAAAGTTTAATAGTCCGAAAAAAAAAACCCATAATCCGAAGGTTCACTAGTTCACTAATCCGAAGGCTCAATAGTCAGGACCGGTATGTGTGTGTAGGTGTGTGTGTGTGTGTGTGTGTGTGTGTGTGTGTGTGTGCGTGTGTGTGGGAGGGGAAGAGACGGGCAACCCTCAACCGCGATTTTTGTCGGGAGAATTGTGACTTTGTCGGAAAATTTTCACTGATCTTCCCTAATGAGATGGACAATCGGAAATGAAAGCCATGCCAAAAATACAATAGCAATGTTGAGGAGATTTAAACTCTTTTGGGAAATTTAATTATTTATAACCTTAAAAACAAAAGTTCATCAACTCTTGTTCATCGCTAATTTTTGCATATTTAAATTTCTTTGTTGTCAATTTACAGAAGAAAAACATTATATATATATATATATATATATATATATATATATATATATATATATATATATATATATATATATATATATATATATATATATATATATATATATATATATATTAAATATATATATATATATATATATACATATATATATATATATATATATTTTTTTTCTTCACATGATTAAACACGCTTACATACACACGCAACACGCACACACACACCCACACACACACACAAACTAACTCCTTGTCTGTACAAGACTGCAGATCTTGTTTTCAACTTGTTGAATTGAATCACATTTGAAACTATTGTTTCAACCAGCGAGGCGACTGATAAGAGATCAGATAACACTATCGTCCCTTATAACCATGGCAACTTGTGGCTGCTGTAAGTTGGCACGTAGATGATCTCTCTAAATAGCAGGTCCCTGCTCTGAGTCCCACTTTTCATCAACTACGTAAATTTCGTTTATTCCAATAGTATAATCATATTACCTGATTACCTACGAGAAAGTTTTATCACGGTCTGCAGGATGAAGAAGAAAAAAAAGGCGAACTAAGTTACAATGTTGACTGTGTAACCAACAATTTGATGACTATAGGAAAAACCATCATGTGAAATATTATAAGGATCGATTTTCAAACGGAGTGCATATACCATTTGAAACTGTCAATGCTGCAGTTAATCTGTGTGTGGCAGCCGCAGCTGCAGTTAGTCTGTGTGTGGCAGCCGCAGCTGCAGTTAGTCTGTGTGTGGCAGCCGCAGCTGCAGTTAGTCGCCTTTTATATATATGAAGAATTACTTTCAAGTAAAGTTGTCAGTTTTGTAAAAGTCTATTCAAGATACACCTCTCTTGCATAACGTTGAAAATATTAAAGCTGTAAAATTATGTATTGATGAGGGCCCTATGGCAAAGCTAGAGATGGGGGTCTCTTATATCTTAAGTGTGGGGTGCTTTCATTAAGTTGATATTAAATTTTGAATGGAAAATTGGGCATTTTATTTTTTCCTTCATGTCGAAAACGTATACTTCAAAGATTGTTGATTTTTGTAAATAGTACAAATCTTTATGCAAAATAATTTGTGCAACTTACTAACAAGTTGAATGACGCCTGTTGAATGTTGAGTCACATATAGACATGGATATTTAATTATCAGACAAAGGCAAGTTACCTAACTCGGAATGGTGATCTATTATGAATGTCAGGAATGATATCATTGTTGCTATTATTTAATTAAGATTAGCATACACCAATGGCTTCCATCATCAATTGTGAACAAGCTGACTGGTACAAGATAAAGTCAACAAGAGTGTTTGTATAGATAACCCATGGCAATACGAAGCAAAATATTTGTGGGTCAATAGCGATAAGAAAAACAATTAGAATATGTATTTTGCATTTCTTCTTCTTCTGTAGTTCATAACAAATGTTACCTAAATAAATGCCGGTGTTTCAGTTTTAAAACAAAAAGTCCCATGAAAAAAGGAAACGTACAGGGGCCTAAATAGTGAAGTTTCCATGCTGTTTTGGGGTGATATTGCCGTGTAAATCTGTGTTGATTTTAGATAAAATATCAGCCATAAAATGTCTAAAATCGCAGAGCTTCCGGGGGTTTCGCCCCTTGCACCCCTACCGGGGCTTCGTCCCTGGACCCACTAGGGTCCATAAGGCGGACCACATGCCCTTTGGGCTAGCGCTCTCCGCTGCTTCGCGCTAACATTGATAGGCCACAATAGCCATATGGCTGAGCAACATGAAGGTATACATCGTTGTCTATTTAATTCTGCATTTACAAATGCAAACAAATGTCTTGACATGTAAAATTTGTCTTGCATTGGCGTCCAGACTTTTCCATTGTTCTTATGCAAATCCAATGTTTTTCAATCAGTTAGCACATTTCGTTAAAAGATTGTAACGAGCACTTCTTTTGATTATCACCATACCCCAAGGCCCAATCGACATGGCAGCCCCAGGATTTTGATGGCAGGATAAGGAGAGGAGAGCCTTGTCGCGTTGGGCGGTGGCAAAGGCATATAGAACGGGATAATACCAAATTTTCCGTAGTAAAGCGATCGTGTGTGTGTGTGTGTGGGAAAGAGGGAGGGGGTCATTTACCCCGTAGCCTAACCACTGCTCATGTGTGTTGCATTGCACGTGCAGCGCTTTCATCTGCTTGTGTATGTGTTTTGTTCACCCCCTTTGACGTGATCAGGCTATCCGATCTAATCGTCTTTTATACACCTACTTTTCAGTTTACGTGATAATTTGAGATTATACAATAATTGTGTAATGCAACTTGGAGTAATTGTGTAAAAGCTATCAAATTTGTGTCAATATACACGAGGGCAGAATCTAACGGCGCACGTCTTCGAAATTTGAAACACGAATCAAATGATTATGCATAAACTAATTATGTTTAGCTATTCGTGTCACAATTTTACTTTTCATGTGTGATTTGCGCCAAGAAAAGTGATAAAGAGAGATTTTACCCCACATATGGGTTAATCAATCACTGGTTGAGTGATGCAAATAATCTCGCATGGAAGAATTTGAATTGTCAGACCCAAAGTGCGGTAAACTTATTTTTCGATGATTACGAAACAATAAAAGGAAAAATTGTTTAAAATATGTCAAATGGAGTAAAAGCTTGAGTTTCTGGCAGGACGGATTTGCCTCTGTGATATTCGTAAGTTGGTTGATAATTTTAGTTACTTTTAAGTTATCATTCAATTTTGTGTATTTCGTTTTTGTTCCGTTTATCATTTTTTTCTTCAAAAATTTAGAGCAAGGCGAATTAAACTGGCACTTTACTGCTAAAGGAAATATATTTCAAACTACATGTACTACTTACAACTGTGCTCGATACAGTGTTGCCGGAAGCTGTGTACAAGAGGTCATGCGCCCCCTCCCCTACACAGTATACACACACACACACACAACCATTGAAAGCCCAGATTCTACTTAGTGGCGGAACTAGAGGGGGTTCTGGGGTTCTGGAACACCCCTTTGAAAAAGTTCCAACATTTTTTTAGTACTCCTTTAATAACCAGAACCCGATCCTTGTGATTTTCCTAGATCAACCCTGCTACCCCTCCCACAAAGTGGAACCCACCCACACAGTGGCACCTACCCACTCATGTGTTTCGGGAAAATCCCAATTAAAAATTTTTCCGACGGCTTTAAATCCATTCCCTCTGAGTCTCTGACATGTGTGATCTATTATCTGTCTGACCTTATCTTATACAATTGATATGATTTAGGCCTATATTAAAATACAGAGTACATAATCACAATTAGGCCTATAGTATATATAAGTAATTAAACGACATTCGTTGATTAGCCCGTTGATTAACAACAGATCTGTAATGGGGAGTTCTGGATAAAGGTATATGGACAGGTACAAATAGCATTTGTAGTTTTCAAGTTATGAGTAAACAAAGTTTGATCATTTTCTAATTAATTGAAAAAATGTGATGTATGAACAGGAAAATGCCCCAAAAGGCTTTTATTTTTCTTCTCTTATTTTCAGACCTTGAAAATGTTCAAAATACCTTCTCCAGCTTGAAATTGGTAGGGGTTGTGATAAAGATAAATTTCTCTTCATTTGAAGTATCTTCCTTTTTTTTTTGATGACAAAATGGCACAGGGTTACAAAACAATGGATTTACGTAAGAGAATGGAGACTGTCCCATTTCTACATCAAAAGAGTAATACAAATATTTACATATTTGCACAAACATCTTAAAATGGCAATTTTGTAACCAATTTCAACGATTGTTTTTGCTTTTTTCATGTTTATAGGGGATTCCTACCAGTTCATATAACTTTAAGCAGTTGTAGATCAAGAGATAGGGTTCATGTCGAAAACTGTCCCTTCTTTGTCCGAAGCTTAAAGGAAAACCCCCCAAAACGGAAAATAGAAACTAAGTAATACAAAACAGTTTCTAAGAAATATCGGTATATAAAAATAAATATTTAGATCAGGGTTGTAGTAAGAGGCCACTATACAGACTCCGACTAAGCAGAAGCCGGCTTTGCTATGACGTAGCTTTGCTGTCGTTCACTTCTGATTGGTCGGAGTCTATATAGTGGCCCCTGAGATTTTCCATTTGGGTTATCGGATTGCCGTCAAAGCCTGATATTCTCGATGACGAAGCTTCTTAGGGGAAGGGTTTTCAGGAAACCGTCTGAGGAGTGTTGTTTGAGGTGAATTGACGGTCATTTTGGAGAGGGCACAGATAACCCCCACCACAGGGGGAGGGTTTTCAGGAAACCGTCTGAGGAGTGTTTTACGGTCACTTTGGGGTGGTTCTGATCAATTTGTGTGGTTTTGGTCATTGTATGAGTGCTCTAAGTTATCTAAGAGTACTATGGGTCTATATGTTTTCTATACCATAAGCCATAAGTGGTGTCTGAGGCTAACGCGCCCTGCTCCAAGAGTACCTCCCGGTGTAAAACAAGAAGATATAACCCCTCCCCAAAAAAAAAAAAAAAAAAAAAGGTAAATATGTTTCTGGCTATGGCTTCCCCCACGGTACTTTACCTTTGCATTATCCATTTAATAGTGGGAGTATCATGGTTACCACACCACTCATTGTCGCCCAATTAAAACAATAAACCATGCTGCCATGGTAATGTGTTGATTAGAAATTTAAATTTGTCAAAAAAAGTTAAAACTTAAGGGGATTAAACTGTAAAAGGTATCAATAATATAGATATGTCGCCATGCTAATGTCACGACTATCGATACTATCGTGATAATATTGTGATAATATTGTCACAATCTACCGAGTCACATCAATCAAGAAGACATTTTTGGTTTGTATATGACAATTAAGAAACATTTTTTTCTGAAACTTGTCATTTGAGGACATATTTTTTAATGGTGTGATGTAAGTGACGATACTTTTAAACGGTATGATTTGAGAAGACGTTTTGCTTTTAGCATGAAATTTCAGAACGAAAATTTATTTTCAAATCCTATTGAAATAATACAGGGAGCAAAATTTGAGCGAAGATATTTTGAAAACGTGACTGATTTGAGAAGACGTTTTTTTCTTTCTGAAACTCATCATTTGAGAAACAATTTTACTGGAACACTGTCATTTGAGGCAGTTTTTTGCTCAAATATTTTTCATTTGAGAGGACAAAACTGCGTGTTTACGAGCAAAATGGGGTCTACAGGGGTTAAATGTGAGAATAATAAGACAAAACTACGTTTTTAACTGGGGAAAAATGGGGTCTATGGGGGTTAGTCGTTGGAATAACAGGACAAAACTGCATTTTAACGCGAAGAAAGGGGTCTACATGGGACTTGATTTCAAACCACACCCTTATTCTCTTGTCGCCGCACTTGTAAGCTTTAATAAAACAGAGCGAGAAATAGTATGTATCCGTGTAGGGTGTCGACAAACCTTGCGCCATGCTTATAGCATTACTTAAACCCGATTTCGTCACAGAGTTATATTGCCCTATGCGAGGTTGGCGAAAATACCGTCGTTACCCCCGTCTTACATCGGACAACTCTAGCATATCAAGGGTAAGCAAGGTGTGTGTTTCCTTGTGATTGTGTATGCAGTATATCTGTCTTCCACACTATGAACAAACCTCGAGTATGCAACCCCTAAATAAAAATATCAATAAAATATTAATGTTCAAACTTTAACGTGTAATAGTTTTATGCTAAAAATTATACCGCCGACACCGATCGACGACAGGACGATCCCTATGCTTCATTCCTGCTTCTCAGGCGAGACAAAATCAACATGAAACCAAACTTTATATTGTTGGAATGAATTGTGGTACCCATTACCCCTTTAAATTTAAGATAATTAATGGCCATCTATCGTGATTAAAATGTGACGGCGGACATTTTATTCCAAAACGATACTGATTGACCTATAAATGTATGTTTACATTGCAAATTGTGTTTCGACCAATCAAAACACACAAATCGAATTATATTGATCTCGTATATTAAAGACGACATCCGGCCTTAAAAAAAGGTCCTTCCAAAACACCACTAGTCATAAGACTTTTCCAGAAGTTTTTTTTTGGTGAAAACTCAGTTAAAAAAGTTGTAAGGGGATGTTGTGTGCTTATGATGTTCAGCGAAATAATAACCTGCAGTTATAAATCCCTGGGATGTATACACACAACGTGGAAAGAACAATTCATTATTATGAATACAAGCCATTGATGCTGTGATTGGATGTTGAACCAACATGTTAAACTATTTCATCTTGTGAACGATATCCAGAGCAAACATCTTGGTGCCTCCATTGCTAACTGAAATACTTTGTGAAATTTTCGAGACCCTGTCTCTTCATGAGTTACTAAGACTGTGAGAGGCTATGGTGATAATGAGTTAAACAGTATATGCGTTGTTAATGAATGTATCAATATATTTGTTTGGATAATTTCATTTATATACTTGTCTTTGTTCTTACTTCATAAATTACATCGTCAATACTGGCATTGGTTTTTAATTTTTTCATGTTATGAAGGTTCGAAATATGCATTGATATCTGCAATGTTCATAAGTTTCCAAGACAAAACTTGTCTGGGTACTTACCACCAAGTATCACCCACTCCTTCAAAAGGCACTACAATATAGTGGGACGATATACTTTACATTTTCTGTTAAAACATGGTCAAAAGAATTATAACAACGTTTTCATATCAATTTATTCAGAAATGAAGATTACTGGAATCAAACTACACAAAAATCGTATTCTACAGTATAAAGTACCTTGATAGGCATACTAGTAATATACTTTTTCCAAATCAAAAACATTCAATTTTCTCAATTTTGACCCATATTTTTTTATTATATAAAACATCTCGTTCATATTTACAAATAAGTATTACATTCTTTTACAATAATCTGCAAATTAGTATATGATAATGCACAACATTACAAATAACATACAGCAATTTAATTAATCCGTAAAGTCTCATCATGAATTATTTTACGATATTACTTCACGAAATTAATTAAAAAGAAATGTCCATACCCTCCATTCATCACTGTACTTGCTGTTTAAAGATTTAGTAGTAACAATGTACCTTTGAATTTTGTAGAACCTTATATAAATATTTTTGCACGACGCAACATATCATCACAAATTTTACAACGATAAATATAAAATTCTAGCAACACAATACAATTCAGAATCTGATCACAATAAATATTAGACAACACTGTTTGTATGTTTATAGGCAAGACATAAGGCGTAATGGTTTTGATCAAAAGAGAGAAGTTTTCCCAGAGACGAGAAACAACATTACCTCATTACAATTATAAACAGATGGATTAATGTTTCAACCTTGGTCTGGCAAAAGAACAATGATCGCTACCTTTACGTTTATTATTATACAAAATAAAAAAAAAAAATAAAAAAATGTTGGATGCGGTTGGTAAGCTCATGTTAGAGTTTGGTGGAGAAACCACTGGAGTTTAGTGTCGTGTATTGATAAGAAAGGGCGCAAATTAGTATCAGACCAATTTGTCTGGTTGATGTTAGAACTTCAATTTTTCATTCCATTTTCCCCTTGTTTTTCTCCAAAGGCACTACATGGTATAGTGGGAGTAAACACCCTACGAACACAGAGCACAATCTGTGATTTCAGGGCCAATATACAGATATAAAACCAACTTGACGTGCGCGCCCAAAGACATCCATATAGTTTGTCAATGACTGCTGTATACCATAGCAAGATATAACTGATTAACAGAACAACACTGCTGGTATCAGATCGTGTGGAGTGTCAAACCAAGGAGGTTACACTTTGGAGTGATACCTCCTTTGTCAAACCTCTTTCGTCTGCATACGTCACGTATCACATGTAAGGGTGGCACTTCCATCAGTCATTACCAAGCAAAGGCATTTATATGTGATGTAGTGTTAGCAGATTAGTGTCTGCACGGATGTATTTGATTTGCAGCCCTTTGGCTGTTTTCTTATTTTTCATTTGCAATTTTTTATCAGTAACACTACGGCAAAAAGTGTTAAAAACAGTGTTGTTCAAATTTACAAAAAACTGGACGTTACAGCTACAATTTATCTTACATTTGTTCTTAAAACATCGTCAAAAGAGTTAAAATAATGTTTTCATGTAAATCTATGGGGCACGGTAGTCAAAATGAGAGAAATCGACGGAACTTCGCATTGCGCGTAGAGGCATGGGTTTAAGATCAGGTCAGGTCAGGAGCAAGGCGAAGCTCCTGGAAGCTCTGAAGGTTTCGTGCTTTCGATGCCCCATAAGGAATTAAAATAAAATTCGAAAAATAATTTAAATGATGAAAAGAAAAGAAAAAAATCAAATTGTAACGTTAAAAGGTACTTTAGACTGTCAGACTAGTATTAATATTACCAATTTAAACAGGCATAATTTTAGGGCAAAATATTGAATATAATTGGGTCAAAAAGCTGTGAGAAGGGTTACAATATTTTTGCATATCTTGTTAGTAGTTCGCCGCCAATTTTCGTTTGAAACCTCTTATTCACACCTCTTATCTGCTTATGCACACACTGATAAGACATGTAGGCCTATTATCAGAATTACTGAAAAGTTAAGAAGTTTTTAAGTAATACATTTTACTAAGAAATTTTGCTTTGAATTGAAGCTGTTACTTTGTTTGCTTTCGATATATAGTTTTATAATACATATATGATGACACAAATATATCAGACCAGAGAAGAGGATGGATCATGGAAGCATATTCCGAAGCTTTTTCTAACTTGAAATTTATAAAGGAAGCAATGCCTCTAATTACATATACATTTAGGTTTATTCTCAAAAAGGCTGAACAAGTAGACACGTAAAAGATAAAGCTCGGCAATTAATGGTAACGATTATTCAAAACTGATTGATGTGTTTTCGTTTTGTTTGTCTTAATTTTCTTGATTCATTAAACGCTATAACTATACAAGCATGATCATAATAATTCACTTTCTAAATACCTTATTCGATGCATAAGCTTCCTGCTGTAATAAGCGTCCGCCCACTGAACAAGTTTTGACTGTTAACGATAATTTATTTGATAAATTTGAAGACTTAATTTATTCGATGCATAAGCTTCCTGCTGTAATAAGCGTCCGCCCACTGAACATGTTTTGACTGTTAACATAATTCATTTGATTAATTCGAAGATTTAAAATAAGTTTTGCTAGACTACTTGCTTATTTTGCATCATAACGCTGACGAATTTTCTTTTTGCGGTGATTATGGTATAGAACCAGTTCCCACAATGCAGTTCGAATAGCACATTGTATGCGGCCCAGAACATGGGCGCTTATTATAGAATGAACTTTGGACCTAATATATGGCACAATTCTATTTTCGTAAACGCCCGGGCGGCTATACGTCATATACGGTATTTTGAGAAATAATATTGGATACATTCGGGTGAAATAACTGTGAAAAGAGTCACAAAAGCTGAAAAACGTGAAAACAGAAAAAAAATTCACCTAAATATTTTGTTGGTAGTTTGCCGCCAATTTGATAACAATCTGTCAAAATGTGGCAAGAAAAATAGATTTTATTGGGTCAAAACACATTTTACTCTCTAATGTTGTAGATGCATCAGCAAAAAAAATACAATAATTTATAAGGGTCCTTCTCAACAACGACAAAACCACTGTTGTTTTCTGTAAATTGTTTGGTATTGTTGCAATGAAATACTGAAATATGATTTAAAATCTCAATTGAAAATGTATCGAAATATTGACCAAAAGGATTGGTTTTTCTCCTTTTATGACCGCAATGTTGTCATGGCTACGAAGGGATATTTTCCTTTTGAAAGACGAGGCAAATCGGGCCTCGAGAACATTCTTTAGCAATAACATGCTCAGAGTTCTGAGAGCAATATCGTCAGCAAAGAATTACCAGTGTAGAAGTATTGCAAATATCAATGTGGTGTAGGTACACTTTAGGTATAATTGCATTTATATTTCAAATAAGACAATGATGATTATTATCGTCAGATCGTTGGGACCAGCTGCCAATTGAGGATCGAAAACATGGCGTGCATCAAGCGGCCTACTAAACCAGCAAACTACCAGATCATGCCCACCAGGCATTGCCCGCTAGGCCAGTTAACGCCTGCATTCTGCTTATGCAACGTCATCAGGTCATGATGTATTATATATTCAAATAACAAGTGCATGTTATACCCTATTCAAATAAACAAATGATACTAAAAAAATAATTTAGAAAAGAGGCAAATAATTTTCAGAAGATATATGAACCTTCAATATGTCCAAAAGGACGAAGATATCAATATGGTTTTTTCTTCACTAATTTATTCTCCTTTGATAGTCCTGTGTCAAATACATGAAAATGAAAATTCACAGGAATATTTCTTTAAAAGTAGAAGAGTAAAGACGGTTTGAGAAATTCAGAGTGGGTTATTGTGGAAGAGTTCTGCGATAGTGTTAAAGCGGCTAGGTGATATCATAGGGAGCAGAGACAAATGGGTCCCTGTTTTTAAACGGATTAGTCAGGGGTCAAGCAAGTTTATCTTATATTAAAGATGACTACAAAAGAAACAAAATAATAAAGAAAGCATTAAAAAAAAATCTTATTAGCCTACGTTAAGAAGATATCTAATTTTACAGTTTGTTATCATTTGTGTAGAAACGAATGAAATCAGACTAGTTGTGATGTCATTGCCTCAGACTCCTCAAAGGTCTTTATGAAATGTATTCTATCATATTTTGTCGATTTTGTGGCTTAAAAACCATGCATGTCAAAAAAGTAGTAAAACTGAATCTAGGAAGGGTATTTATAATATACCACTTTAGACTGTTAGAAAGTTCGAGGTAAAATAATTTTAAAAGTGAAAATAAATAAATTTTCTTTAAAATACATTAACAATTGTTAAGAATGTGAGGATGAAGACGCCAACTTCCATTGTAGACTTACCAGTCATTTCTACACAGATAAGAAGCTTTAAAATTGAATATCTCCTTAACGGAATAACTTTGTTGAACGTTTCCTTCACCATTTTGTTTCTTCTGTCATATAAAATGAAATTACTTCACCGCTGAGCTAATCCTTTAATGGTCAACATTTTCAGTTTGTATGGTTTTGAGCTCAAGGGATTTTAAGGGATTTTGAGCGCAAGGCTAGCCTAAAAATCCAGATTTTCGTTTGGATTTTTGCAGCGTTTAATCTAATCCTAAGCATTTATTCGACATTTTGCTGTGTTTTCATGTTTGCCTTACATAGATCGATCCATAGATGCAACAACACTTTGTATCCGTGCGTAGTTTGAAAGAATTTTGCATTCCTCCAAATCTCACCAAAAATGACTCCAAAATTTGGTTTTCGCTCGGCGCGATCCGAATGAATTTAGCACATATAATAACATAAACTCGAAGGGCCAGCGAACATTTTCGAAGAAAAAGAACGCTGGTTTCATGTGCCAATTGGGTTTTGATATTACGTTTGGGATTTATCCAACACTATAGCCAAATTGGGGTATGACACTAGTAGTTCATAGCTCGTTTGGGCTATAACTTGCGTTTTAAAACTAAAGTTTGAAAACTTAATAGCCTGAATAGGCTATATATCTATATAGAGCAATTGAATAACTCAGGTTATAAATTGTAAAATCACCTGAGTGTTAATAACCATGGAGCTTAAAGTAACAGCTCCCTGAAGTAACATTATCTGGTTCTTCACAAGAACATCTTTTGTTTGCGTAAGTAAAGAAGAGTGTAATAAGTGATGCGTATAATCATTTATTTGTGATGGGTTACTTCAGGCAGTCAGGGGTCAAGTAAATCAATCTTATATGAAAGAGAACTTGAAAATAAATTTTTCGTTATATTTCGTATAATGTTTGCCACTTGGAAGTGTATTTGTGTGATGCTATTAATTATTGATTGTAATTCTTTAATTGCGATAATTAATTATTTGCTCAAAATGGCTAACATATTAGCAATATGAAGAAAATATGCCATATATAGTTAGAAGCATGTCTTGCTGTAAGGATGTAAAATCCATCTTAATTTTATACAATACAGTATTTTGCTGTTAGCTGGTTAGTATGTTTGTTTATGATTTCAATTTCCCTCAAAAAGAAACTATTGTAATTAAAATTTGCGTCATATTGCTGTTGAGGTTTAAGTTTTTGTAGGCCTACTTGAAAACAGTTTTTACTTTAGAATTTCGGGTGCTCGTGGGGAATTTGGCGCGTTGTCGGAATAACGGCGGTTAAGAGTGCGGGGGCACTTCCCCTTGCCCTAAAGTAAGGAGAGCAAAAGGTGCCCTTTTGAAAGTTGATGGGGGACCGGCAGGAGGTGCCTTTTTGAAAGTTGAGGGCGGACAAGGCTGGAAGCGCCCTTTTGAAACTTTCATGAACTTATTGTACGTCATTCTTAAAGCTAAAAAAATGTTTTGAAACTTATATGAAATTATTCTAGGTTATTCTTGAAGCTTAAAAACAAATAAAAATCCACTCACTTACAAATATTACATAATACATAGAAGTTGCTACATACATTTAGTATATATTTGACACAATTAATGCATGACATTTTACTAGGGGCACCGACACCGAGGGCCGTAGTGGGTATGCACCCAATAATTTTGTAAGCAGCAATTTTTAAAAAGAAGCCTTTTACCTATTTACCCGATGGGTAACTTTCAACATTGGTCCTGGCTCCCCAATCTCAAACCTATAGGCGAGAGAGGGAAAGAAAGAGGGGGAGGGGGTTACAAAATCACGCTAAAATACAACGCATCACCATACAAAAGTATCCATTTGGACAAAAAGTGAGGGTGGGGAAAGTGACCTTTTGTTCCCCTCAAATCCGGCGTATGTTTAAGCCATATAAGTAGAAACCATGGGGGCCAGGAGGCAAGATTCCTGCACTTTTTCGAAAACTAACAAAAGTGCCCCATTTTTGAAATATAGAGTACCGCTCAATTACTGTCCAAGAAGCTCCCGAAATTTTAACTACCCACTAACAAAAACGGGCTTATACTAACCCCAAAATATATGTTACGCTACTACATCATTGATGTTCTAGTTATTGTAGGTTCAACACGGCTGAAATGCAAACAAAACAGCAAACAGAGAAAGATCATTTAGGATGTGTTGGGATCAAGACTAGAGTGCCAATTTCTTTGTTAGATTTATGCAGTCAAAAATTTTGTCCCTGAGAATCTCATTCTGTATCTATACCCTTGATGATAAAAACAGTATATGTTATAGCAGGCTGATGTAGCCGGTTTGTGATGTTAGAATTAACACTAAAAATTGACACAAGAGAAACCTGTTTTTAATCAAAATCTGCACTACGTTGCACCATGGAGATACTCCCAAATAGCATCTCCATGGTTGCACTTCCTAAAACTTGTGAAGTGGTGATCCATGTTTACCCATATTGTTCCCCGCGCCGTCCCTGTGCCTCCCACGCATGTGCCGCCCACGTATGTGCCGCCTATGCATGTGCCGCCCGTGCATGTGCCACCCATGCATGTGCCGCCCATGCATGTGCCGTCCATGTATGTGCCTCCCATGCATGTGCCGCCCATGCATGTGCCGCCCATGCATGTTCCGCCTATGCATATGCCGCCCAAGCATGTGCCGCCTATGCTTGTGCCGCCCATGCTTGTGCCGCCCATGCATGTGCCGCCCATGCATGTGTCACCCATGCATGTGCCGCCCATGTATGTGCCGCCCATGTATATGCCGTATTTAATTTGTTGTTTCTATAATGATTTTTTTAAATATATTTTTTATTTTTAAGGTGTCTGATGAGCGGGCCGGGCTGAATTGAAATATATTCCGTCCCAAGTAATGATGCTAACGATAGTAGATTTTTATAAAGCGCTACAAGAATTAAACTAAGGGACGATATTATGAAATTGTGGAAAATGTGTTTTAAGAAAAGTTGTAAAAATGTGAATCTTAGTAATAGAAACGGTTCAGGCTGTGGTTATAGTGCTGCAAGAAAGGTAACAAACTTTTTTCTTCGCATTTTTGATATCATTTAGAGTTATATTTACAATTTTTGATTATTTACAATATTTAAGATTTTGTATACAAAGACTTTCTTAATACAATACAATATATGCATACATACATATTTGTTTCAAGTTTTTCAGAACAACTTACTTTCCAGACAAAGTTTTCCAAATTTTCATGATATACTTTCTGCTTTCGGTCCTAAATTCCGGGTTCAGAAAACTGTACAAAATCGGGTTAACTGCATGATTGATGAAAATACTGTACTGGAGCAATATAACTATGACGTACAAGAAGGTTTGCTGACGTCTTAGCCGGTGAAATAAAGATTTCGGTAAGGCAAAAAAGACACTTGTCAAAGACCAAGTAACAAAGAGTGTTCCTGAAGCAAGAAGAAGCATTCTACTTACGCGGGAAAATGTCCTTCGCTTTTTCTGCAATTTTGCTTTACTACTAGATGCAAAAGTCCCATTGCTTCTATCTAACGAGAATGTGTTCTTTTTCTCATTTGACATGTCTTTTGAATGTAATCCTGTTTCTGACTTAGACATTGAAGATGAGTCGTTTTCATAATGAAACGTTTCGGCTGAATTTCCAGGAGGTGCAAGAGTACTTCTTTCATTTCCTTTATTCACATTGTGAAATATTTTAGGTATTGTATCTAACGAGAATGTGCTCTTGTTCTCATTTGACATGTCTTTTGAATGAAATCCTGTTCCTGACTTAGACATTGAAGATGAGTCGTTTTCACAAGGAAACGTTTCGGCTGAATTTCCAGGAGGTGCAAGAATACTTGTTTCATTTCCTTTAATCTCATTGTGAGATATTGTAGGTAATGGTGCCAAACTTTCAGTCAAAACAGCATCTCCTACAATTTTTCTCTGATGAATCAATTTGTATAACAGTCTACAGTAGAGATAAACGGTAGAGACAAAACAAACAAGGATACAAACGTATTGTGGAATAGGAAATAGGAAACGTGCAAGAGTGTTGTCTTTGTCATTGAAGCACGTTTGCAAAGTGACGTTTTCGTCTTCGTCAAAACCATAAAAATGTTTCTCATCGTCGTCTGCTTCAGATTCTCGCGAGCTAGTTATGGCGCCAATAGGTACAGATAGAGCCAACGCTAGTACGGTACATACAGCCACAACTTTCAATGCATATGTTCTGTTCCATCTTTTCGTGGGTTTCACTACTGCGAGGTATCTGTCCCATGCGATCGCAACAACAAGAAACAGGGACTGATATAACGCCCAAAAGACGAAAACGAAGTAGACCTTACATTTGAACGCTGTGTAGTAATACCCATAAATTGCATGGTGTACTTCAAGGGGTGCGAGCAAGCAAAAGATAAGATCTGTTACTGCCAAGGCCTGGATAAATACTTGCGCACTCCCTAGGTTTGATTTTTCCTTGTACACAATGATAGTTAGAACATTTCCAGGAATGCCGATCACAGAAAATATTATGCGATAACATGCCACAATCCATGCGTCTAAAGCCATGATGAAGACGCTATTCTATTAAGCAGCGCGTATACAAATGGTGGTTGAGCAAAATGAAGTGTTAACTGAATCTTCTACAATAAAATGTATAACTTAACGCAGAAAATTAGCAGGATTAAATCGATTATGTTATTTGTAACAGTTTACCTCAACTGATTGTCGTTTAGTAGCCTATAAAGTATTCTGTACAGAAAGTCATGAGAGTAGAATCAGTGTCCAAGTAAATTCAATGAAGATGTGATGAAAAAATGTCAAATTGATTGGAAAAACAGCAGATGATTATACTTAAGTCAATCTCTACAAAACACACATGCTTGTCCATGAATTAAACATCATAATAGTGTATATACTTTCTCCGACGACAAAATGATAAGAAATGTGCCACATTAGCTCACGCTCACAAAAAAAAAAAAAAATCATTCAAATTGTTCAGTGGTTCTGAGTAGAAAGTGTTGCTTTGAATGTTGCTCTAGTTAGTACGTTCAGTTCCCCTGTGCCTTTTTGGCGGGAGACGTACGACAAGAAGTTTGAAACTCTTACGGTTCAATACTTAACGTACGCAAAAGTCGAATCACGAGATAAGTGTTGTTTTGAGTTTTGAACAAGGAACAACAATTCTGATTTTATATAAGGGGAAAAACTGAACCAAAACAAACTTAAGAAGTGATTATTGCCTTACTTTAATTCCGCTCTGGAGAATGATTTGTAAGTAAAGAAGCACAAGACACAAAACTGCAAGAAACAGAAATTAACGTCAAGAACATTTAGCAATTACATTTATACTCGAAACGAATCCCATTAATCCGGTTAATTTGTGATATCACGAGAAAACAGAGAAATGAGTTTGTAATTCGTCTTCAACCAATCTGTTAAGTGTTGCTCCTTCATAAAAAAAAATTACAATTGTGTAAACTGGTAAACAAAATAAGAGGCTTCAAGTAAAACATGTATTGTTTTCGTTTTAAAAATGGGAACGTATAAGATAGATAAAAAAAATCCATTCAACAGGAACAAAGGCTTTATGATTGTTATTAAGTGTGGCGGCAGAAATGTTTATCTGGAGGTGGGGCCAGAAATGACAAAACACATCTCAAAAATAATATTTGTGAAAAGCTTTTTCAGTTTTCATTCGAGCAATGTTTTGTAATTTTGATTGCAGCTTGAAGCAAAATCAGTCTAAAGTGTTGGTGACCGTACTATGACAGTGGATGTTTACTTTTTAGAGAAAGGGGAAGGGGGAGGGGAGGGGAGGGGGTAGCCTTCCTATTTTTTGCGTATGTGCAAAAAAACAAAAATAAGGTAAAATTTGGATTTTTTTTAAGCCAACCAACCAGGAAAACCAGGAAGGTGAAATTTTCATAAAATTATATGAAATGTGTAAAGAAATATTCCGAAAAATTGACAAATATTTTTTCAAAATTGAATAAAATTGCCTAAAAATGATAAAAATTTCCCGAAAATTCCAAAATCTGAACGAAAGTTTCCAAAACTTTACCATCAATGTCTGGAGAATATAGATCATATACATCTTATACTTTTATTTATAAATGACCATACTTTAAATATCTAAATTTGAGCTGTGATGCTCATGCGCCCTCGTAAATAGCTATAGGGTTCTTGACTTTCCTACTCTTATGTCTAAATTCTTAAGACATTTTGTGAAAGACATATTTTGACATTAAAGTAAGAGTAAGTTATGCTAAACAGAATCTTGTCAAATGTTTACAACCAGAAGAAGATTTTGAACTCTATACGCAATTGGTAAAAGTCAGTTGATTTTTATTACAACACATGAACAATTGTTAAATTAGTATACGGTTATGACATCGGTGTTATACAGTAGACATTCTACACAATCTGACCATGTCATTTCTGTACAAATTTACGACAGGTTGAAAGTAAATACATATTCAATAGAATATGTTATTAAAGTAGGCCGGATTTAGACATGTGGGGCCCAGGGCATTACCCCCTTAGTTACACTATTCCTTTCATGTTGCAGTACTGTTGGTCCGTCAAAAAAAAAAAAAAAAAAAATATATATAGTTTTTGCTGCTGATCCATGCAGGAAAAAGGTCTGTTTTCTTTAAATATTTATTATCATGAACTTAGGCAGGATCCAGTGGCGTATAGCTAGACTATTTTCCAGAGAAGGCAAAGAAAGTAAAATCTCCGAATAATTTTTACGAATTTTTAGCTGGACATTATAACCAAATTTTCTATAAAATATGTCATAAAGGCAAATCCAGGACAATTTGTATGGATTTCTATAAAGAAAAAATGTTTTCTTTTACTTGCCAACCTATTTAAGTGGTTTTGTTTATGAACATTTGTCGCCCTCGATGATTTCTATAACTCTTTATATTGTATTTTTGCATTTTCTCCTGAGTTTTGACCGAACTCTGACATAATATATATTATTTATGCAAGTCATTTTCAACCGGGAGATTTTGATGCGATATGTAAAAAGACATGGTAAAATACTCAGTATTATCCTGGCTTCTTATTTAAATCAAGGAACAAGTTCCTTGGTTAAATCCATACATCTGCTGCAAGATATTTCATAACATTTAAACAATGAATAATTTTACCCAAACGATTATCTGAGGCATAAAAATATTCGTTTTTGAAAAAGACATTTACATGTGTTCTGGATTACCGGCTTTACATATCACGTCTTGAGAATAAGGTCGCAACAATTACATAGGCTTACCCGAATTATAGGCTTTAGTTGTTGACTAGACTTCTGTTCCTTAATTCGAGCATGGGTAAGTGTGTAAAGAATCACGTGGTGAATAAAGAGTTTTAAAGGAATATTGTTTTAAAAACTTTTATTTAAAAAAGCATACTTTTAGAGCCATTTTGGTACACAAATCAGGTTGATGTCATATTCCGTTCAGGAGATATTTTTAAAGATTTCCCAATTGCATTTTCAAGTGTTTGTACAGTATGATGAATTCGTGTTTGATGACGTCATAGAGACAATTCCATTGCAAATGTTTATGTATTTCTTTGAACATTAATTAGTTGTTTCTGTATGATTGAAACAATTTTCCAAAAGTGTTTGAAGTAGGGTATATTTGGCAATGTATATAAATACCTAACCTTCATCAATTTATTTTTCTAGCAGGTTTTACTAATGAAAAAAGGATAATAGATTGTAATGAAATACATCAGCTTTGTGGGAGAATGTGTTGCTGTGATGTCATACTAAGCCTTTTCTTATTCGTTTATGGACTTGTTTTGGGAACCTTACAATTTGAATATCTCCTAATAGAAATAACATTTTGACATGATATTTGTTCTAAATTGTTTATATATTTGTTTTCTTTTTCTTATGAAAGGTTACGAAAAGACATGGTAATATTCTTTTAATTCAAACAAGGCCATATATTTTTCTTGGAATAATTCATCCCGAAGAAATCAGAAATTTAGGAAAACAAGGTCATGAGTTTCTGGAAGTTGTATCCGCATGTATTGTTTCCCACGCGTGATAGTAATTATCTTGATTGGATTTTCAGTAGTGAAGAAAGTATTGTTAGAAATGTGCTAAGTAGCGGTAAGGTGGGATGTAGTGATTATGACCTCATTGGTTTTTATCTGTATTGTTTCACAAAAGTTCTCTAGCTAATAAACTGGTTTTAGATTTTAAGAATGCTGACTTTGCTGCACTTCAGGATAATTTGTCATTTGATTGGACTTCTTTGCCCTGTGACTTAGATCCTTCTAAAGCATGGGAAGTTTTCCGAACTAAAGTTTTGGATGGAGGGTGTAAATAGGTTTGTCCCATTAAAGAAATTCTGAGGCGTGATCGGCCAATGTGGATGTCTAAGGAGGTTTTGTGGGCTGTTCGAAAAAAGGAGAAGTTGCGGCGTTGTTATAAACACAGTGGGTGTCCTGCGGAGCTTGTTAGGTATAAGGAACATGAAAAGTTCACAAAGGGTTTGATAAGAGATAATAAGGTGCTTTTGAAAAAAACGTAGTATCCAGTATCCATTAAGGATGTTGATTTTTCAGTTAATGTTGTGTCTAAGACGTTGAAGGTTTTTGAATTAAAATAAAGCACCCGGTTTAGATGGTATACATCCTGCGCTCTTACGTGAGTGTTCTGATGTTCTTTCTGTTTCCCTGAGTATTATCTTTTCAAAGTGTTTTGATGTTGGTGTTGTTCCTAGTGATTGGAGAATTACTAATGTCACTCCTATTTTTAAAAAGGGTGACCACAATTTGCCCTGTAACTATAGGCCAGTGCGTCTTGCTAGTGTTGTGTGCAAGGTCATGGAGTCCATTGTTAAGGATGTTGTACTAGATCATTTACTGGTCAATGGTTTGTTGAATTTGTCCCAGCATGGGTTCTTACCTAAGAGGTCTTGTGTTTCTGATTTATTGGAGTTTCTTGATGATGTTACTAAACTAGTTGATTCTGGTCATAATGTGGATGCTATCTATTTAGACTTACAGAAAGCATTTGATAAGGTTCCGTTAGGCAGGATCATGACGAAAACAAGAGCCCTTGGTGTGGAGGGAAAGTGTGCCAGTTGGATAAAGTCTTGGTTAGTTGACAGGTCACAAAGAGTTGTTGATAATGGTGAAGTATCTCCATGGAAGAAGGTTACAAATGGTGTTTCTCCGCTTCTTTTCTTAATCTTCATTAGTGATATTGATGTTTCCCTTGGTTCCAGGATTTGCAAATTTGCTGATGACACTAAGCTTGACAGGATTGTTGATAATGCTAATGATTCTTCACTTTTGCAAACTGATCTGGATAAGTTAGTTTTTTAGTCTCAAACGTGGCAATGTTATTCAATGTTGATAATTGCAAAGTTATTCAATTTGGTCCGAGCAATTTGGCTTTTGATTACTGCATGAATGGTTCAAATCTTGATTGTTGATGGGTGCGAACTTGTTCGAAGATTCCTAGTTGTCAGAACCGACCGGAAGTTGGAAGACTTGGCAAAACTTTTAACTCCTTGTTTCTTTGATCATGTTTCGAAATATAAAAAAATAGTCTACGATATATACCTTCTTTCAATTTGTTGTTGTTAAAGTTTTTTGCAGTTTTTGATGTATTTACTTTTATGGGAAATGCACAAATTATGAGATATATTTACGGATATTATTTCTATGTATTATTATTCTCAGTTGTATGGTAAGTTATCATTATTTACTTGTCAAAATTCTAACAAATCATATACTTTGTTATGTGTACACGATCAACATAGAACGTAAAACTTTATTGTATTTGGAATTACAAAAGAGATGTTTGATGATATTTTTGATATTAGAATAATATCATTTATGACCTGCAAGGTAAGTCCTTATAATGGACTAAAACTAAGAAATAAATGAACATCGTCTGGTATTTGATCCTTACTTACTTCAAAACCGCACAAACTAAGAAGATCTGAGGAAGTTTTTCGATGTGTTATGGTCGATTTTTTCGGGAAAGAGCATCTGTGGCGAAACGATAGGGAAATTTCCATAATGTGATTCATACATACACGGGTAAATGTAAATACACTGTATGAGCCATTGTGAATCGAATACTACAAGTGTGTGTGTGTGTGTGTGGGTGTGTGTGTGTGTGTGACGCTTAGCTTGTAATTACGATATCTCAAGAACAATATAGTGGATTCAAGTCATGCACACTGATAGCCAATGGTTCGAAGATTTTCCCCATTGTTTTTGGTGGTAATGTCATGTATATTAATGAGTAATTAATGGATATTATATCATATGTGGCATAATAATGTTGTTAGCTGGTGTGTACATTTTCATGATGTAAAAACATTGAGCTTCATTAATATGCATAGTGGGCGGGGCTTATTATGATTTTACTGAAAAGAGCTTATAAATACGGTTTCTCAAGAACGGTAAACTGGATTAATATCATATGTGGTACACATATAGCCCATGGTCCGTAGATGTGCGCTTTTGTCTTTGATGGTGATGTCATGCATATTTAAGTGTAGGCGAGGCTTAATGTAAAAATCTTCAAATGTTCATATTTTAACAACCGCATCTCTGTTTTGTTTCATATTTGGTGCATTTATGATGTTAGCTGGTGTGTACACGTTCATGATGTAAACATATCAAATTTCATTAATATGCATAGTGGGCTGGGCTTAATATGATTTTGCAGAAAAGAGCTTGTAAACACGGTATTTCAAGAACGGTAAACTGGATTCATGTCATATGTGGTACACAGATAGCCCATTGTCCATAGATGTGCCCTATTATTTTTGATGGTGATTGCATGCATATTGATGAGTAGGCGGGGCTTATTATAAAATTCTTGAAATGTTTTTATTTTGACAATCACATGTCTGTTTTGTTCATATTTGTTATAATAATGATCTTAGCTTGTGTGTATGTGTTCATTGTATAAAAGTTGTTTACTTTCATTAATATGCAAAGTAGGCGGGGCTTGATATGATTTTGTAAACAAAAAGCCTGTAAACACGATATCTCAAAAATTATGAACTGTATTCACGTCATGTGTGGTACACAGATAGCTCATAGTCTGCAGATGTGCCCTAATGTTTTTGTATGATGATTTCATGCATAATGATAAGTGGGCGGGGCCTAAATAACAATTTTGAAAAAGTGATAAATGAGCAAGTGTATGTCCATTTTGTGTTATATTGGGCATGATAATATTGTTGGTTATTGTGCACATGCTTATATTATCAACAGATGTCATAAACATGCATGGTATGCGTGGATTAATATGAAAGTGATAAAGGGTGTACACACCATACTGTATCTCATGAACGGTAGATCGGATATATGCCATATGTCGTACGCAGATGATTCATGGTCTGTATATATCTTCTAATGTTGTGGTAGTGATGTCATAAATATTAATGAGTAGGCGGGGCTTACTGACAAATTTTTGAATAGGATAAATGAGCAACCCGTTTTTGCATCATACTTACTATGATAATGTTACCAATTATTGTGCAAATGCTTATGTTGTCAACATTTTATTAATCTGCATGCTGGGTGTGCCTTATGAAAAAATATCCTGGAACAAATATTTCATGATATGCAATGACAAAACAGTTAATACAAATTTTGCAAATCAATCAGCTGATGAAAGAAAGGAACCACAAAACCATTTGGTTCTGGTTCCAACAGGTTTTTCTTCTTTAAAGGAGCTGGCGGCCGAAAAGTGAAAGCGTATTTAAGTTGAGTCTCACACTAAATCAAATACCTTTGCGGTACGGAATATCATAATAAACATTACTAAATTCTGACCAGAGTACTTAAAATTTGTACGTGTCTTCCCAATGAATTTTTGGAATTCGTTCGCCTGCACACGATGGGTGAAAATTTAAGTAAAAAGCAGACCATCTGTGCGTCATCACTTAAAATCTACATCAATTAGTCACAGATTTATAATGTATTTATCAAGTAAGCAAAAACTAACGCCCTCACTTTTGGGCTGCCAGTTCCTCTAATTGCACGCTATAGACCTTTTCAAATCTGAATCGGCAATTTTTGGATAACTAATTAAAACAATGTCACAAGGCCGAGATTCACGTGTCCATAATGGACCAGTCGTATGTTGGAGGAATCCTATTGACCAATAAAATACTGGAGAAATCTTGGCCGTCTGCACAATTCACGCACAGTATGGGACCAGGCGTACGTATCATACGTGCGTTATGCATGAACGAAATACGCGTGCGTATTGCTGCTTACATTTTTTCCTCAAACCTGCACCTGATTGGTTGGGAAACAAAGGTTAAGTTTCCCCAGCATTTGATTGGTCGAAGTACTGAACAAATCACGTTCGGCTCGTTTAAAATGGTCTTATGATGACCACATAGCTATCAATTAATGGATAGGCATGACTACATAACTATCATTTAATGGATGTACAATCCTGCCAGAAATATACCTAATTTTTCAGGTTTTTTTTCTTTCCAGTTACTTCTTTTGTGTTGCTACAAGAAATAGTTTAGATTGATAAAATCTTATTGTTTGTATTTTTCGTAGACTTATTATTCGTAGAATAAATTTATCTTTAGAGTTTTAGAAATATTAGGTATAACCATATGATTTCTATGCTGGAGTGATTATAATTTGATTTTCCAGTTTATTTGAAAAATGTTTAGTTTTTTGTGATCTAATGTTATACTTTTTACTTGCTAATGGACTCACTTATGGTTTAATTTGATTTTTTTTCAGGAGAATATCAGATATACAGAAAAACAATATTCAAATATCAAATACTTGTTGTTGTTATATTTATTACTAGAGGCTCCTCAGTTGCATACATACTTGTGCTGTACATTTCACCTGCCATTAAGGAACACTTTATGTTCAAGTTTTACTCTGTTTTTTTTTCTTTTCTTCTCACGTCGAAGATGAAGTGATAATGCAGTCAGCAAGTTAAAGGTTGCCACTGTAACTTGACAGCAACATGCTGGGAAACTTGATTATACACATTAGCAAACATGTCATTAAGACACACTCCCAGACACATTTCACTGGGAAACGGGCATGCTGGTAACAATAAAGATACCATCACAGTGAGCGCATTATGTATATATAACATTAATCATAGTTTCATAGTCTGATGTGTGTGAATGCAGCACCATGTTTTCTGTGTGCAGTCTAGTATGTTGCTGTTATGTATCATAGAACAGCATAATGTATGCCCCCGCATAGCTCAGACACAATATAGACCACAACCCACCAGAGGCCATGCCCCTTTAGAGCACACGACACACAAGAGGCCATTCCCCTTAAGAGTTCATGACCCACCAGAGGCCATGCCCCCTTAAGAGTCCATGACCCACCAGAGGCCATTCCTCTTTGAGTCCATGACCCATCAGAGGCCATGCCTCTCTCTCCAATTAGATCTCATCACACAGAAAAGCGGCCATCTCCCCTTAGAGCCCATGACCCAATGTGTGTAAAGACGAACTTGGAATTTAGTACATAAACACCCGTGCAATATTACATGACTAAGTAAAATGGTTTGTCTGAATAGGTGGTTAGCTCCGATTGTGTTCTCAATCTCAAAGTCAACATTGATTTTGTTTTGTTTTGCTGTATATATTTATTTGGGTGGTGTTTGGACGTTTCATGGGGTGACTAATAACCTATTTTAGCGCGCCATCTTGTTATGTTGTACTTATCGATGTCATTTTGGCTCTCTTGGATGAAATAGCACACATCAAATGGTCGATGATTGTTTTTCTTAAAAATTGTATTTGTCTAAAAGTTGCCAAATTTCATATTAAAAGTTTGTTGTTGTGATATTACACACCAATGATCATAGCCACTTCCCGGCAGAATTCTAAAAAAGAAACACGGAGAGCGTGGCGTGGTGTGTACTAGTATTTATTTCAAGGGCTAACGTTAAACAAACAAAGCCTGATTTTGGCCAATTTAAAATTAAAATTAAAATTACTTAAATTTCAATATCACAACTTCAAGAGATCAACTTGAAACCAAAAACATTGTTTTTCTTAACAGTATTATAATTTATATCCGTATATAAGCATAGCCTTTGTAATCATTAACTTGGGGGTGAATTTCTCACCCTTCTCTTGTATTTTTCTCACCCAGTGACTCAATGATCCACTTTCTTCTGATATTTCTGAATAGTGACATACATTTGTATTTTTTTGACTGTAACAGTAAAATCTTCAGCGAATTTTGGTTCAAAACTGAATTTGATAATGAATAACAGAACTTAGCAGCTTTTTTGAATATTTCTTAAAATTTTCAGAGGATACTAAACCAGAAATATTCCCTTTTTTCGGTATTTTCATCCAGGCAGAATTTCTTTAATCATGCTATGTACGAGAGGAGCCAGTACTTAATCGAAGTAAACCGCTAATGTTCATGGTTCCATGACATCAGGGAGTTCTTAACAACTTCCTGATGACATGAATGCACGTATCAATCACATGTAATGTCATCCTGGCCCTTTATTATGCTATTTTCAAAATTCAAAAGCTTTAACATAGCACTGTTTAAATGACGCTTCTTGCTACATACTTAAAAAGGTATATAGCATACGTATATAGGTATATCGGCACCGTAACTAATTTTGAAAGAAATCACAATCTAACCAACGAATCGTAGTTTCATTTCCGTTAATTTTGGTCTAGTACATCTCCACTTGCCCTTGGGGTGTGTAACCCAGATGATTCCTTTTTTACATGTAGAATCTTTTCCTTGGTTGTACCTGCCATTAAGATGGGAACTGAGACCACTATCACTGGAGATGCAAGATTTAAACCACCATGCCCCTTCGGTATAAACAGCACATGCCTATGTAACTTGGTCATTGTCCCGATCCCTGGTTGAAAACCGTTGGTTGTTATTCAAGGACATGCCATCTCCTGTAATGATAAATTTCGTGTGATTTATTGCAAGTCACCCAGCCCAAGAGGAGGCTTGTCTTAGTGAAATTTTGTGATAATTTTTTTACGTCACTTCCGGTTGTGAAACTCACAAGTTCCCTCTCTGTTTTACACGAGTAGTTTTTGTGAGGTATATTTATTAATTTTTTTGGGGGAAGGGGGCTATGATATTTTTAGAGGAACAACCCCCCTCCCCCTTAACATGCTACTGCTTTCTTTTTTACTATCCATACAAATCCATACCCTTTTATAAAGGGCGTTCTTTTAAAGGGGGACACTTTTACCTATTTTGCCTGAGGTTCTACAATCAGTCTACTATTCCACGGTATATTTTGTTCGTATAGGTGTTGTGCTAATGAAACTTGAAATACATTTTACATACTTCCTTTTCTCTGTCAGACAAATGTATATTATTCAAAGGAAATGACTAAGTGAAGTGCTTATTCAATGACCCCATTGGAATATTGTCAGCATACATTTGGTAAGGAAACTAGGTTGAAAGTGCATGGCAGGTAATCACTACCAGAAACGTAGATCATAGTGATAAGAACAACCAAGTCAGAGGAATATCATTTCATTGCAAAAATTTGTGAAATATAATGAATTGGATATTCAAAAGAATGATGAGGTTTAATCTCTGATTGTGTTTGGGAAATTGTCTTGCCGAAGTAAATCAAAATGAAGTGTTGTGATGAAGACCAGGGAGATTTATTTTCCCGCGACTCTGCAATAGATAATACCAACACACCATTCGCGAACGCATGTATAAACGATTGCTATGAATCTTTCGATTTGAGAGACAAAGGAAATTCAAGAAACTTAACTGAAGAATGTGCATATGATTCAACTGACGTCCAGAAATCTGCGCCTATGATTGGAACCTCAACAAATGGTGCGTGTATACAAAAGTGCTATGAATCTTTTCATGTACGACATAACATCAAAACTCCGTCAGAAGAATATCATGGAGAATTCGGACTTTATTCGTTAAGTGGTGTACAAGAATTTTCGAAGACAAATCGCAATGGTGAAAATGTATCTCAAAATTACTTTAAAGAATTTGAAAGTGAGGCAACGGATCTTTGTGTGAATGATTGTTATGAATCATTTGATGCAAAGCACAAATACAAACAAACACCAGAATGTGTGAGTAACAAACAGCATAGCACCGACACGGGAACTGAAAAGGAACCTGACCATGTTCTACCTGAGAAAAGACAACAATGTTCTAAAATCTGCGAAAACGTCGTTGGCCATGCTGAAGGAGGCAACTCTGTTAAACATTCAAATATTTCTCAACCAAAGAGATGTTGCTTTATATCTTGCTTCCTGACAGTGCTGTTTTTTCTGGTATGTGCGGCAGGATTTGCTTTATTTTTCTTAAAAGGTAATAGTCTATGTATTCACTTGTTATATAATAACTCTATTGACACCATATAGTCATATTGATAGTTGTGTTGAATAAGAGGGAAGATATTTAAAGATCCTTGCGGGTTTTTTTTTCACATTTTAAAATGAGAGCGAATGTTTTTGTTTGCTTAGCAAAATTTTAAACATTCTAATAGGCCTCAATTGGAGTATTTACGTCAAGATGCCCAAAGATGATTTATTGAGCAGTTGTAGATCACTGCTTGGAAGGCTGAGCTGACGCTTTAACGCAATGCCAAGGCTGTCTCTCAATATGATTAATATATGTAAAGTAAATAGGTGGTTTGCTAATTCACACCCAAATTTTCCTACAAATTTTCAATTCAAGAATTATAAAAACTACATACTTATATATGTATATATATATATATATATATATATATATATATATATATATATATATATATATATATATATATATATATATATATATATATATATATATATATATATATATATATAATATATATATATATATATATATAATATATATACAAATGTTGTGTTGTTTTCATACTACCTGGCTAAATATAGAGCCTAAAATTAATTTTTAAAATGTGAAGCTATTTTTCTGTAGCTCTGAAAGAAGAAATGAAAAGCTCTGCGTGAAATGATGTAATTCGTTATGATATTTTATTCCCAAATTTAAAACATCAACGTTTTGCAAAGTTCGCTTTACTGTTAAATTTGGGTCGTGGTTATAATAATATCACACTTCATGTTTACTATAGCCAACTTGTCCCGTTCAAAAAATTTTAGGGAAGGACGAACGAAAATCAATAAGAAACATGGACAATTTTGAGGTCACCAAATATTGCGCAATTAATGCTAATTATGTATTTTAGTTTTTAAATAGTGCAAAACGAAAATATTTCCACCGATTTTCATGTGACTTTTTACTGTTTGCCTGGTTGTTTGTACCTTTTAAATCATTGAGGCTAATGCTGTTCTTATTGCTGTTCATATACCTCTAAATGTAATCTAATCTAATCTAATTAAAGGTAAATTAGAAACGGTCATTTGTCTCGCATATTTATTTTTCGTGGAAAAGATAAGGTACTAAGGTTTTGTTTATAAAAATGAATAAAATTACACTCATGATAGCACAATAATGCTGGGCCAACGTTGGCAAATGTTTACAGTTCACGTTGACCATACCGTGGGAAAACGTTTTGCTGACGGTTGGGTGCTTGTAGTTGCGATGAATAGCCAACCGTTGTGTCATAATGAATAACAAACTGTTGTAACAGCACATTGGACCAACATTGTTTGAACATTAGCATCCAACCCAACATAGTACGAACTTATTTCACCATATACCAACGTTGGGCCAATTGTTTGTGTTATAGGACACTAGATATTTGGCTATGCATTTGTACTTCGTTACTAAAACAGTCACATCTCCCTCCTATCTACTGACAATCTTCAAGTATGAGCTATTTAAACAAATGCAAATATATTTGTTATGTTTCATGGGCCTAAAATGTGGAACAAAGATTTAAAAGAATAAATAAGAAAATTTCATTTCAAAGGGACATTCTCATAGATATCGGCATGGAGCTCTCTTACTGCTTTCGCTTAGGTTGCATTCACTTATTCTTCGTGCATTGCCTTCATACAGAGCAGTTTGAGATTGGTGGGTATTGGACTACGTAATGTAAGTGTATGTGACGCATCATCGTCCCACATTGATATAAATCTTTGAACATATATGGACGTATAGCAACTTCTATAGTGTCTGAAAGAGAATTAAAATCACTTTTTGGAAGAAATAACTCTTGAGTTATGGCTGATTGTGGTGCATGACAAAGTGGACAGCTCAAAATCAGCATGTGATCTTAGTTACTGAATGTGGTGGGAAAGTCTGTTTTTGTTAGAATTTGATTGGGGACATAATAAAGAACTTGCTGTACCTCTTGAAAGATTTATGACGGTCACCCTGTAATCCATAACAAATTTTTCATAAAATATGCAAATTGATGCATGAGATTTAAAAACGCTCTGAATGATCAATGTGTAATCCATATTGCTGACATTTTTGCTACTATCAGAATATGATGGTTTTTACGCTACTATAGCCGCTACACGTCCATATACCATTAAGGTCATATAGTTCCTGTAAAAAAAAAATCTTTAATTTCATTGATGAGGGTACAATCCTTGAAGACATGGAGCTATTTGGCAACATTTACAAAATAATTTATCAAGTACATGTGACCCTGGATATACTGGTGAGATATGAACTGAAGGTACTTGACGAGGTTTTATCACGAGGTCGGATTGGTATGTAGATTGAAATATTCATGCATCAGTATGTATTGATATGTTTTTATTGTCATTATCGTTGAGGTTTGTGCTTATTTTCTTCCAGACGAATGTGCAAACGATCCCTGTGCAAATGGAGGCACTTGTCATAACTATAAGAAAAATTGTTCCTGTAACTGTACATCTGGTTGGAATGGATAGCTATGCAAAAAGATATTATATGCACCGAATAAGCCTTATATTATCATGAACCTTACTCTAAAGATTTCCATTCAAATTGAATTCAAATGCATGCATCGCACATTTAAAAATTAGTTACAGAACCTTCTTTGAAAATAAGTCAACTAAAAATGTTGAAAACATTTTAAATATTTCCTTCAACTTCCAAGTTCTTGTTTTGGTTTTAAAAAGAAGGAAACTCTTTCAATCTCTTCATTGCTAACATAAATAATTTAGTTCATATCACTATAAACAACATTCACAATAGTTCCGCTTTGATGCACAATTGCCTTAACATCCGATAAAACTAGCCATGATTATGATATAAAAACCCTTTACTTTAATTAATTTCAGACATTGACGAATGCTTGCATAAGCCATGTACAAACGGAGCTACTTGCCTTAACCACAACGGTAACTTTTCATGTAGCTGTTCTACTGGCTGGAAAGGATATTTATGTGCGGAAGGTACTACAAAAGATACTGTCTCATTTGATAGAGGATAATCATAAACCTAGGATACCACGCTATTAAAGTAAACCTCGTTTTTCAATATTTTAATGGGTATCAAGATTCTTTGCTTAGAAACTAACCGAACATGACAAGGTATGAGAAGTATTCCATTTCGCGAGTTTTCAATTGTATATTTATATAATCAAGATGATATTACATTTACTTCCTCTGATTTCACACCGCTATTCCGTCTTTTATTTGTAAAACCCCTTTCAGAGACGGTTTTGAAGCCAAACCACCAAACTCAACTTTATCACAAAA